>CM040923.1:1691749-1741749 GCA_023029165.1 Gobiocypris rarus
CTGATGCTGTTTCTCTGTCAAACAACACAATCACTGATGCTGTTCTCAAACACACAACAACACAATCACTGATGCTGTCAAACACACAACAACACAATCACTGATGCTGTCAAACACACAACAACACAATCACTGATGCTGTTCTCTGTCAAACACACAACAACACAATCACTGATGCTGTCAAACACACAACAACACAATCACTGATGCTGTTCTCTGTCAAACACACAACAACACAATCACTGATGCTGTTCTCTGTCAAACACACAACAACACAATCACTGATGCTGTCAAACACACAACAACACAATCACTGATGCTGTTCTCTGTCAAACACACAACAACACAATCACTGATGCTGTTCTCTGTCAAACACACAACAACACAATCACTGATGCTGCTGTCAAACACACAACAACACAATCACTGATGCTGCTGTCAAACACACAACAACACAATCACTGATGCTGTCAAACACACAACAACACAATCACTGATGCTGTTCTCTGTCAAACACACAACAACACAATCACTGATGCTGTCAAACACACAATAACACAATCACTGATGCTGTTCTCTGTCAAACACACAACAACACAATCACTGATGCTGCTGTCAAACACACAACAACACAATCACTGATGCTGTTCTCTGTCAAACACACAACAACACAATCACTGATGCTGTCAAACACACAATAACACAATCACTGATGCTGTTCTCTGTCAAACACACAACAACACAATCACTGATGCTGTTCTCTGTCAAACACACAACAATCACTGATGCTGTCAAACACACAACAACACAATCACTGATGCTGTTCTCTGTCAAACACACAACAACACAATCACTGATGCTGTTCTCTGTCAAACACACAATAACACAATCACTGATGCTGTTCTCTGTCAAACACACAACAACACAATCACTGATGCTGTTCTCTGTCAAACACACAACAACACAATCACTGATGCTGTTCTCTGTCAAACACACAACAACACAATCACTGATGCTGTCAAACACACAACAACACAATCACTGATGCTGTTCTCTGTCAAACACACAACACAATCACTGATGCTGTCAAACACACAATAACACAATCACTGATGCTGTCAAACACACAACAACACAATCACTGATGCTGTCAAACACACAACAACACAATCACTGATGCTGTTCTCTGTCAAACACACAACAACACAATCACTGATGCTGTCAAACACACAACAACACAATCACTGATGCTGTCAAACACACAACAACACAATCACTGATGCTGTTCTCTGTCAAACACACAACAACACAATCACTGATGCTGTCAAACACACAATAACACAATCACTGATGCTGTTCTCTGTCAAACACACAACAACACAATCACTGATGCTGTTCTCTATCAAACACACAACAACACAATCACTGATGCTGTCAAACACACAACAACACAATCACTGATGCTGTTCTCTGTCAAACACACAACACAATCACTGATGCTGTTCTCTGTCAAACACACAACAACACAATCACTGATGCTGTCAAACACACAACAACACAATCACTGATGCTGTTCTCTGTCAAACACACAACAACACAATCACTGATGCTGTTCTCTGTCAAACACACAACAACACAATCACTGATGCTGTCAAACACACAACAACACAATCACTGATGCTGTTCTCTGTCAAACACACAATAACACAATCACTGATGCTGCTGTCAAACACACAACAACACAATCACTGATGCTGTTCTCTGTCAAACACACAACAACACAATCACTGATGCTGTTCTCTGTCAAACACACAACAACACAATCACTGATGCTGTTCTCTGTCAAACACACAACAACACAATCACTGATGCTGTCAAACACACAACAACACAATCACTGATGCTGTCAAACACACAACAACACAATCACTGATGCTGTTCTCTGTCAAACACACAACAACACAATCACTGATGCTGTTCTCTGTCAAACACACAACAACACAATCACTGATGCTGTTCTCTGTCAAACACACAACAACACAATCACTGATGCTGCTGTCAAACACACAACAACACAATCACTGATGCTGTCAAACACACAACACAATCACTGATGCTGTCAAACACACAACAACACAATCACTGATGCTGTTCTCTGTCAAACACACAACAACACAATCACTGATGCTGTCAAACACACAACAACACAATCACTGATGCTGTGTCAAACACACAACAACACAATCACTGATGCTGTCAAACACACAACAACACAATCACTGATGCTGCTGTCAAACACAACAACACAATCACTGATGCTGTCAAACACACAACAACACAATCACTGATGCTGTTCTCTGTCAAACACACAATAACACAATCACTGATGCTGTCAAACACACAACAACACAATCACTGATGCTGTTCTCTGTCAAACACACAACAACACAATCACTGATGCTGTTCTCTGTCAAACACACAACAACACAATCACTGATGCTGTTCTCTGTCAAACACACAACAACACAATCACTGATGCTGTTCTCTGTCAAACACACAACAACACAATCACTGATGCTGCTGTCAAACACACAACAACACAATCACTGATGCTGTCTCACAAACAACACAATCACTGATGCTGTTCTCTGTCAAACACACAACAACACAATCACTGATGCTGTTCTCTGTCAAACACACAACAACACAATCACTGATGCTGTCAAACACACAACAACACAATCACTGATGCTGTTCTCTGTCAAACACACAACAACACAATCACTGATGCTGTTCCTGTCAAACACACAACAACACAATCACTGATGCTGTTCTCTGTCAAACACACAACAACACAATCACTGATGCTGTTCTCTGTCAAACACACAACAACACAATCACTGATGCTGTCAAACACACAACAACACAATCACTGATGCTGTTCTCTGTCAAACACACAATAACACAATCACTGATGCTGTTCTCTGTCAAACACACAACAACACAATCACTGATGCTGTTCTCTGTCAAACACACAACAACACAATCACTGATGCTGTCAAACACACAACAACACAATCACTGATGCTGTTCTCTGTCAAACACACAACAACACAATCACTGATGCTGTCAAACACACAACAACACAATCACTGATGCTGTTCTCTGTCAAACACACAACAACACAATCACTGATGCTGTTCTCTGTCAAACACACAACAACACAATCACTGATGCTGTCAAACACACAACAACACAATCACTGATGCTGTCAAACACACAACAACACAATCACTGATGCTGTTCTCTGTCAAACACACAATAACACAATCACTGATGCTGCTGTCAAACACACAACAACACAATCACTGATGCTGTTCTCTGTCAAACACACAACAACACAATCACTGATGCTGTTCTCTGTCAAACACACAACAACACAATCACTGATGCTGTTCTCTGTCAAACACACAATAACACAATCACTGATGCTGTTCTCTGTCAAACACACAACAATCACTGATGCTGTTCTCTGTCAAACACACAATAACACAATCACTGATGCTGTTCTCTGTCAAACACACAACAACACAATCACTGATGCTGTTCTCTGTCAGACACACAACAACACAATCACTGATGCTGTTCTCTGTCAAACACACAATAACACAATCACTGATGCTGTCAAACACACAACAACACAATCACTGATGCTGTTCTCTGTCAAACACACAACAACACAATCACTGATGCTGTTCTCTGTCAAACACACAACACAATCACTGATGCTGTCAAACACACAACAACACAATCACTGATGCTGTTCTCTGTCAAACACACAACAACACAATCACTGATGCTGTTCTCTGTCAAACACAATAACACAATCACTGATGCTGTTCTCTGTCAAACACACAACAACACAATCACTGATGCTGTTCTCTGTCAAACACACAACACAATCACTGATGCTGTTCTCTGTCAAACACACAATAACACAATCACTGATGCTGTCAAACACAACAACACAATCACTGATGCTGTTCTCTGTCAAACACACAATAACACAATCACTGATGCTGTTCTCTGTCAAACACACAATAACACAATCACTGATGCTGCTGTCAAACACACAACAACACAATCACTGATGCTGACACAACAACACAATCACTGATGCTGTCAAACACACAACAACACAATCACTGATGCTGTCAAACACACAACAACACAATCACTGATGCTGTTCTCTGTCAAACACACAACAACACAATCACTGATGCTGTCAAACACACAACAACACAATCACTGATGCTGTCAAACACACAACAACACAATCACTGATGCTGTCAAACACACAACAACACAATCACTGATGCTGTTCTCTGTCAAACACACAATAACACAATCACTGATGCTGTTCTCTGTCAAACACACAACAACACAATCACTGATGCTGTTCTCTGTCAAACACACAATAACACAATCACTGATGCTGTCAAACACACAACAACACAATCACTGATGCTGTCAAACACACAACACAATCACTGATGCTGTCAAACACACAATAACACAATCACTGATGCTGTTCTCTGTCAAACACACAATAACACAATCACTGATGCTGTTCTCTGTCAAACACACAACAACACAATCACTGATGCTGTCAAACACACAACAACACAATCACTGATGCTGTCAAACACACAACAACACAATCACTGATGCTGTCAAACACACAACAACACAATCACTGATGCTGTTCTCTGTCAAACACACAACAACACAATCACTGATGCTGTCAAACACACAACAACACAATCACTGATGCTGTTCTCTGTCAAACACACAACACAATCACTGATGCTGTCAAACACACAACAACACAATCACTGATGCTGTTCTCTGTCAAACACACAACAACACAATCACTGATGCTGTCAAACACACAACAACACAATCACTGATGCTGTTCTCTGTCAAACACACAACAACACAATCACTGATGCTGTTCTCTGTCAAACACACAATAACACAATCACTGATGCTGTTCTCTGTCAAACACACAACAACACAATCACTGATGCTGTTCTCTGTCAAACACACAACAACACAATCACTGATGCTGTTCTCTGTCAAACACACAACAACACAATCACTGATGCTGCTGTCAAACACACAACAACACAATCACTGATGCTGTCAAACACACAACAACACAATCACTGATGCTGCTGTCAAACACACAACAACACAATCACTGATGCTGTCAAACACACAACAACACAATCACTGATGCTGTTCTCACAACACAATCACTGATGCTGTTCTCTGTCAAACACACAACAACACAATCACTGATGCTGTCAAACACACAACAACACAATCACTGATGCTGTTCTCTGTCAAACACACAATAACACAATCACTGATGCTGTCAAACACAACAACACAATCACTGATGCTGTTCTCTGTCAAACACACAATAACACAATCACTGATGCTGTCAAACACACAACAACACAATCACTGATGCTGTTCTCTGTCAAACACACAATAACACAATCACTGATGCTGTTCTCTGTCAAACACACAACAACACAATCACTGATGCTGTTCTCTGTCAAACACACAACACAATCACTGATGCTGTCAAACACACAACAACACAATCACTGATGCTGTCAAACACACAACAACACAATCACTGATGCTGTTCTCTGTCAAACACACAATAACACAATCACTGATGCTGTTCTCTGTCAAACACAACAACACAATCACTGATGCTGCTGTCAAACACACAACAACACAATCACTGATGCTGTTCTCTGTCAAACACACAACAACACAATCACTGATGCTGTCAAACACACAACAACACAATCACTGATGCTGTTCTCTGTCAAACACACAACAACACAATCACTGATGCTGTCAAACACAACAACACAATCACTGATGCTGTTCTCTGTCAAACACACAACAACACAATCACTGATGCTGTTCAAACTGTCAAACACACAACAACACAATCACTGATGCTGCTGTCAAACACACAACAACACAATCACTGATGCTGTTCTCTGTCAAACACACAATAACACAATCACTGATGCTGTTCTCTGTCAAACACACAACAACACAATCACTGATGCTGTTCTCTGTCAAACACACAATAACACAATCACTGATGCTGTTCTCTGTCAAACACACAACAACACAATCACTGATGCTGTCAAACACACAACAACACAATCACTGATGCTGTCAAACACACAACAACACAATCACTGATGCTGTTCTCTGTCAAACACACAATAACACAATCACTGATGCTGTTCTCTGTCAAACACACAACAACACAATCACTGATGCTGTTCTCTGTCAAACACACAACAACACAATCACTGATGCTGTCAAACACACAACACAATCACTGATGCTGTTCTCTGTCAACACACAACAACACAATCACTGATGCTGTCAAACACACAACAACACAATCACTGATGCTGTTCTGTCAAACACACAACAACACAATCACTGATGCTGTTCTCTGTCAAACACACAACAACACAATCACTGATGCTGTTCTCTGTCAAACACACAATAACACAATCACTGATGCTGTTCTCTGTCAAACACACAACAACACAATCACTGATGCTGTCAAACACACAACAACACAATCACTGATGCTGTTCTCTGTCAAACACACAACAACACAATCACTGATGCTGTCAAACACACAACAACACAATCACTGATGCTGTTCTCTGTCAAACACACAACAACACAATCACTGATGCTGTCAAACACACAACAACACAATCACTGATGCTGTCAAACACACAACAACACAATCACTGATGCTGTTCTCTGTCAAACACACAACAACACAATCACTGATGCTGTCAAACACACAACAACACAATCACTGATGCTGTTCTCTGTCAAACACACAACAACACAATCACTGATGCTGTCAAACACACAATAACACAATCACTGATGCTGTTCTCTGTCAAACACACAACAACACAATCACTGATGCTGTCAAACACACAATAACACAATCACTGATGCTGTCAAACACACAACAACACAATCACTGATGCTGTTCTCTGTCAAACACACAACAACACAATCACTGATGCTGTTTCAAACACACAATAACACAATCACTGATGCTGTTCTCTGTCAAACACACAACAACACAATCACTGATGCTGTCAAACACACAACAACACAATCACTGATGCTGTCAAACACACAACAACACAATCACTGATGCTGTTCTCTGTCAAACACACAACAACACAATCACTGATGCTGTCAAACACACAACACAATCACTGATGCTGTTCTCTGTCAAACACACAACAACACAATCACTGATGCTGTCAAACACACAATAACACAATCACTGATGCTGTCAAACACACAACAACACAATCACTGATGCTGTCAAACACACAACAACACAATCACTGATGCTGTTCTCTGTCAAACACACAATAACACAATCACTGATGCTGTTCTCTGTCAAACACACAACAACACAATCACTGATGCTGTCAAACACACAACAACACAATCACTGATGCTGTCAAACACACAACAACACAATCACTGATGCTGTTCTCTGTCAAACACACAACAACACAATCACTGATGCTGTTCTCTGTCAAACACACAATAACACAATCACTGATGCTGTTCTCTGTCAAACACACAACAACACAATCACTGATGCTGTCAAACACACAACAACACAATCACTGATGCTGTTCTCTGTCAAACACACAACAACACAATCACTGATGCTGTCAAACACACAACAACACAATCACTGATGCTGTCAAACACACAACAACACAATCACTGATGCTGTTCTCTGTCAAACACACAACAACACAATCACTGATGCTGTTCTCTGTCAAACACACAATAACACAATCACTGATGCTGTCAAACACACAACAACACAATCACTGATGCTGTCAAACACACACAACACAATCACTGATGCTGTTCTCTGTCAAACACACAAATAACACAATCACTGATGCTGTCAAACACAACAACACAATCACTGATTAACATCAACACATAATACACAATCACTGATGCTGTCACACACACAACACAATTACTGATCACTGTCAAACACACAACAACACAATCACTGATGCTGTCAAACACACAACAACACAATCACTGATGCTGTTCTCTGTCAAACACACAACAACACAATCACTGATGCTGTTCTCTGTCAAACACACAACAACACAATCACTGATGCTGTTCTCTGTCAAACACACAACAACACAATCACTGATGCTGTCAAACACAACAACACAATCACTGATGCTGTCAAACACACAACAACACAATCACTGATGCTGTCAAACACACAACAACACAATCACTGATGCTGTCAAACACACAACAACACAATCACTGATGCTGTTCTCTGTCAAACACACAACAACACAATCACTGATGCTGTCAAACACACAACAACACAATCACTGATGCTGTCAAACACACAACAACACAATCACTGATGCTGTTCTCTGTCAAACACACAACAACACAATCACTGATGCTGTTCTCTGTCAAACACACAATAACACAATCACTGATGCTGTTCTCTGTCAAACACACAACAACACAATCACTGATGCTGTCAAACACACAACAACACAATCACTGATGCTGTCAAACACACAACAACACAATCACTGATGCTGTTCTCTGTCAAACACACAACAACACAATCACTGATGCTGTTCTCTGTCAAACACACAACAACACAATCACTGATGCTGTTCTCTGTCAAACACACAACAACACAATCACTGATGCTGTCAAACACACAACAACACAATCACTGATGCTGTTCTCTGTCAAACACACAACAACACAATCACTGATGCTGTCAAACACACAACAACACAATCACTGATGCTGTTCTCTGTCAAACACACAATAACACAATCACTGATGCTGTTCTCTGTCAAACACACAACAACACAATCACTGATGCTGTTCTCTGTCAAACACACAACAACACAATCACTGATGCTGTCAAACACACAACAACACAATCACTGATGCTGTTCTCTGTCAAACACACAACAACACAATCACTGATGCTGTCAAACACACAACAACACAATCACTGATGCTGTCAAACACACAATAACACAATCACTGATGCTGTCAAACACACAATAACACAATCACTGATGCTGTCAAACACACAACAACACAATCACTGATGCTGTTCTCTGTCAAACACACAACAACACAATCACTGATGCTGTCAAACACACAACACAATCACTGATGCTGTCAAACACATAACACAATCACTGATGCTGATCTCTGTCAAACACACAACAACACAATCACTGATGCTGTCAAACACACACAATAACACAATCACTGATGCTGTTCTCTGTCAAACACACAACAACACAATCACTGATGCTGTCAAACACACAATAACACAATCACTGATGCTGTCAAACACACAACAACACAATCACTGATGCTGTCAAACACACAACAACACAATCACTGATGCTGTTCTCTGTCAAACACACAATAACACAATCACTGATGCTGTTCTCTGTCAAACACACAATAACACAATCACTGATGCTGTTCTGTCAAACACACAATAACACAATCACTGATGCTGTCTCTGTCAAACACACAACAACACAATCACTGATGCTGTTCTCTGTCAAACACACAATAACACAATCACTGATGCTGTTCTCTGTCAAACACACAATAACACAATCACTGATGCTGTCAAACACACAACAACACAATCACTGATGCTGTCAAACACACAACAACACAATCACTGATGCTGTCAAACACACAACAACACAATCACTGATGCTGTCAAACACACAATAACACAATCACTGATGCTGTTCTCTGTCAAACACACAATAACACAATCACTGATGCTGTTCTCTGTCAAACACACAATAACACAATCACTGATGCTGTCAAACACAACAACACAATCACTGATGCTGTCAAACACACAATAACACAATCACTGATGCTGTTCTCTGTCAAACACACAATAACACAATCACTGATGCTGTCAAACACACAACAACACAATCACTGATGCTGTCAAACACACAATAACACAATCACTGATGCTGTCAAACACACAACACAATCACTGATGCTGTCAAACACACAACAACACAATCACTGATGCTGTCAAACACACAACAACACAATCACTGATGCTGTTCTCTGTCAAACACACAATAACACAATCACTGATGCTGTTCTCTGTCAAACACACAACACAATCACTGATGCTGTCAAACACACAACAACACAATCACTGATGCTGTCAAACACACAATAACACAATCACTGATGCTGTCAAACACACAACAACACAATCACTGATGCTGTCAAACACACAATAACACAATCACTGATGCTTAAACACACAACAACACAATCACTGATGCTGTCAAAGACACAATAACACAATCACTGATGCTGTCAAACACACAACAACACAATCACTGATGCTGTCAAACACACAACAACACAATCACTGATGCTGTCAAACACACAACAACACAATCACTGATTCTGTTCTCTGTCAAACACACAATAACACAATCACTGATGCTGTCAAACACACAACAACACAATCACTGATGCTGTCAAACACACAACAACACAATCACTGATGCTGTCAAACACAACAACACAATCACTGATGCTGTCAAACACAACAACACAATCACTGATGCTGTCAAACACACAATAACACAATCACTGATGCTGTCAAACACACAACAACACAATCACTGATGCTGTTCCCTGTCAAACACACAACAACACAATCACTGATGCTGTCAAACACACAATAACACAATCACTGATGCTGATCTCTGTCAGATTTACTTTGACACAATTTCATTGCAGACAATATGAACAAAAAATATTTCATGTTTTGTCTGGTCAACTTCATGTCGTTTGTAAATATGCATCCTTTCCTGTCATTCAGACCTGCAACACATTTCAAAAAAGTTGGGACATTAAAGCATTTACCACTTTGTAATGTTGCCATTCCTGTCACAACACTTAAAAGACAGACTGAAGACACCAAGTGATGAAGTGTTTCAGGTGTAATTTGTCCCATTCTTCAAGTCTTAAGGTGGGCAACACGGGTCTGTCACACATTCTCTATTGAGACAGTCGGGACTGCAGGCGGGCCAGTCAAGGACCCGATCTTCCTCCAGCCAGGACTCTGTAATGTGTGCAGAATGGGAGTTTTGCATTGTCTTGTTGAAATATGCATGGACGCCCCTGGAAAAGATGTCTTCTTGAAGGCAGCATATTATGCTCCAAAATCTCTATGTACTTTTCAGCATTAATGGTGCCTTCACAGAAGTGCAAGTTACCTTTGCCAGGGCTCTGACACAACCCCATACCATGACAGACCCTGGCTTTGGGACTTGTTGCTGGGAACAGTCTGGATGATCCTTTTCTTATTTGGTCCGGGCACACGCGCGTCCATTCCTCCCAAAAAAATACCTGAAATACTGATTCATCTGACCACAGTACACGCCACTGTGTGATGGTCCATCCCAGATGCCTCCGAGCCCAGACAAGTCAGCGCTTCTGACACTGTTAACATATCCCACAGTTTTAACTGGCATTTGTGGATGTAACTACTGTTGTGGTTCTTGACAAAGGTTTGACAAAGTAGTCTGAGCCCATGGTGATATCATAGACACGCTGTGTATGAATGAGGAGTGAATGGGTGAATGTGAGGCAATGTGTAAAGCGCTGGATGGCCATTGGTCTGTTAAAGCGCCAATAAATGCAGTCCATTTACCATTTATAGATGAATGACGATTCTTGATGCAGTGCATGAGGATCGGAGATCACAGTTGTTCAGCTTAGGCTTGCGCCCTTGTCCTTCAAAATTCCTCCAGATTCCTGAATCTTTTAATTATGATGCACTGTGTTGAATTTGAAATATCCAAATCTCTTCCTATCTTTCTTTGAGGAACATTGTTTTTAAACATTTCAATAACACGTATTTGTTGGCAAACTGGCGATCCTCTGCCCATCTTTGCTCCTAAAGGATTAGACCTTTCTTGGATGCTGATTGTACCAAATCATAATTACAATCACCTGTTGACATCACCTGCAAATCACATCATTATTTAACCATTTTACCTCATTACACACTAAATTGCTCCTGTCCCAACTTTTTTAAATGTGTTGCAGGTCTGAATGACAGGAAAGGATGCATATTTACAAATGACATGAAGTTGTCAGACAAAACATGAAATATTTTTGTTCATATTGTCTGCAATGAAATACAAGCAAAGTCAATTTAGAAATCACTTCTTTCTTTTTTTTTATTTGCTTTCCATACTGTCCCAACTTTTTCTGATTTGGGGTTGTAGATCGTGTGCAAGACCGACTGAAAATGAACAGTTGTGATTTTCTACACCATATGGCACACTTTCTCATTCCTGCGTAATAGTCACGGATCTTGCGCGCTTCATGCTGCAGCGCGCAGTGATCGCAGCGCTGAAAGTAGCCACAGTCACTTTCAGTGTGACTGGCACTGAGTTCTTAGTTGCAGAGAAAGTTTCAGGCTTGCAGTCACACATTGTGTTGTGTATTTCCCTGTGTGATTAGCCATGGTTCTGTGTGCTGTAAAGGGCTGTGATAGTAAGTCGAAGTGTACTACCACCATGTTTCACAGAATACCAGCCAATCACTGCGCCGCTGCAGCCATGGTACAGGCGTGAAGATCCGAGACTATTACGCAGGAATGAGAAAGTAGTTAGCCATATCGGTGTAGAAAATCACAACTGTTCATTTTCAGTCGGTCTTAGCACACGATGTAACTGTAGAAGAGTCAAGTTTTAAATAGGAAAAATATTGAAAGTGTCTTTGGTCATTTTTGAATGAGATGCTAATGGACTGATTAGCATCAATGATGTATGCTAAGCTATGCTAAAAGTGTTACCATAAGATACAAAGATAGGCTGAATGGATTTAAAAACGGTAAAACTCAACTATTTAACTCAGGGACTTGGAAAATGAGCCTATTTTCAAAAAAGTGGAGTGTTCCTTTAATGCAATACATAGCAATTTAATGATTTAAAGTTCTCCCAGCGCTACCAGATCAGGTCGCTGTAATGTTAGTTAGTTTCCTTGCTGGTAGTGTAACTGAATTGAAACGTGAGAGTTTGTCAGTGCTCAGACTGTAATGCGGTAGGTCCGTGTGTTGTGCCTGCAGCTCCAGGGGAGACAGGCTCGGCTCCGTGCTCAACACCTCAGCGCGCTGCAGACAGCAGGCAGTCCACCCGCCGCCTGCACACGCTACAGCTCCGCCTCAGGGCACTGGCGACTCCGCTCACACAGCTGCACGCACAAGCGCTGAGACACGAGCGGGGCACGAGCTGGTCACACGTCAGCTGAGCGACGGGCTGCAGGCTGAGCGCGCAGGATACGCTGGGAGCGAGCAGGGGCGGGACCCATGGCAGAGAAGCTTTAGTGCTGGAAACTCTCGGGCGCCTCCCGGGTCCCGCGGCAGCCCGGCTCCAGGAGCGGGCAGGCAGCTCCTCTCCACCAGCTGGAGCCCAGAGCCTCCTGCGCTCCGCTCCTCCTCCGGGACCTGCGCGGGCGAGCGGGAGAGGAGCAGCTGGGACCTGCGGCAGGGGCGGGACTGACGCCCTCAGGAGGGCGAGCAGGGGACCCTCACCTCTGAGCTGTTCACAGTCCGCCATGTTTATCTCCTCCAGAGCATTAACAGCAGCATTCAAGAGATGTGTTCTTATTAAAGCTGCTGAAGTTCAGTCAGTCGAGAGCAGTAAGGGAATTTCTGTTTATCTTCTGTTGTTTTGATAGAGAACTAGTCTAGTTTAACAGCCTACTCACGGATGTGCTGACATCAGCTCTGTGCGCATGCGACAGGAGCATGAGTGTGTGTTTAAGCTGAGAGCGATAAGGCTTTAAAACGCATGCAGATGATATTTCATGATGATGAACTGCAATGTCACATGGATGTGTCTGTGATAGAGATGATCATTAAAACACACAGATGTCATGTTTCAGTTTTCATTAGTGTGTTCACTGCTGTGAATGAGCTGTGTAGGCTCCGCCTCTCGGGTGAGCAGCAGCTCATTTGCATTAAAGGAGCCACGCACAGAACAGCTCATTTTTCTTCAACCCCAAAATTGCCATTTTCAAAATGCTATATATAATAATTGTTAGTAATTTTGATCTGAAACTTCACAGGCACACTCTGGGGACACCTGAGACTTATATTACATCTTGTATTAAAGGGGCATAATAGGTGCCCTTTAATATAATAATTGTATATTATTTATAATTATATAATGATATTTCACAATTATAAATTACATTAGTAGCAAGTTATTTTCTTTATCCTCTTCATGGAAAAGTATTTTCTTCTTTGTAAATGCATTTAAATTCTTTATATACTTCAATCTCTTAATCTTCAGCAAGACTTTTGAATCACGTTGGCTCTCTCACGAGAAATGAGTCATATTCTAATGTACAGGAATAAAACTAAAGTTAAAGCAGTATTACACATTTATTTATTTTTAATGCTTGAAACCCCCATTTCGTCTTTGACCCAAATACAGCTGGAAAACAGCCACAAATCAACCGTAACTATTCATGCCCCAGTGCATGATGGGAACACCAGTATCAGAAAGCTTGAGTGGGTTTTACTTAATTTTATAACACTGAATTTTTACAGGCTTAAACATACTAAAGTATAATTATGACAATACTTAGTCATGATTGACAATGATTAGAAAGTGCGTCATTTTTGACTGGTCATAATTGGATCTAAGACATACTAAGCTATAATTATTACATACGAAGTCACGATTATGACTGCCATAAATATGAGATAAATTAAAATTATGACAAAGTTTCAATTAAAATGTACATACTAATGTAAAATTATGAGAATACTCAGTCACGATTATGACATCATAATTATGAGATTAAAAAGTTAAAATGTTGACATTATGCAGTATCATCATTTATTTTAATCAAGTTTTACAAACAAAGTTTAAATTAATGAGTCGAAATGTATTCATAATTATAAGATAAAAAAGTTAATTATGATGACAAATTTAAATTGAGATGAAATTGACATACTAAAGTATAATTATGGGAATACTAAATCATGATTATGACAGTGCCATAAATATGAGATTAAAAAGCGTAATCTCTGACTTGTCATAATTGTGATTAAAGACATAATTTTGACATACAAAGTTAATTTATATTATATGACATACTAAAGTATAATTATGAGATTACTAAGTCATGATTATGACAGTGCCATAAATATGAGATTTAAAAATATTATGACAAAGTTTAAATTAATGAGTCAAAATTGACACTATGGTATAATTATGACCAATACTAAATTATGATTATGGCCATAAATATGAGATTAGAAAGTATGCAATTTTTGACTTTGCATACTTGTAATTTAAGACATAACTTTGACATACAAAGTTCATTTATATTATAGTATAATTATGACAATATAAGTCATAATTATGATGTCAAAATTATGAGACAAAAAAGTTAAAATTATGACAGTGTCATGATTTTTAAAAAAAACAAGTTTTTCAAACAAAGTTTAAATCGATTAAGTATTTATTCATAATTATGAAATGAAAAGTTCAAATTGAAGACAAATTTAAATTGAGTTGAAATTGACATTATTAAAGTATAACTATGAGAATACTAAGTCATGATTATGGCAATGCCATAAATATGAGATTCAAAAAATAAAATTATGACAATATAAGTTATTAATTATGACGTCAAAATTGACATACTAATGTAAAACGATGACAATTCTCAGTGTCATAAATATGAGATTTTAAAAAATTGACAAAAAGTTTAATGAGTCAAAATTGACATATTAATGTAAAATTATGACAATACTAAGTTAGGATTATGACTGCCATAAATATGAGATATATATATTTTTTAATTTAAATTATGACAAAGTTATTTAACTTTGTAATCTCATTTTTATGACAAAGTTATTATTATGAAATGCTAAGTTGATATTATGACATACTAATCATAATTATGACATGCTAAGTCAATTCTGAGATAAACATGCAAACAGTTATGACACATCAAAATGACGAAAAGTCTCAATTATAACTTGAATTATAATCAAAATGGAGTTATGTTATAGTAGAGTTCAAATGAGTATGTTATAATTGTCTTTTTAAGTTATATGCTAATTCTGATGTCAGATTTTATGTTATAATCATGATTTACCAAAGTGTGTGTGTGGTCAAAATTACTAATTGGATCAAAAAAGAAAAGAAATTATAGACAATCAAAATAAAATAATGCTAAGTCCAAACTCTGTCATAATTTTGATAGTTTGTAATATGGTAACTATGAGTTTTAAGTCCTGCGGTCCTGAATGTGTGTGTTGCTGATGTGTGTGTCCAGTGTGCAGTGCTGTCCCAGGCGGAGGCTCTGTCTGCGGAGGTGGCCCGTCTGGAGGAGCGTTTCTCCGGCCTCAGCTCCCAGCGGGAGCAGCTCCAGCGGGACCTGCGCGCTCGGGCGGGCCGTGGAGGATGCGGAGAGCCGAGCCCTGCAGGTCTCCAGTGACATCACCGCTAAGGTGGCCTCCGTCCGACGGATGTGCGCGCGCATGGCGGGCCTGAGACGGAGGTGGAGGCGCTGCTCAGCCACACACGCCCTGGAGGAGAAGGTGTCCCAGACGGAGAAGCTGATGGTCAAGCGCATCGGCGACCTGCTGGCCGGCAGCATCGACCGCGTGTCCGGGCTGAAGAGCTCGGCCGAGAGGAGCGGCCAGAGGCTGGACCAGATCTCCGCCCTCGTCCAGCAGCTCTCCGGCCAACACCGCCAGCTCTCGGACCGCATCCTGGCGCTGGAGAGCGGCCAAGCCAAGCTGCGCAGGACGGTGAGCTTCGCAGAAGACCTGAAGCCCAAGGTCTTCACCGTCAGGCAGGACTTCGCCCTGGTGGAGCCCCGGCTGGCCGACCTCACGCTGCGGATCGGCCAGCTGGCGGAAGACATGCGGAGCAGAGACGGAGAGCTGGAGGAGCTGAGGGAGCGCTTCTCCAACCGCCAGACCTGAACCCCGGTCATGCTCTCTTCATCACGGCTGCTGTGAGTGGGCAGCAAGTGAACATCGTGATGGTTCTGACCGGTCAGTGATCTTCAGAAATGAGGAGGATAAATGAGCGAGCATCAAGAAAACCAACCCAGGCTCATTGGAAATACGTGACTCTGCCTACATTTGTGCAAACCCTGAAATATGAACCTCCAGGTACGTTTCCTGCACTTTTGGGTGAAACGTCCACTAGAGGCGCTAAGTGGACTCAGTTTTTCTCAACCCCTTCCCTAAACCTAACCATTTGTGTATTATAAAAAAGCAGGATATAACAGGCAGATACGACTGCAGGCACAGTTTATTTAAAAAGTACAAATATTCCAAGTGTTTCAAGGCAAAACGATTGATTTTTGTGAAGAAAATCCCCAAAAGCGATCAGTGTTGAGTCCACCCGCCGAAGATCATGTTTGAAAATTACATCAGCTTTGACAGCATTGGCTGCCGTATGTCTCGTGACCAGTTTCGTCATTACGTCAGCTTTGATTGTAAAATGCCATTGGCTCTTGTGTGTTGTGTGTTGTGTGTGTTATTTTAATGAAATATGAACGAGTGGCGGGTGTTCACACGGAGCGGCGGATTGGATCATCATTTCAGCGATTATTAAAACATTAAGATCAACTCTTCACATGAAGATATCGTATCAGAAGTCTTGGAATGCAACATGAGTTAACACTTTTACATTGTTTTGGTCAGTTTTAGCAATAAATACCTGTGACTGTATTTTTATTTGTCTGTTATGTGTTTTATTGTTGAGAAGTGTGTAGGTTTAGGGTAGGAGTGGGGTTAGTTACTCCAAAATATAAAAGTAGCCTTTAAATATTAGTAAAATCATGTCTACTTTTATAAATGCAAAGAATTGAATGTATTTCTAGAGGAATTAAAATTCGTGCTTACTTTTTCTTGAATTGTGCAGGGACCTGGAGGAACATATTCCAGGGTTTGCAAAAATGTAGGCAGAGTCACGTATTTCCAATGAGCCTGGGTTGAAGAAAACAGTTCTGTTTTCATTGTAATAATTCTTCTATTTATTAAAACAAGGAATATTTCTTATCATAAGGATGATATCTGTGAGCTGTCCCACTGAAACCACACACACTCATTGGCTGGTGAGTGCTGTATACATGGAAAAGGGTCCTAGCAATGCCACCGTTAGAAACTCTGGACGGGGCGGATGCCCTTTCTAATCTTCACATATGTGAGGTTTAGCAGTGCGGAGCTGCTCATCAGATGGAAATGAAGCTCAAGCGAGCCAGATCCTCTGCTCAGCTGAACACACTCAATTCCCCGTTCCTCTGGTCCTCTTCGTTCAGGGCTCACACTTGACTCCTTCCTGGAATGGATTTCCCATTCATTTCCTATGGTGGTCATTTTTGACCGTGAAGGAGACAAATGTTTCTTTAACATATCCGAGTCATGTCCAGGATTTGTGTGTGTTCACAATGCTAATGCAACAAAAGTCATCCCACTACGGTGAAGCAAACAAAAAAGTGTAACATTTCCCAGCCATTCTTGACCAAAGATGCCCAAAAAACTGATATTTTGTTACTTTCAGGAAAAGTTCAGAATATTGTGTATTCCCCAAAACATACTGGGCCAGAGGTGTGGCGTGTCAATTCCTGAGTCCAAAGCATGTTCATAATAGTAAAAATACATGCATTAAATACACCACATTAATTGACTCGACTCTTGATTAGTATTCATCATAAGTTATTCATCTTTAAGGAACTACTGAGCTCGAAGCCTCAAAATGTCATTCTGAAATCTGATTACAAAAATACGACAAAAATGCAGAAAACATAGTCTACTTGGGCATAATTGTATTGATGTTTTCAATGATTCCTACAAATAAAGTGATAATACTACGCTTATGTACATTTTTATGGCAGATTTTTTTTTACTTTTTTTTAAAATTGTACTTCTAGATGCTCTGTAGCACTTTGAGATTGGAGAAATGTAAAGTGCATTACAAATAAAATTCATTATTATTATTCCTGGATAACAGACATCACCATTCTGGACCATGATGCATTGCGGTATGTCATGTGACGTAATATTGTGTCAAAAAAAGCCCCAAAACATGAGCAAAGGCCAGTGAGCGTCTCCTAAAATGCTGGTATTTTGGCCTTTTCGGTCCCTGCGTCCTTCTGGATAACACATTTATAATGTATTCATGTTAAAAACTATATATTTGATCTTGATTTCTACAAAGGCTGTGTTTAAATTACCATCAGGTTAATGTTACATCTGGACATTAATATATGAGGATGGTTTTTATAGCTAAAAATGACACTTAACCCATTACTCATTACTTTAACCCATATGTGTGTGTGTGTGTGTGTGTGTGTGTGTTAGATTACTCTGTTTTTAGTTGAGTTAAGGATAAAACAAGTATTATTTACTTAAAAATAAAACACTTTATTTCCGATTTGGTTCTGAATTTTGTGTCCTCAGCCAAAATGAGCCCATGTGTATATGAAATCCCAAACTGATCATCTCCGATTATGGATATCAGTACATTTGGTAGAAATGTTATTAATTACCCGGAAATTACATTTTCATGAGGAAAAGTGTTTCATATTTGGGATCAGATTAGAAACATTATCTCTTAAAATAACGTGTCTTTAATGATTGAATGGATTAAGTCAGTGGTTCTCCAACTTTTTGACTCCAAGGCTTTCCTTTTGACAGCCCAATGGGTCCTAGCAGTACTGGACGCTCCTAGTTTCTGAGCTTTAACTAACCGGGGATTTACACGACTCCTCCGGCTGATCATGGGCTCCTGGATTGAGATTAAGGACAACCCTCCACCATCATAAAATAAATGGTTTTAAGATCTGATCCCTTTACATGAGTTTCCCAGGTCAAGAAATCACACTTTGGGCTGTTCGAGACTAGGCACGCTGATTCTTCTTGAGTTAATATACGGACGAGATGCCTTGATTGTAATAGTGCGAGCTGATTTTAATTAAAACAATGGGCAACACTTTAGGCTCCAATTCTCACTATTAACTAGTGTGCATATTAGTGCATACTGGCTGTTTATTAGTACTTATAAAGCACATATTCTGCAAGTGTTTATTGAGGCAAAAGTCGTAGTTAATAGTGAGAATTGGACCCTAATCTAAAGAGTGACCAAACCATTAGCATTTGTAAATCTCATAAATATACTGAAACGTGTTAAATATTCTCACGTTAGATTAATATGGACATGTTCTGTACTGTATAGATCATTTGATTAGGTCAAGACATGAACACATTAGTTTGGAAAGGCTATAAAGGTTTTATTGGAAAACAGCTAGAGACTGAACGGTCACGGAGACGTCCAGTAACCCAGGTAAAAAAACACAGTGCAGGTATTCATAGACCGAAGAAACAGCAGTTCACCCCTTCATCATTCCTAAAAAAAGCTCTGTTTTACTACCCACAACACCTGATCATCCCCAATCACGGCTTTGCTAGCTTTATTAGGTCTCAAGCCCCCTCCTCCAGATGTTGAGACGGACTGTCTTCAGCGTTCCTTCTCTAGAGTGTCTACTCTCGTCTGCAGTTCTCCCAGATCTCCTCTCAGCGCCTCCGCTCCCGTCCTGCAGCCGGTCAGTGCGTCCTCGTGGGATTTGTGCTTGGACTGGAGCGCGCTCAGTCTGTTCTTCTGCTCTGACAGCGAGGACGCCGAGGCCTCCTGGCTCTCCTTCAGTCGCACCTCCAGGTCGTGCCCCTGTTTCTCCAGCTTGAGCAGGTGCTCTCTCAGCTGCGTCCCCAGACTCTGGAGAGCTGTGCTGGACTGGTCCTGCCGGTGGCTCAGGCCCTGGAGCTGGTCTGAGGCGGTCTGGATGGCGGCTCGCGCGGAGGACACCTCCTCCCGTAGGGTTCCCACGGCGCTCTGCACCAGCGTCCTCACGGAGCCCACCTCCTCGGACACCGACGCCACCTCCCTGTTCCTGGTCTGCAGCTCGGCTCCCACGGCTGCGATCTGCTCCCGGAGAACCGCCATGTTCCCCTCGGCCACCTCGTTGGCGGTGTTGAGATTGGCCACGGCACTGCTGACGGACACCAGCTCCTGGGTGAGGAGCGCCGGCGCGTCCTGCTCCTCCAGACGGGCCTTGACCTCGCGGAGCTCGCTCTTAAACCGGCTCTGTTCCTCTGCGAACTCCGCCGCGCTCTCCACCAGCGAGCCGCTCAGCTGGGCCAGCCGCTCCTCCAGAGAGGACATGTCCTTCTCCCGCGTGTCCTTCACCTCCCGGATGCCCTCCGTCAGGTCCCGGAAGAGCTTACTCTGGAGCTTCTGGAGTGAGTCCTCCATCCGCCGGGCGTCGGCCTCTCCTTTCCGCACCGTGCGGCTGGTGCTCTCCAGATCCGTCCTGGCACTGAGCACCGCGCTCTCCAAACCCTCCAGAGATGCCTTCATGGTGATGATGATGATGATGATGATGGTGGTGGTGGTGGTAGAAGGCTGTGTCGTTTGCTCCACCCTTCAGATGTATCTAATATATGTCGCTTGTCGCCTTCTCATATCACGCATTCATCATTCGAAAGCTCATGAAAACCATTTTGAAATTGAATTTTTGCGTTACCATTGAAAACAGCACTTTTAGCAGGCTCCTCCCCTAGTGGGCGGTGCCAGGTTTCTAAACTTTTTCTAATCTAAGACACATATCGTCGGAAAGGTCTGAGTCTCAAGGTCTCATATTTGGTGCATGTTCTGTGATACAGATGAAATCTGGACAGAAATTTATTAATTTGTTACAGGAGAACGCATAAAAAAATTTCAGTGAAATGATTTAGTTGATCAAATGTGCGTTTTTGCCATATAGAATCACAATTTTTGTGATATCGACTTTAAAGAAATAGTAAACACACAGACATATTAATCCATATTAAACCCTGTGGCTCGTGGCGACACATTGATGTCTTCAGGCACGAAACAATCAGTATTTGAGTTATTTTTTACCTCATATCAGACGAACCTCATCTAGGATTCCCAATGCATATTTCCGCCGGAGAAGGTCAAAACATCAGCACTATCATATATATATATATATAGAGATGCCTCATTAGTGCCTGCTCGGATGGCGCAGCTCGGTCTGAATGAGGAATCTATGTAAATATATATCTATGATAGCGCCGCAGTTTTGACCTTCTCCGGCGGAAATATGCATTGGGAATCCTAGATGAGGCTCGTCTGATATGAGGTAAAAAATAACTCAAATACTGATTAGTTTCTCGCAGAAACCATATCTTAAGACATCAATGTGTCTGTGTGTTTTTACTCTCATAGAAATAGACCCCACTGACACGTATTATACGAGTAAGGGTCGGAGTTATCTTAATTTGTGTTCAACTGAAGAAACAAACACACCTACATCTGTGATGCCCTGGGGGTCAGCAGATAAACATCACATTTTCATTTGTGGGTGAACTATACCTTTAAATTTGGAACACAACTTAGTTTAACGTAATTTTAGAGTAAAAAATCATTTTGTAAAATATATATTTTACACTAAACAAAATGATAAATGCTTTAGTTTTTGCCCCCATTTTTCATGAGCTGAACGCAAAGATCTATGTAAACAAAAGGCCTATTTCTCACTAATATTGTTCACAAATCTGTGTAAATCTGTGTGAGTGAGCAGATAATCCATCCACCTGTGCAATAATCATGCTGTCTAATCAGCATCTTGATATGCCACACCTGTGAGGGGGATGGATTATCTCGGCAAAGGAGAAGTGCTCACTCACACAGATTTAGACAGATTAGTGAACAAATATTAGTGAGAAATAGGCGTTTTGTTAACATAGATCTTTGCGTTCAGCTCATGAATAATGGGGCAAAAACAAAAGCATTTATAATTTTGTTCAGTGTATATATATACACATTAACAAAGTCAGAGGTGGACAAAGTACTCAACTCCATTACTCGAGTAAAAGTACTACTGGTCAAATATTACTCCAATACAAGTAAAAGTTCTGAAAACAGATTTTTACTTGAGTAAAAGTACAGAAGTATTTGTTTTTAAAATTACTTAAGTATCAAAAGTACATTCAATTTTCTCATGTCAATGCATTATTTTATTATTGTTGTATAAATGCTAATGGTGGTTTAAGCCAGTCAGTGATGCTAACTCCGACATGCTAGCATACGACTACCTTAAACTCATTTCAATACTTTTATAAAAGTAACAAAGCTCTTTACAAAGCTACTGTCACTTTAAGGCCGAATGCACGGATCCAATACACTGATACACATCCCATATTCTCCCAACTGTTTACTCGTCTCTTTCTCCCAGACGTTTACATTTTGTAACATTTTATGAGACATGCATCAAGTGTATACCAACTAAACTAATCTTTAATCTTTTCAGAAAACTGAAACACACTTTCTAAGTATGACCATGTGTGCACACACACTGTGCCGAGGAACCGTCTTCTTCCATTTTGCCATAAACTGATCAGTGTTCAAATTTTTTTGAGAAACTTCACATGACCCTACAAGAGTGATTACTGATAGGCTGTCTGCAAAAAACTTTAAGGTAAAGAAACGTTTAAAGAAGAAAAAAATCATCCACTGATTTTCACTGAGGACCTCGATAGAAATGTAGTGGAGTAACAAGTACAATATTTGTGTTTCAAATGTAGTGAAGTTAAAGTAAAAGTTTCCCATAAACATAATACTCCAGTAAAGTACAGATACTCAAAGTGTACTTAAGTACAGTACTCAAGTAAATGTACTTAGTTACTGTCCACCTCTGAACAAAATACAGTAAATTTAGACCAAACAAAGGTGCTATTGTTTAAGAATTTAAATGGAATAAAGTCATGTTTTAATCATTTTCATCTATAGGGCTGTTTTGTGATTTAGGTGTGTATAGATGTGTACTATGTTAGAAGTGTCAACCGGAGGAAGGCTGGGTTGGCAGTTTAAGAGAAAAGCCTCTAGGGACCCGAGATGCAAATTATTATTTGAATATATTCCGGTTTTTCATCTTTCTGGCTGAGATATCCGTTCCAAACCTGAATGTGTTTCTTTCTTGCGCTGACTTGGGATGGCCGCTACTGAAAACGTGTTTGAAAGAACAGAGTGTGTATTTTGACTGGACTCCTAACACGGAGGCACTTCTTTATGAGTGTGTGTGTTTCAGTCAGCACTTCCCCAGGCCAGAGAAACCTGACGAACCCGATCGCCTCGCTCTTAAGAACAGCTCTATTACAGGCGTGGCACGAGAGGATGACAAACCCCTGGTGTTCCTTAAAGCCCATCAGCCAATCACAGACGACCACATCATCCTGAGAGCCTCGTCTATCAGTCTGAAGACACGCTGATGTTCTGTGTGTGTGTGTGTGGATTAAACATGACCCACAATAACAGCTCGAGCTCTGCCTGGAATGCTCCAGCAACAGGGAACGTTCTCACAATGTTCTCTCAACGTTAGCAACAAACATTGTTACAGTAGCGCTAGCTGAATGTTTGTTCAGCGCCATCTGCTCTGCTTCCCGAAAGGTTCCGTTGGGATGCTCATCCAACATGTTTTAAATGGGAGGCTGCTTGCTTCAGAAGGTTTAGAGAACATTTAACATGTTGCCATCAAATGGAACGTCCGCACATACATAAACAGACGTTATGGAGTGTTACTCGTTACTTCTGGATCAAAAACGTTTGATACTTTTAAATCAAAATGAACGCTCCATAACGTCTGTTTGCAGGGAAATCAAATGTTTCCTTAACGTTTGTTTTAAAAACTTTCCAGAATTAATACAACTGTTTGGATAAAGTGGAACATTCCAAGGACCAAGAAAAAACGGCCTTAAAGCGTTTAAAAAAACATTCAAATCAAAACTTTAAAGGAAATGGAACGTTCCATTTGATCGCAAACAGACGTTATGGAGCGTTACTCGTTACTTCTGGATCAAAAGTAACGCCGTTTGTGGAATAACACAACAGAATGTTTCTTTAACGTTCGCGTAACCAATAAAAAACGTTCCGAAATGAGTAATTAATGGCAACCCTTTTAATATGTGTGTATGCCCCACAGAAAGCGCACTGACCTGCTGGAGCGCGTTCTCCACTTCACGCGCCGCCGCCGCGCACTTCTTCGCCGACTCTTCGGTCCTGGAGTTCGCGTGTTTGAGCTCCGTCAGCTCCCGGTGCACGTACACGGAGGCGAACACGGCCCCGGCCGCCAGCGCCAGATAGAGCAGCGCGGACACGAGCTTCATGAGCGCGTCTGACCCGGAGCCGCGGCTCGACGCCGGCGCGCTCTCCACTCGAGCGGCTCTCGGGCTTCTCCTCGCCGCGTCTTCTTGCGGCGGCTGGCTCGGGGCCGTTTTGTCGCCGGATTGCGAGTTGCTCTTGCTCCTGTTTTTCGCGGCCATCGCTCCCGTGTGTCCAGATGTCGCTCCGCGTTGTGCAGTGACGTCAGCGAGCGTCGCGTTCCTCTCGCGCTGGATGTGCGCTCATTCCTTCACTCGCTCGCTGCGTGTACACTTTGTCAGCTAGCTTGAACTTGTGTAACGCGACTCTGTAGATGATGATGATATGGTGATGATGATGATGATGATGATGGTGGTGGTGGTGGTGGTGAAGGCTGTGTCGTTTGCTCCACCCTTCTTCAGACGTGGCACTGATTTTCCCCAAACATCTGCATCCTCCCATCGTGTCTTTTGCGTGTTTGCTATGAAACCAGAGTTTACTTTTAGAAAGTTCAGTAGGACAGCATTTGGTTGAAATGAAGCTATATAATTTGAGATTAAAGGACAGTTTTGTTAAAAAAAACATAAAATAAAGGCAGCGTGCAGTAATAGTTGAACTTTTTACATGATTTTGAACTCTTTAGCATATAAAATAGCATTGTTTAGATATTCAAGAGAACTTATACAAATACTGAAACATGATTTAGTTGATCAAATGTGCGTTTATGCATATGAAATTGACATTAGTGTTCAAAATTAAATTAATAAAATAAAATAATTAACTGCATCAACTGGAGTAAAAAAGATTATCTAATGTATTTATGTGTACAGTAGAGTCCTCTTACCACTAAAGTCCTGCGTTATATTATTTATTGTTTAAAAATGACTTTACATTGACGTTTATGACGTCGGCGTCGCTGCTGTCCAATCAGAGCCCGCGCCGTGACGCCGTGCCCCGCCCCCTTCCGCACGCGCTCTCCGGAGTGAGCGAGTGATATGCGCGGGTTCCCGTTAAATTAACCCCGGGCAGAATGAGCGACGGCTACCGGATAATCAGCCGCTGGTTCTTCGACGTCTGCGTGTCCGAGGCGCTCGAGAGCTTCAGGAATGGAGACTACGCGTTTTTCGCCAACATCACCAAACACATCGAGAGTGAGTGGGGTTTGTTTACATCGGCGCGCGCATGCTAGCTTTAGCGCGGAGCTAAACTCGCTCCAACTCTGTCAAAGTCTGCTTTTTGCAATGAATGGATATACATTTATCGTGTGGACGCGTTATAATACAGAGCTACGGTTGGTTTCTTGCCAAAAAAGGCACTTGTGGAAGTTTTAAAAGTGTTACAGAAGTTTTAAAGCGAATGCGAACTTGTTAACTGAAGTCAAAAACACAATAATTTGGACAACAGAGGGTTGGAGGATCCATAATGCCACAAATATACCCGTGAGATTATGACTGGTCACATTTGGTGCTGTGACATGGACTCCTACAGGTCCTTCTCAAAAAATTAGCATATTGATACAATATGATTTATACAATATGATATTGTGATAAAAGTTCATTATTTTCCATAATGTAATGATAAAATTAAAATTTAATATATTTTAGATTAATTGCACACCAACTGAAATATTTCAGGTCTTTTATTGTTTTAATACTGATGATTTTGGCATACAGCTCATGAAAACCCAAAATTCTCAAAAATTAGCATATTTCATCCGACCAATAAAAGAAAAGTGTTTTTAATACTAAAAAAGTTAACCTTCAAATAATTATGTTCAGTTATGCACTCAATACTTGGTGGGGAATCCTTTTGCAGAAATGACTGCTTCAATGCGGCGTGGCATGGAGGCGATCAGCCTGTGGCACTGCTGAGGTGTTATGGAGGCCCAGGATGCTTCGATAGCGGCCTTAAGCTCATCCAGAGTGTTGGGTCTTGAGTCTCTCAACTTTCTCTTCACAATATCCCACAGATTCTCTATGGGGTTCAGGTCAGGAGAGTTGGCAGGCCAGTTGAGCACAGTAATACCATGGTCAGTAAACCATTTACCAGTGGTTTTGGCACTGTGAGCAGGTGCCAGGTCGTGCTGAAAAACTAAATCTTCATCTCCATAAAGCTTTTCAGCAGATGGAAGCATGAAGTGCTCCAAAATCTCCTGATAGCTAGC
The DNA here is from genome assembly GCA_023029165.1 of Gobiocypris rarus. Taxonomy (NCBI): domain Eukaryota; kingdom Metazoa; phylum Chordata; class Actinopteri; order Cypriniformes; family Gobionidae; genus Gobiocypris; species Gobiocypris rarus. The sequence goes on from CM040923.1 coordinate 1,719,356, forward strand.
TGCATTGACCCTGCCCTTGATAAAACACAGTGGACCAACACCAGCAGCTGACATGGCACCCCAGACCATCACTGACTGTGGGTACTTGACACTGGACTTCAGGCATTTTGGCATTTCCTTCTCCCCAGTCTTCCTCCAGACTCTGGCACCTTGATTTCCCAATGACATGCACAATTTGAGCGACAGTCCAGTGCTGCTTCGCTGTAGCCCAGGTCAGGCGCTTCTGCCGCTGTTTCTGGTTCAAAAGTGTCTTGACCTGGGGAATGCGGCACCTGTAGCCCATTTCCTGCTCACGCCTGTGTGCGGTGGCTCTGGATGTTTCTACTCCAGACTCAGTCTCTCTCGCGAGTTCCCCCAAGGTCTCTCTCTCTGTCTCTCTGTGGTCCTTCTCCACAATCTTCCTCAGGGTCCGGTCACCTCTTCTCGTTGTGCAGTGTTTTTTGCCACACTTTTTCCTTCCCACAGACTTCCCACTGAGGTGCCTTGATACAGCACTCTGGGAACAGCCTATTGGTTCAGAAATGTCTTTCTGTGTCTTACCCTCTCGCTTGAGGGGTCAATGATGGCCTTCTGGACAGCAGTCAGGTCGGCAGTCTTACCCATGATTGCGGTTTTGAGTAATGAACCAGGCTGGGAGTTTTTAAAAGCCTCAGGAATCTTTTGCAGGTGTTTAGAGTTAATTAGTTGATTCAGATGATTAGGTTAATAGCTCGTTTAGAGAACCGTCTCATGATATGCTAATTTTTTGAGATAGGAATTTTGGGTTTTCATGAGCTGTATGCCAAAATCATCAGTATTAAAACAATAAAAGACCTGAAATATTTCAGTTGGTGTGCAATGAATCTAAAATATATGAAAGTTACATTTTTATCATTACATTATGGAAAATAATGAACTTTTATCACAATATGCTAATTTTCTGAGAAGGACCTGTATGCCAGTGTGATGCTCATTATTGTGTCATGTGATGGTGTCAGGTCTGGTGGTGCTGCCCATGGAGGGACGAGGGGACACCGTCCTCAAGCTGCGGTTCATGCAGTTCCTGTCCCGGATCAACAACGGAGACAAGCTGGGTGAGTGTGTGTGTGTGTGTGTGTGTGTGTGTGTGTGGACTGGTAATCCCTACAAAGATGGCAATATCCAACATTTTTTGGTCCCCATGAGGAAAACATCTTATAAATCACACTAAGTGATGTTTTTTGAAAATGTAAAAATGCAGCATGTCTCCTGTGATGGGTAGTGTGTGTGTGTGTGTGTGTGTGTGTGTGTGATGGGTAGGTTTAGGGGCAGTTTAGGGGGATAGAATATATAGTTTGTACAGTATAAAATGCATTACGCCTATGGAATGTCCCCACATTTCACAAAAACAAGCGTGTGTGTGTGTGTGTGTGTGATGCTGACATGCATGTGCCGCAGATCTGACGTACGAGGAGCCGAAGACCCCGCTGGAGTCGGCTCTGGCCGTCCTGGAGTCGCTCTGCCGAGAGCTGGGTGTCCCGCGGCGGGAGCAGCAGCGCGTGCACAACGCCATCACCGAGATGGTGAGACGCTGCCTTTACCGTGTGTTACCGTGAGCTACGCTGACTCTCTGTGTGTGTGTGTGTGTGTGTGCAGCTCATAATCGTGTGCATCAAGAGCGGAGAGTTCGAGAAGGCAGAGGAGATCCTGCACAGGCACTTCAGCACAGCTGCAGACTCCACCGGGAAGGTGAGCACCGCTCCGGCGCGTGTGACGTGTCTCTCTCTCAGTGACGTGTCTCTCTCTCAGTGACGTGTCTCTCTCTCCCCGTGACGTGTCTCTCTCCCGTGGCGTGTCTCTCTCCGTGGCGTGTCTCTCACTCCGTGGCGTGTCTCTCTCTCCGTGGCGTGTCTCTCTCTCCGTGGCGTGTCTCTCTCTCCGTGGCGTGTCTCTCTCCCGTGGCGTGTCTCTCTCCCGTGGCGTGTCTCTCTCTCCGTGACGTGTCTCTCTCTCCGTGGCGTGTCTCTCTCCCGTGGCGTGTCTCTCTCTCCGTGGCGTGTCTCTCTCTCCGTGGCGTGTCTCTCTCTCCGTGGCGTGTCTCTCTCTCCGTGGCGTGTCTCTCTCTCTGTGGCGTGTCTCTCTCTCTGTGGCGTGTCTCTCTCTGTGTGTCTCTCTCTGGCGTGTCTCTCTCTCCGTGGCGTGTCTCTCTCTCCGTGGCGTGTCTCTCTCTCCGTGGCGTGTCTCTCTCTCCTGTGGCGTGTCTCTCTCTCTGTGGCGTGTCTCTCTCTCTGTGGCGTGTCTCTCTCTCTGTGGCGTGTCTCTCTCTCTCCGTGGCGTGTCTCTCTCTCCGTGGCGTGTCTCTCTCTCCGTGGCGTGTCTCTCTCTCCGTGGCGTGTCTCTCTCTCCTGTGGCGTGTCTCTCTCTCCGTGTACGTGTCTCTCTCTCGTGGCGTGTCTCTCTCTCCGTGACGTGTCTCTCTCCTGTGGCGTGTCTCTCTCCCTGTGGCGTGTCTCTCTCTGTGACGTGTCTCTCTCTCTGTGGCGTGTCTCTCTCTCCGTGGCGTGGCGTGTCTCTCTCCGTGACGTGTCTCTCTCTCCGTGGCGTGTCTCTCTCTCCGTGGCGTGTCTCTCTCTCCGTGGCGTGCGTCTCTCTCCTGTGACGTGTCTCTCTCTCAGTGGCGTGTCTCTCTCTCCGTGGCGTCTCTCTCTCAGTGACGTGTCTCTCTCCCTGTGGCGTGTCTCTCTCTCAGTGGCGTGTCTCTCTCTCCCTGTGGCGTGTCTCTCTCCGTGGCGTGTCTCTCTCTCCGTGGCGTGTCTCTCTCCCTGTGGCGTGTCTTTCTCTCCGTGGCGTGTCTCTCTCTCCGTGGCGTGTCTCTCTCTCCGTGGCGTGTCTCTCCCGTGGCGTGTCTCTCTCCCGTGGCGTGTCTCTCTCTCCGTGGCGTGTCTCTCTCTCCGTGGCGTGTCTCTCTCTCCGTGGCGTGTCTCTCTCCCGTGGCGTGTCTCTCTCTCCGTGGCGTGTCTCTCTCTCCGTGGCGTGTCTCTCTCTCTGTGGCGTGTCTCTCTCTCTGTGACGTGTGTCTCTCTCTCTGTGGCGTGTGTCTCTCTCTCTGTGGCGTGTCTCTCTCTCTGTGACGTGTCTCTCTCTCTGTGGCGTGTCTCTCTCCCGTGGCGTGTCTCTCTCCCGTGGCGTGTCTCTCTCTCCGTGGCGTGTCTCTCTCTCCGTGGCGTGTCTCTCTCTCCGTGGCGTGTCTCTCTCTCCGTGGACGTGTCTCTCTCTCCCTGTGGCGTGTCTCTCTCTCTGTGACGTGTCTCTCTCTCTGTGGCGTGTCTCTCTATCTGTGGCGTGTCTCTCTCTCTGTGTGATGTCTCTCTCCCTGTGGCGTGTCTCTCTCTCTGTGGCGTGTCTCTCTCTCTGTGGCGTGTCTCTCTCTCTGTGGCGTGTCTCTCTCTCTGCTCTCCCTGTGACGTGTCTCTCTCTCTGTGACGTGTCTCTCTCTCCCTGTGGCGTGTCTCTCTCTCCCTGTGGCGTGTCTCTCTCTCTCTGTGGCGTGTCTGTCTCTCTCCCTGTGGCGTGTCTCTCTCTCCTGTGACGTGTCTCTCTCTCTGTGACGTGTCTGTCTCTCCCTGTGACGTGTCTCTCTCTCCGTGGCGTGTCTCTCTCTCCCTGTGACGTGTCTCTCTCTCTGTGACGTGTCTCTCTCTCTGTGACGTGTCTGTCTCTCCTGTGGCGTGTCTCTCTCTCTCTGTGGCGTGTCTCTCTCTCTGTGACGTGTCTGTCTCTCCCTGTGCCGTGTCTCTCTCCCTGTGACGTGTCTCTCTCTCTGTGGCGTGTCTGTCTCTCCTGTGACGTCTCTCTCTCTCCTGTGACGTGTCTCTCTCTCCCTGTGACGTGTCTCTCTCTCCGTGGCGTGTCTCTCTCTCCCTGTGACGTGTCTCTCTCTCCCTGTGACGTGTCTCTCTCTCCGTGGCGTGTCTCTCTCTCCCTGTGGCGTGTCTCTCTCTCCTGTGACGTGTCTCTCTCTCCCTGTGACGTGTCTCTCTCTCCTGTGGCGTGTCTCTCTCTCCCTGTGACGTGTCTCTCTCTCCCTGTGACGTGTCTCTCTCCCTGTGACGTGTCTCTCTCTCCGTGACGTGTCTCTCTCTCCGTGGCGTGTCTTTCTCTCCGTGGCGTGTCTCTCTCTCCGTGGCGTGTCTCTCTCTCCGTGGCGTGTCTCTCTCTCCGTGGCGTGTCTCTCTCCCGTGGCGTGTCTCTCTCTCCGTGGCGTGTCTCTCTCTCCGTGGCGTGTCTCTCTCTCCGTGGCGTGTCTCTCTCCGTGGCGTGTCTCTCTCTCTGTGGCGTGTCTCTCTCTCCGTGGCGTGTCTCTCTCTCTGTGACGTGTCTCTCTCTCTGTGGCGTGTCTCTCTCCTGTGACGTGTCTCTCTCTCTGTGGCGTGTCTCTCTCTCTGTGGCGTGTCTCTCTCTCTGTGACGTGTCTCTCTCTCCCTGTGGCGTGTCTCTCTCTCTGACGTGTCTCTCTCTCTGTGGCGTGTCTCTCTCTCCGTGGCGTGTCTCTCTCCCGTGGCGTGTCTCTCTCTCCGTGGCGTGTCTCTCTCTCCGTGGCGTGTCTCTCTCTCTCCTGGCGTGTCTCTCTCTCCGTGACGTGTCTCTCTCTCCGTGGCGTGTCTCTCTCTCCTGTGGCGTGTCTCTCTCCTGTGGCGTGTCTCTCTCTCTGTGGCGTGTCTCTCTCTCTGTGACGTGTCTCTCTCTCTGTGACGTGTCTCTCTCCCTGTGGCGTGTCTCTCTCCCTGTGGCGTGTCTCTCTCTCTGTGACGTGTCTCTCTCTCTGTGGCGATCTCTCCCTGTGACGTGTCTCTCTCTCCTGTGACGTGTCTCTCTCTCTGTGGCGTGTCTCTCTCTCTCCTGTGGCGTGTCTCTCTCTCCCTGTGACGTGTCTCTCTCTCCCTGTGACGTGTCTCTCTCTCCCTGTGACGTGTCTCTCTCTCTGTGGCGTGTCTCTCTCTCCTGTGGCGTGTCTCTCTCTCCCTGTGGCGTGTCTCTCTCTCTCTGACGTGTCTCTCTCTCCCTGTGGCGTGTCTCTCTCTCCTCCGTGACGTGTCTCTCTCCCTGTGACGTGTCTCTCTCTCTGTGACGTGTCTCTCTCTCTGTGGCGTGTCTCTCTCTCCGTGGCGTGTCTCTCTCTCCGTGACGTGTCTCTCTCTCCGTGGCGTGTCTCTCTCTCCGTGGCGTGTCTCTCTCCTGTGGCGTGTCTCTCTCTCAGTGGCGTGTCTCTCTCTCCGTGGCGTGTCTCTCTCTCAGTGGCGTGTCTCTCTCCCTGTGGCGTGTCTCTCTCTCAGTGGCGTGTCTCTCTCTCCCTGTGGCGTGTCTCTCTCTCCGTGGCGTGTCTCTCTCTCCGTGGCGTGTCTCTCTCCTGTGGCGTGTCTTTCTCTCCGTGGCGTGTCTCTCTCTCCGTGGCGTGTCTCTCTCTCCGTGGCGTGTCTCTCTCTCCGTGGCGTGTCTCTCTCCCGTGGCGTGTCTCTCTCTCCGTGGCGTGTCTCTCTCTCCGTGGCGTGTCTCTCTCTCCGTGGCGTGTCTCTCTCTCCGTGACGTGTCTCTCTCTCGTGGCGTGTCTCTCTCTCCGTGACGTGTCTCTCTCTCCGTGACGTGTCTCTCTCTCTGTGACGTGTCTCTCTCTCTGTGACGTGTGTCTCTCTCCTGTGACGTGTCTCTCTCTCTGTGGCGTGTCTCTCTCTCTGTGGCGTGTCTCTCTCCCGTGGCGTGTCTCTCCCGTGGCGTGTCTCTCTCTCCGTGGCGTGTCTCTCTCTCTCCGTGGCGTGTCTCTCTCTCCGTGGCGTGTCTCTCTCTCCGTGGCGTGTCTCTCTCTCCGTGGCGTGTCTCTCTCCCTGTGGCGTGTCTCTCTCTCTGTGACGTGTCTCTCTCTCTCTGTGACGTGTCTCTCTATCTGTGACGTGTCTCTCTCTCTGTGACGTGTCTCTCTCCTGTGGCGTGTCTCTCTCTCTGTGGACGTGTCTCTCTCTCTGTGGCGTGTCTCTCTCTCTGTGGCGTGTGTCTCTCTCTCCCTGTGACGTGTCTCTCTCTCTGTGACGTGTCTCTCTCTCCCTGTGACGTGTCTCTCTCTCCCTGTGACGTGTCTCTCTCTCTGTGACGTGTCTGTCTCTCCCTGTGACGTGTCTCTCTCTCCCTGTGACGTGTCTCTCTCTCTGTGACGTGTCTGTCTCTCCCTGTGGCGTGTCTCTCTCTCCGTGGCGTGTCTCTCTCTCCCTGTGGCGTGTCTCTCTCTGTGGCGTGTCTCTCTCTCTGTGACGTGTCTGTCTCTCCTGTGACGTGTCTCTCTCTCTCTCTGTGACGTGTCTCTCTCTGTGACGTGTCTGTCTCTCCCTGTGCCGTGTCTCTCTCTCCTGTGGCGTGTCTCTCTCTCTGTGACGTGTCTGTCTCTCCCTGTGGCGTCTCTCTCTCCCTGTGGCGTGTCTCTCTCCCTGTGGCGTGTCTCTCTCTCCGTGGCGTGTCTCTCTCTCCCTGTGACGTGTCTCTCTCTCCCTGTGGCGTGTCTCTCTCCGTGGCGTGTCTCTCTCTCCTGTGGCGTGTCTCTCTCCCTGTGGCGTGTCTCTCTCTCTCTCTCCCTGTGTGTCTCTCTCTCCCTGTGGCGTGTCTCTCTCCCTGTGGCGTGTCTCTCTCCTGTGACGTGTCTCTCTCCGTGGCGTGTCTCTCTCTCCGTGGCGTGTCTCTCTCCGTGGCGTGTCTCTCTCTCCGTGGCGTGTCTCTCTCTCCGTGGCGTGTCTCTCTCTCCGTGGCGTGTCTCTCTCTCCGTGGCGTGTCTCTCTCCGTGGCGTGTCTCTCTCCGTGGCGTGTCTCTCTCTCTCTCTCTCTCCGTGATGTGTCTCTCTCCCGTGGCGTGTCTCTCTCTCTGTGACGTGTCTCTCTCTCTGTGACGTGTCTCTCTCTCTGTGACGTGTCTCTCTCTCTGTGGCGTGTCTCTCTCTCTGTGGCGTGTCTCTCTCTCTGTGGCGTGTCTCTCTCTCTGTGACGTGTCTCTCTCTGTGACGTGTCTCTCTGTGATGTCTCTCTCTCCCTGTGGCGTGTCTCTCTCTCTGTGACGTGTCTCTCTCTCCCTGTGACGTGTCTCTCTCTCTGTGACGTGTCTCTCTCTCTGTGACGTGTCTCTCTCTCCGTGGCGTGTCTCTCTCCCGTGGCGTGTCCTCTCTCTCTCTGGCGTCTCTCTCTCTCCGTGATCTCTCTCTCTCTCCGTGGCGTGTCTCTCTCTCCCTGTGACGTGTCTCTCTCTCCTGTGGCGTGTCTCTCTCTCTGTGGACGTGTCTCTCTCTCTGTGACGTGTCTCTCTCTCTGTGACGTGTCTCTCTCTCTCTGTGACGTGTCTCTCTCCCTGTGACGTGTCTCTCTCCCTGTGACGTGTCTCTCTCTCCTGTGGCGTGTCTCTCTCTGTGACGTGTCTCTCTCTCCCCCTGACGTGTCTCTCTCTCCCTGTGGCGTGTCTCTCTCTCTGTGGCGTGTCTCTCTCTCCCTGTGGCGTGTCTCTCTCTCCCTGTGGCGTGTCTCTCTCTCCCTGTGACGTGTCTCTCTCTCTGTGACGTGTCTGTCTCTCCCTGTGACGTGTCTCTCTCTCCCTGTGACGTGTCTCTCTCTCTCTCTGTGACGTGTCTCTCTCTCTCTGTGACGTGTCTGTCTCTCCCTGTGACGTGTCTCTCTCTCCCTGTGACGTGTCTCTCTCCGTGGCGTGTCTCTCTCTCCGTGACGTGTCTCTCTCTCCGTGACGTGTCTCTCTCTGTGACGTGTCTCTCTCTCTCTGTGACGTGTCTATCTCTCTGTGACGTGTCTCTCTCTCTCTGTGACGTGTCTCTCTCTCTGTGACGTGTCTCTCTCTCAGTGACGTGTCTCTCTCCGTGACGTGTCTCTCTCTCCGTGACGTGTGTCTCTCTCTGTGACGTGTGTCTCTCTCTCTGTGACGTGTCTCTCTCTCCGTGACGTGTCTCTCTCTCCGTGGCGTGTCTCTCTCCTGTGGCGTGTCTCTCTCCCTGTGACGTGTCTCTCTCTCAGTGGCGTGTCTCTCTCAGTGACGTGTCTCTCTCTCAGTGACGTGTCTCTCTCCCTGTGACGTGTCTCTCTCCCTGTGACGTGTCTCTCTCTCAGTGACGTGTCTCTCTCTCTCCGTGGCGTGTCTCTCTCCGTGGCGTGTCTCTCTCTCCGTGGCGTGTCTCTCTCAGTGACGTGTCTCTCTCTCTCTGTGACGTGTCTCTCTCTCTGTGACGTGTCTCTCTCTCTGTGACGTGTCTCTCTCTCTGTGACGTGTCTCTCTCCCTGTGACGTGTCTCTCTCTCAGTGACGTGTCTCTCTCTCTGTGACGTGTCTCTCTCTCTGTGACGTGTCTCTCTCTCTGTGACGTGTCTCTCTCCCTGTGACGTGTCTCTCTCCCTGTGACGTGTCTCTCTCTCTCAGTGACGTGTCTCTCTCTCTCAGTGACGTGTCTCTCTCTCAGTACGTGTCTCTCTCTCTGTGACGTGTCTCTCTCTCCGTGGCGTGTCTCTCTCTCCGTGGCGTGTCTCTCTCCGTGGCGTGTCTCTCTCCCTGTGACGTGTCTCTCTCTCAGTGACGTGTCTCTCTCTCAGTGACGTGTCTCTCTCTCAGTGACGTGTCTCTCTCTCTCTGACGTGTCTCTCTCCCTGTGGCGTGTCTCTCTCCTGTGACGTGTCTCTCTCTCAGTGACGTGTCTCTCTCTCCGTGGACGTGTCTCTCTCTCCGTGACGTGTCTCTCTCAGTGACGTGTCTCTCTCTCTGTGACGTGTCTCTCTCCCTGTGACGTGTCTCTCTCTCTCTGTGACGTGTCTCTCTCTCTGTGACGTGTCTCTCTCTCTGTGACGTGTCTCTCTCCCTGTGACGTGTCTCTCTCCCTGTGACGTGTCTCTCTCTCAGTGACGTGTCTCTCTCCTGTGACGTGTCTCTCTCCGTGACGTGTCTCTCTCTCTGTGACGTGTCTCTCTCCTGTGACGTGTCTCTCTCTCTGTGGCGTGTCTCTCTCTGTGACGTGTCTCTCTCTCAGTGACGTGTCTCTCTCTCCGTGACGTGTCTCTCTCCGTGACGTGTCTCTCTCTCCGTGACGTGTCTCTCTCTCCGTGACGTGTCTCTCTCTCCGTGACGTGTCTCTCTCTCCCTGTGACGTGTCTCTCTCTCCCTGTGGACGTGTCTCTCTCTCCCTGTGACGTGTCTCTCTCTCCTGTGGCGTGTCTCTCTCTCAGTGACGTGTCTCTCTCCTGTGACGTGTCTCTCTCTCAGTGACGTGTCTCTCTCTCCGTGACGTGTCTCTCTCTCCGTGACGTGTCTCTCTCTCCGTGACGTGTCTCTCTCTCTCCGTGAGCGTGTCTCTCTCTCTGTGACGTGTCTCTCTCTCTGTGTCTCTCTCCCTGTGACGTGTCTCTCTCTCTGTGACGTGTGTCTCTCTCCCTGTGACGTGTCTCTCTCTCTGTGACGTGTCTCTCTCTCTGTGACGTGTCTCTCCTGTGACGCGGTCTCTCTCTCCGTGACGTGTCTCTCTCTCCGTGACGTGTCTCTCTCTCCGTGACGTGTCTCTCTCTCTGTGACGTGTCTCTCTCCCTGTGACGTGTCTCTCTCCCTGTGACGTGTCTCTCTCTCTGTGACGTGTCTCTCTCCCTGTGACGTGTCTCTCTCCCCGTGACGTGTCTCTCTCCCCGTGACGTGTCTCTCTCCCGTGACGTGTGTCTCTCTCTCCGTGACGTGTGTCTCTCTCTCCGTGACGTGTGTCTCTCTCTCCGTGACGTGTGTCTCTCTCTCCGTGACGTGTCTCTCTCCGTGACGTGTCTCTCTCCCTGTGACGTGTCTCTCTCCCTGTGACGTGTGTCTCTCTCCTGTGACGTGTCTCTCTCTCCGTGACGTGTCTCTCTCTCCGTGACGTGTCTCTCTCTCCGTGACGTGTCTCTCTCTCCTGTGACGTGTCTCTCTCTCCCTGTGACGTGTCTCTCTCTCCGTGACGTGTCTCTCTCTCCCTGTGACGTGTCTCTCTCTCCCTGTGACGTGTCTCTCTCTCCCTGTGACGTGTCTCTCTCTCCCTGTGACGTGTCTCTCTCTCCCTGTGACGTGTCTCTCTCTCAGTGACGTGTCTCTCTCCCTGTGACGTGTCTCTCTCTCCGTGACGTGTCTCTCTCTCCGTGACGTGTCTCTCTCTCCGTGACGTGTCTCTCTCTCCGTGACGTGTCTCTCTCTGTGACGTGTCTCTCTCTCTGTGACGTGTCTCTCTCCCTGTGACGTGTCTCTCTCTCTGTGACGTGTGTATCTCTCCCTGTGACGTGTCTCTCTCTCTGTGACGTGTCTCTCTCTCTGTGACGTGTCTCTCCCTGTGACGTGTCTCTCTCTCCGTGACGTGTCTCTCTCTCCGTGACGTGTCTCTCTCTCTGTGACGGTCTCTCTCTGTGACGTGTCTCTCTCCCTGTGACGTGTCTCTCTGTGACGGTGTATCTCTCCCTGTGACGTGTCTCTCTCTGTGACGTGTCTCTCTCTCTGTGACGTGTCTCTCCCTGTGACGTGTCTCTCTCTCCGTGACGTGTCTCTCTCTCCGTGACGTGTCTCTCTCCGTGACGTGTCTCTCTCCGTGACGTGTCTCTCTCTCTGTGACGTGTCTCTCTCTCCCTGTGACGTGTCTCTCTCTCTGTGACGTGTCTCTCTCCCTGTGACGTGTCTCTCTCTCTGTGACGTGTGTATCTCTCCCTGTGACGTGTCTCTCTCCGTGACGTGTCTCTCTCTCCGTGACGTGTCTCTCTCTCCGTGACGTCTCTCTCCGTGACGTGTCTCTCTCTCCGTGACGCGTGTCTCTCTCCCTGTGACGCGTCTCTCTCTCAGTGACGTGTCTCTCTCTCCGTGACGTGTCTCTCTCTCAGTGACGCGTGTCTCTCTCCCTGTGACGTGTCTCTCTCTCAGTGACGTGTCTCTCTCTCCTGTGACGTGTCTCTCTCTCCGTGACGTGTCTCTCTCTCCGTGACGTGTCTCTCTCCCTGTGACGCGGTCTCTCTCCCTGTGACGGCGTGTCTCTCTCTGTGACGTGTCTCTCTCTGTGACGTGTCTCTCTCCGTGACGTGTCTCTCTCCTGTGACGTGTCTCTCTCTCAGTGACGGTCTCTCTCTCCGTGACGTGTCTCTCTCCTGTGACGCGTGTCTCTCTCTCAGTGACGTGTCTCTCTCTTCCTGTGACGCGGTCTCTCTCTCCGTGACGTGTCTCTCTCTGTGACGTGTGTCTCTCTCCCTGTGACGTGTCTCTCTCCTGTGACGTGTCTCTCTCTCTCTGTGACGCGGTCTCTCTCTCTGTGACGTGTCTCTCTCTCCGTGACGTGTCTCTCTCTCCGTGACGTGTCTCTCTCCTGTGACGGTCTCTCTCTCAGTGACGTGTCTCTCTCTCAGTGACGCGGTCTCTCTCTGTGACGTGTCTCTCTCTCTCTGACGTGTCTCTCTCTCCCTGTGACGTGTCTCTCTCCCCTGTGACGTGTCTCTCTCTCAGTGACGTGTCTCTCTCTCCGTGACGTGTCTCTCTCCGTGACGTGTCTCTCTCTCTCTCCGTGACGTGTCTCTCTCAGTGACGTGTCTCTCTCTCTGTGACGGTCTCTCTCTCCCTGTGACGTGCTCTCTCTGTGACGTGTCTCTCTCTCTGTGACGTCTCTCTCCCTGTGACGTGTCTCTCCCTGTGACGTGTCTCTCTCTCAGTGACGTGTCTCTCTCTCTGTGACGTGTCTCTCTCTCTCAGTGACGTGTCTCTCTCTGTGACGTGTCTCTCTCTCCGTGACGTGTCTCTCTCTCCGTGACGTGTCTCTCTCCCTGTGACGTGTCTCTCTCTCAGTGACGTGTCTCTCTCCGTGACGTGTCTCTCTCAGTGACGTGTCTCTCTCCTGTGACGTGTCTCTCTCAGTGACGTGTCTCTCTCCCTGTGACGTGTCTCTCTCCGTGACGTGTCTCTCTCTGTGACGTGTCTCTCTCCCTGTGACGTGTCTCTCTCTCTCTGTGACGTGTCTCTCTCTCCGTGACGCGGTCTCTCTCTCCGTGACGTGTCTCTCTCTCCGTGACGTGTCTCTCTCCGTGACGCCTCTCTCCGTGGCGTGTCTCTCTCTCCGTGACGTGTCTCTCTCCCTGTGACGTGTCTCTCTCTCAGTGACGTGTCTCTCTCTCAGTGACGTGTCTCTCTCTCAGTGACGTGTCTCTCTCTGCGACGTGTCTCTCTCTCTCTGACGTGTCTCTCTCCCTGTGACGTGTCTCTCTCCCTGTGACGTGTCTCTCTCTCAGTGACGTGTCTCTCTCTCTCCGTGACGTGTCTCTCTCTCCGTGACGTGTCTCTCTCTCCGTGACGTGTCTCTCTCAGTGACGTGTCTCTCTCTCTCTCTGTGACGTGTCTCTCTCTGTGACGTGTCTCTCTCTGTGACGTGTCTCTCTCCCTGTGACGGTCTCTCTGTGACGTGTCTCTCTCTCTGTGACGTGTCTCTCTCTCAGTGACGTGTCTCTCTCTCCGTGACGTGTCTCTCTCTCAGTGACGTGTCTCTCTCCTGTGACGTGTCTCTCTCAGTGACGTGTCTCTCTCTCCTGTGACGTGTCTCTCTCCGTGACGTGTCTCTCTCCTGTGACGTGTCTCTCTCTCCCTGTGACGTGTCTCTCTCCCCGTGACGTGTCTCTCTCTGTGACGTGTCTCTCTCCGTGACGTGTCTCTCTCCCTGTGACGCCTCTCTCTCTCGTGACGGTCTCTCTCCGTGACGTGTCTCTCTCTCAGTGACGTGTCTCTCTCCCGTGGACGTGTCTCTCTCTCAGTGACGTGTCTCTCTCTTCCTGTGACGTGTCTCTCTCTCCGTGACGTGTCTCTCTCTCTGTGACGTGTCTCTCTCCTGTGACGGTCTCTCTCCCTGTGACGTGTCTCTCTCTCTGTGACGTGTCTCTCTCTCCGTGTGTGTCTCTCTCCGTGACGTGTCTCTCTCTCCGTGACGTGTCTCTCTCCCTGTGACGCGGTCTCTCTCTCAGTGACGTGTCTCTCTCTCAGTGACGCGTCTCTCTCAGTGACGTGTCTCTCTCTCTGACGTGTCTCTCTCCCTGTGACGTGTCTCTCTCCCTGTGACGCGGTCTCTCTCAGTGACGTGTCTCTCTCTCCGTGACGCGTGTCTCTCTCTCCGTGACGTGTCTCTCTCTCCGTGACGTGGTCTCTCTCAGTGACGGTCTCTCTCTCTGTGACGGTCTCTCTCCCTGTGACGTGTCTCTCTCTGTGACGTGTTCTCTCTCTGTGACGTGTCTCTCTCTCCCTGTGACGTGTCTCTCTCCCTGTGACGTGTCTCTCTCTCAGTGACGGTCTCTCTCTCTCCGTGACGTGTCTCTCTCTCCGTGACGTGTCTCTCTCTCTCCGTGACGTGTCTCTCTCAGTGACGTGTCTCTCTCTGTGACGTGTCTCTCTCCCCTGTGACGTGTCTCTCTCTGTGACGTGTCTCTCTCTGTGACGTGTCTCTCTCCCTGTGACGTGTCTCTCTCCCTGTGACGTGTCTCTCTCAGTGACGTGTCTCTCTCTGTGACGTGTCTCTCTCTCAGTGACGTGTCTCTCTCTCTGTGACGTGTCTCTCTCTCCGTGACGTGTCTCTCTCTCCGTGACGTGTCTCTCTCCCTGTGACGCGGTGTCTCTCTCAGTGACGTGTCTCTCTCTCCGTGACGTGTCTCTCTCTCAGTGACGTGTCTCTCTCCTGTGACGTGTCTCTCTCTCCCCTGTGACGCGGTCTCTCTCTCCCTGTGACGTGTCTCTCTCCGTGACGTGTCTCTCTCTCTGTGACGCGGTCTCTCTCCCTGTGACGTGTCTCTCTCCCTGTGACGCGGTCTCTCTCTCTGTGACGTGTCTCTCTCTCTGTGACGGTCTCTCTCTCCGTGACGTGTCTCTCTCTCCGTGACGCGTCTCTCTCTCCGTGACGCGGTCTCTCTCCGTGACGTGTCTCTCTCCGCGACGTGTCTCTCTCTCCGGTGTGACGTGTCTCTCTCTCAGTGACGTGTCTCTCTCCCAGTGACGTGTCTCTCTCAGTGACGTGTCTCTCTCTCAGTGACGTGTCTCTCTCTCAGTGACGTGTCTCTCTCTCTCTGACGTGTCTCTCTCCCTGTGACGTGTCTCTCTCCCTGTGACGTGTCTCTCTCTCAGTGACGTGTCTCTCTCTCAGTGACGTGTCTCTCTCTCCGTGACGTGTCTCTCTCTCCGTGACGTGTCTCTCTCAGTGACGTGTCTCTCTCTCTGTGACGTGTCTCTCTCCCTGTGACGTGTCTCTCTCTCTGTGACGTGTCTCTCTCTCTGACGGTCTCTCTCCCTGTGACGTGTCTCTCTCCTGTGACGTGTCTCTCTCTCAGTGACGTGTCTCTCTCCCTGTGACGCGTCTCTCTCCCCGTGGCGTGTCTCTCTCTCTCTGTGACGTGTCTCTCTCCCTGTGACGCGTGTCTCTCTCTGTGACGTGTCTCTCTCTCTGTGACGTGTCTCTCTCTCAGTGACGCGTGTCTCTCTCTCCGTGACGTGTCTCTCTCTCCGTGGACGTGTCTCTCTCCGCGGACGTGTCTCTCTCCCGTGACGCGTCTCTCTCTCCGTGACGTGTCTCTCTCCGTGACGTGTCTCTCTCTCCGTGACGCGTGTCTCTCTCTCCGCTCTCTCTCTCCGTGACGTGTCTCTCTCTCCGTGACGTGTCTCTCTCCGTGGACGTGTCTCTCTCCGTGACGTGTCTCTCTCCCTGACGCGTGTCTCTCTCTCTCCGCGTGTCTCTCTCCGTGACGTGTCTCTCTCCGTGACGTGTCTCTCTCTCCGTGGACGTGTCTCTCTCTCTCAGACGCGTTCTCTCTCTCCGTGGCGTGTCTCTCTCCGTGACGTGTCTCTCTCTCCGTGACGTGTCTCTCTCTCTGCAGAAGAAGCTGCTGGTGAAGCTGATCCGGAGGCGGCGCTCCTGTCACTCGGTGCTGCAGCTGAGCTCCTACAGTGACTTCCAAGCAGGACATGCTGGAGTTCATCGAGCGGCTGTACCGCGTCCCCGAGCCCTTCCTCACGCAGGTGTGTCTGTGTGTGTGTGTCTGTGTGTGTGAGAGTGTGAGAGTGTGAGAGTGTGTGTGTGTGTGTGTGTGTGTGTGTGTGTGTGTGTGTGTGTGTGTGTGTGTGTGTGAGGAGTGTGAGTGAGTGTGAGTGAGTGTGTAGTGAGTGAGTGGAGTGAGTGAGTGTGAGGTGAGAGGAGTGTGAGGTGAGTGTGAGTGTGGTGTGAGTGTGTGTGTGTGTGTGTGTCTGTGTGTGTGAGAGTGTGTGTGAGAGTGTGTGAGTGTGTGTGAGAGTGTGAGTGAGTGAGTGAGTGAGGAGTGTGAGTGTGAGGTGGAGTGAGTGTGGTGTGAGTGTGAGTTTGTTTGTGGCGCACTCTAGACTGTGCTCGTGATGTGTGTTTGTTCTGCAGATGCTGAAGCGCTCGGGACACCTGGCGTGCCCCGAGCCCCGGAGCGTGTGTCGCCCCGAGGAAGGATCCGGCGGTGTCGTCCCGAGGGAAGGATCCGCGATTATGTCGCCTTTGCGAGGAAGGATCTCGCGGCGGTGCCGTCGAGGAAGCTGATCGGTCGAGCGGCACGCCCGAGGGAAGGATCCGGTGGCGCGGGTGCAGCTGAGTCTGCAGAGCCTGCGGGAGGTGTATGCCGGGCTGAGCGAGGAGTGCGGGGTGAGCGTGCCGTTCTCTCAGCTGCTGGAGGAGGTGGAGATGGAGGCGCAGCAGCAGAGCCGAGAGCCGCCCGGTGCCGAGCTCCACCTGGCTCTGTCCGAGACGCCCATGGAGCCGGAGGAGCACGGCTCCCGTTACGCCGGCATGACCATATCCCGCTTGGTCACGGAGGACGACAGCCAGCCCAGCGAGGACGAGACGCAGCTCAGCCGGCCGTCCCCTCAGAGGTCACTCACATGATGCGGTAGCTACTGTTATAGCTGTAGATTCTCTCCGGTCTGAACGCTCTGTGTTTTCCAGGATCATCATTCGCAGTGATCCGGAGTCGGATGATCCCGAGGTTCAGACCGTCACACCAGCATCCTCAGACGAGCAGCGTCACAGCAGGTGAAAGGCCTTGGTTACACGTACACACCCGCCTGACTCCAGCATTATAACCAATCACACGCGTCGCTGAGCGTGATGGCCAATCAGAAGCGCTGAAGCCGAGAGTTGTGCTCCGTGCGCTCGCTCTCTGTCTGAGCTCTCCATACATCGCCATAAACAACACAGTGCAGATTGGGGAGCGTGTGGTCCGCTTCCGTGAGCGCGCTTAAACTCACGCCAGACCCAAAGATGTAAGCTCACTGAGCTTGAGCACCAAATACACAGCGGGACAGCGAGGATCAGCTCTCCGTGTCAGAAGGAAAATGTTAGGCCTTTCCACGTGGATAAGGCCATCCTTTAAAATATTTTGGTTTGCAGTAACAGTAAAAAAAAACAGTAATTTTGGTGATAACAGGTTTGAATTTAAACAAGTTAGCATATCGTGACATCACAGACTGGGTCTTCAACCCGTGCCTTCGGACGCTTTAAATAAAAATATGAAAAAGTAAACAAAATAATATATATCATATGAAAATATAAAATATGTTTATACAGCAATATAACACCAAATATATGGTAAATCCACGGACAACAGGCAGGACGAATGTAAAGATTCAATATTTCTGCTGATATTTCTGAAGATGATCACCGGGAGCGGGTCTTTAACTCAACGAAATCAGAATCAGAAGTTTATACTACATAAACTTAATATCACGACTCTCATATATGCTTATAATGACTTACTGAACTTACCATCATGCAAATTCAAACAGTTCTCTCTTTAATGTGAGTGAATGCTTGACCAACACGCCTGTGTCTGCTTCCGTTAATAATAATGGCTTCTGCGGCGGCTGGGATACACATAATCCTGCCATACTTTAGGAATGATTAGCACAAAGAAGGGAAAGAAAGCAAAAGAAATTTAAAAGAAAGAACTTGGCCTTCGTTTGTATGTAGGCCTAGGCAATTAATATATTTACAATACTTACTAAAATACATTTAATATTATTTTATTGCTTTTTGTAGTTGTTTGAATAGTAACAAAAAGAAATTGGTCGGTCTTTACCAGAGGTGGAAAGAGTACTGACAATTTAAACTCAAGTACAAGTCCTGTTACACTGCTGAAATAATACTCAATTACAAGTAAAATACTAATTACTCTTCTCAAACACTACTCAGAGTACTAGGTACTTTTTAGCCAGCGATATTTAATGAAGTACCAATGTATATTTAATCATATATATTTATTTAGAAAATAGCTCCTTTCAACAAAACACACTTTTAACACAACTTCAAGAGATATACTTTATAAAACTGAATCATATTATCATGATGAATATATCCATCTCGGTTTCTCCACAGAATATAAGGACAATAAATAAAATCACATTTCATATTTTTTGTTAAAATGCATTATATTAAAATGGTCTTGACTGATTACACTGATGATGGGTTTAATTAAATTAAAATTGTTAAATCATTTCTTCTAAATTAATGATTAATGATATCTGGTTTTGAAATTAAATTGTCTCAGTCTGTGAATTTATTAGTGTAAATAAATGAGTGGTCATGATACGGGAATTTCTAAGTTCAATATGATACCTTGAAAAATATCAATATTCAGTATAATATTCAATACCATGGGGAAAACCTCCGAATACTGCATACTGTAATGTTGATATCTCTCTTGTCAAGGAAATCATTATTTTCAAGCTTCAAAAAGCACAAGACTCATTGTAACAGTAATCCATTGTAATGGGGGGGTCACATCTCGGATGGCCTGAGGGGGTCAACAGCTAATGATCATTATTGGGTGAACTCTCCCTTTAATCTCTAGTTCAAGAGCACAAAGAGTCTCGATCGCACGGGACACAGTGAGAGCACACAATGTCTGAGAGAGGAGAGGCAGTTCATGTGTAGTGTATATTTGAGACTGATGATCGTTAAACCACACGCTCTCGACATCTGCCATAGAAACATGATGATAAATGATGTGGTTTGAATATTGATAAGGTTTGAATATTGATTCAGATTGTAAGCGTACTCCGTTACGAATGGTGATTTTAAAAGTAAGGAAGTAGATTATTCAGCTTAATTTGTACTTGAGTACAAGTAAAATTACATATTTAAAAATGTTCTCAAAAAAGTACAAATTCCCGGAAAAAACTACTTAATTACAGTAACGTGAGTAGTTGTAAATCGTCACTTCCACCTCTGGTCTTTACCCAAATCTACAACCAGCAAGTCGTCGGAATAAAAGCAAAAAAAACTATTTGTTGAGTCGGTGCTAAACAAGAATATTTTTAAGGATGGCCTAAACGTCAACAGATGCACATGTCAGATGTAGAGTTGTTCCGATATCACCGATACCACAGCTAATTCTTCAGCGGTATCGGCGAGTGTACCGATCCGATAGCATTTTCTGAAACGAGACCCATGGGCTTGGCCTAACCGCTGCACGGCTCTTCTTCTCTGCTCAGAAAGCATTGAAAACACAGGAAGTAAACCACTGTTTAGAGCAGAGAAGAAGAAATGCAGCCGCAGCTGAGCTCAGTCGCTTCCGTGTTACTCTAGGCGAATAGATACTCGTGTCTGTGAATATTCAACTGCAAAATACTATTTCAGTATTACTCCTGCAAATTCTGTGTGGATGGCGAGTGCGGGCGCCTACACACACACACACACACACGTGACGCTCGCTGTCTGCAGTCTCTGCCATGTGTCACTATATGATGTATAGTATAAACCATCAGTTCATGAGAATTTAGCGTTTCATTTGAGTAAACGGTCATATCATAAACTCAGACTCTCAAAGGTCTGTGATAGACCTGTCACAATAAGGTTTGGTTTCATGTGTTGAATTTGACAGAATATATCCGGCCACTGTTGTAGCCTACAGCAGATTTCACTACGACTCTGTGTAGTAATAATAATTATGCCCAGATGGCGGCTTATTTCTCACTTTTGTTTTCTGATTAATATATATTTTTTATGCAGTTATATTGTAATACTAAAATATCTTGTATTTGTTCATGTTTTAATAGGGGAGAAGTCTGAAGCACACCATCGAATCATTCTAGCTAGGGATGCACCGAAACACTGAAATAAATTATGCCAATTATTAGTACCATTGCATTTATGGCTATGACTTTGTAACTTTACTAAAAATCAAGGCATTGCAATTACATAAATTACTATTAAAGTTTCAAATAATACATCCATTACAAATTATGCAAATATTTATTTAGCACATTGCAACAATGCACAGTATAAAAAATACAATTCAAACTAAAAATGTTTAACTTGACCTCACTCGTGTGTACATTAAATAATAATGTACAGGCCTGCAGAAAGGTACAGCACTTTAATAAAGCAATCAAACATAAAATTACTGCATATTTAACTGTTTAAATTAAAGATTAATCCTTATTAAACTTTCAAAAGCTATTCAATCAAGGGCAGTGAGTGATGTCCTTGTCTTTTGTTGAGATTAAACAGACCGCAGTAAAGGCGACTGCCCCTTTAAGAGCTAGTGCACGGATATGCGTCGTCTCTCTCGTCTGTATGCAGTTCACTTAAGGCATATACAGACTGTCTGCAGGGATACTCATCAAGATAGACATGTTGACACACTTTTTGTGTGAGTATCACTGAGCCAGCACGTGTATCCATCAACAGAGACAGAAACAAAGCATTATTTTCAAGTTACATCCCATATTACCGTATAGATGTGTCATCAGATGTGAGATGAAGCACACACGTCCACACCGCAGACATGTTGCTTGTTGAGACCGTTTAGACGTGCAGTTTGCGGTTTCTGTTTGCGTCATCACAACATTTCGGCCGTATTGTTTCGGTGATAAAAGTCTTTCGGCCAAAAACCGAAAATGCACTTTTGGGCCATTTTCGTCCGAAACTTTTCGGTGGCTGAATATTCGGTGCATCCCTAATTCTAGCAGTTGATCCAGGGTTAGTAGTGTATGCAGCTGTATACAGACACACACCCAGGGATCGGATCAGCACAGGAATCGGGAAGGGAACATCTCTAGTCAGATGTGTGGACGCTCATGTCCCGCCTCTCCCGCTATTAATGCACTATATAAGAATAAACCATCTAAAATGCGTTGAATAATCATAACACTAAACATGATCTGGTGGTTTAAATGATGTTTGCGCTCTCTCTTTTTGAAGAGGGCCGTTCCGGCACAATGTGTCCCAATGACCGCTCTCAAACGGTACATGTGTGGCTCATCCCAGAGTTAAACTCCCTCTCATGCTGTCATGTTCACTACAGTATGAACAGAAATCTGTTCATCATGAGCCGTCGCTCCTGTCTCTTCCTAAAGCTTCTTTTTACCGTGCCTTTATGACCTATTTTGCATCTTTTAAGTTTGAGAGGAATGGACTTTAAAAATGGAGAGACAGAAATCCCTCAGGTTTCATGAAGAATATCTTCATTTGTGTTTGTGGTGAGAGTACATGATGACAGAATTTACATTTGTGTTTGTGTGTCTTATTCCTTATAAATAGGCCGACTACAGCAAGCTGAGCCTTGGATAAAACAACTATATAAATCGCCAATCATATCCTTTCCATCTAAGTCACATTTTTATGTCGCGATATATAGCGTTTAACGATACCTCGTTACACCCCTAGTTCTCACTATAGTTATCATCGCGCTTCACTCCCGGAGAGCTGACAAAGGGCACAGAGGCGGGGCGTGGGCGGAGCTTAGGTGATGCGATGACTAACACACAGCAGATAACTGGCTATCCACCTGTCAATCAAAGTGGCCACGCCCTTAATTATGCAGAACTTTAAGGCTTTATATAATGTAAATGAATGAGTTATAAAAACATTCCCCCCCCTCACAGTCGTCATGAAGGGCTAAATTAGCCTTATAGACCAAAACCACACTTTGTCCCAGGCTGTAAACATGTTTTATTCTGCTGTAAAGTTGGGCATTTTAACATGAGCTCAATGAGATTCTGCTCTTCTGGAGCCGGTCTCTAGTGTCCAGTGGAGGAACTGCAGTTTAAGTCACTTCAGTATCGGCTTCAGGAGAGACCGGGAGGAGCCGCTTGGTTATTACCAGTAACAGGCCTTCCATCTCATGTTATCCCCTGTGTGTTTTCCAGCTTCATCATTCGCAGTGATCCGGAGTCGGATGATCCCGAGGTTCAGACCATCACACCAGCATCCTCAGACAAGCAGCGTCACAGCAGGTGAAAGTAATATGTGTGTTTAAGTGATAACATTGGTTACACGCACACCCGCCTGACTCCATTATTATAACCAATCGCACGCGTCGCTGTCGAGCGTGATGGCCAATCAGAAGCGCTGAAGCCGAGAGTTGTGCTCCGTGTCGTCCTCTTCCGTGAGCGCTTAAACTCACACTAGATCCACTGTATGAAGGTATTTTTGGTGCCAAACAACTGAAGACGTGTGCGAGTGGAAATTGTAGTTGTAGAGCATATCCACACATGTGTATCAATAAATGTGAAGTCCCAGAGAAAAATCTTCAGGAGTTGTAAACAAACTCAACACAACAGTTCCCCCTACACACATTCTCCACTGCAGGAGCACAAATCCTGTTCTCCCAGTCACACATCAGGAAACTCACACACACACACACACACACACACACACACATTTGTGCTCCAGTGTCTGCAGTGAATAAGGTGCAAAACGCATTCACACACCCGGATCAAACATGTCACGGACACATTTTGCACATCCGCAAATACATATGTGTATCCATGCAATGAGAGGATATCTGATCACAAATACATGACTTTTTCTAACAAAATCACAAGTGCTTGAGTCAGAAAATCTTGACATCCCCAAGTCTAAAGTAGCTAACTTTGAACATGAAATGAAAGTGAACTGGATAAAGGTAATTAAAGAATCAGATTTAACCCTTAACCCTCTTAAATGATTTAATAAGTAAACACACGGAAAAGTAGGCCGGACAAATACTCTCTTCCATAGGTAAACTTCACATTATTAAAAGGTGAGTTCTTGCTCCTTAATAACAAACACTAATACTGACCATCTTATTTATTCTGGCTTAAGAAACACAAGTATCTGAGCTCTTAAAGGCTAAAGCTAATGACTTCTCCACTCTGACTGAAGAGGCCAGCGGTAGTCACTGTAACGTGTGACGCCTAACCAACTCGAGTAGGCAGAAGAAGATGAGTGTAAACGATCTCTGCCGGTGTTGTAAAAAAATAATGTAAGGATACACAGAGTAACTTCCCAGCACGATCATCGTTTCTGAGAGGAATAGTGAAGGTGAATGCATATTCAAACAAGTTCTCCGGTTAGGATTAGAACAGATTCAACCCGAGCGCCTTCGATGATGTGGTGATTACCTGTTGAT
>CM040923.1:1754249-1779249 GCA_023029165.1 Gobiocypris rarus
GGTACTTTAATATAAGGTTAAGAGATACAGCCTCAAGAGTCGCTTTGTCATCGAGCCTCAACTTCGTTGCTGCGGTATTTGAAAACAGTTTGGTCTATCGACACAAAATCTATATCTCTGTGTCTGCACGGTCTGAAGATGATACGATTCAATTTTGGTGAAAATTGGACAAGCGGTCTAAGAGGAGTTTGAAAGAAACAGAAACAAAATGGCGGCCGAAGTTTGACAAACTGTGGGAAAATTGGTATCCATGTTCTCGGCATGACCCGAGGAATCTATTAAGACTAGTTTCGTTACAATAGGTAGATTTTTTTGTTTCACTCTATCTTTTGAGCATAAGGTGGCGCTGCCCCGATCCTTTGCGTATTCAGCTCTGCGCGCTGACAGTACTCGGTTTCATAACGCAAGTGCTTGTGAAATATAGGTTTCTACAATACAATTCGAACTGGCTATTGGGTAGAAATTGAGTATGACTCTCATTGCTGCACTGAATCTAAAGAGACCAGTTTCCTCCGAAATTACCCGGAACAATTTGTACCAGGAACTTTTTTTACAGGAACTTTTCCCCCCCAGACCTGCTACTGTCTGAGTTTCCACCGCGGTCTAAAGTACCGTGACGATTAGGCAAATTATTAGTCCGGTGATGTAAGACTGCGCGCGACTGCTCCTCCCAGTCACCGACGGACAGTAATAATTTTTGCGTGACACAGAATGCAACAATAACAAGTATGGAGGAGATTCAAGCAGCGCTGCTTTTGCTGGTTATGTACTGGTTTACTAAAGAGGTAGCCTAGTTAACAAAACGGCGGAAAAGAGAGCACTGATCCTAAAGCGTATTCTGCTTTAAGTGTGTAAAGCTAGATTTAAAATAAGACAGCGTATGTTATTATCAGCTATTATGGACATTGACAGAAACAGCAAGACTTTTAAAAATGCCGGTTGAAATAAAATGCTGCGTGAACTCAACCAATCAGCACGTTCAGCGCCCAAGTGCCACCCCCAAAAGTTCCCGAACTTTGAAAAAGTACCACCTCGCGAGCAGGGACTATCGGAGGGGAAATATTAACCCGGAACTTCATTAAGATCCTGCGGTGGAAACACACAGAGTACCACCTCAAAGTTCCTGCGGTGGAAACACGGCTTAAAGAGACCAGTTTTGATTTTTGGCCGAACCTTTCTTAAGTTGTAAGCAGAAATGTCATTATTAGTTTGAATCTCCGGACCACTAGGTGGCACTGTGTCAGATTACACTGAAGATGCAGCCTCATGGTCAGTTTGGCGGGCACTTCGTCGAATTCGTCCGTAGGTTATTCGAGAACGGTTTGACGAGTTGAATTCCAACGGCCAGGAGGAGTTTGAAAAAGCTTTTTTCTGAAAATTACAAATGGCGGGAAGATTTTCATGATGGAAAATGCCGTCAATCGAAGAATTTTTCCCTTACGGTTCATGAGTGCAGCTTTGTCCAGGGATTGAGTTAGAGACTCCAGCTTTGGTCTGCGGAGACTTCAGACGGTGCTCTATCAGTGTGCCACAGGGCATAAAGGTGATCTGTAGAGCCTTCTCTCTGATCTCAGATCAGCTAGGGCTGCGCTGCCGGCCTGTGTGGTGCGGTTCAAATGAGCAACATTAGCAAGTCTTGATCAATGTTTTATTGAGGACCGCTATATCACAGGTTATGATTATGACCATTTTCAGTGGCTAATATTGCTAATGCTGTGTTTATGTTTATCTCTGCAGGACCGTCCAGCAAGAAGAAGTACACCAGGAAGGTGTGTGTGTGTGTGTGTGTGTGTGTGTGTGTGTGTGTGTGTGTGTGTGTGTGTGTGTGTGTGTGTGTGTGTGTGTGTGTGTGTGTGTGTGTGTGTGTGTGTGTGTGTGTGTGTGTGTGTGTGTGTGTGTGTGTGTGTGTGTGTGTGTGTGTGTGTGTGTGTGTGTGTGTGTGTGTGTGTGTGTGTGTGTGTGTGTGTGTGTGTGTGTGTGTGTGTGTGTGTGTGTGTGTGTGTAGAGAGCGAGACGTGTGTGTGTGTGTGAGAGCGAGACGTGTGCACTGATGTGTGTGTGTGTGAGTGTGAGAGAGCGAGACGTGTGCACTGATGTGTGTGTGTGTGTGTGTGAGTGTGAGAGCGAGACGTGTGTGTGTGAGTGTGAGAGAGCGAGACGTGTGTGTGTGTGTGTGTGTGAGAGCGAGACGTGTGCACTGATGTGTGTGTGTGTGTGTGTGAGAGAGCGAGACGTGTGCACTGATGTGTGTGTGTGTGTGTGAGTGTGAGAGAGCGAGACGTGTGCACTGATGTGTGTGTGTGTGTGAGTGTGAGAGTGTGTGCACTGATGTGTGTGTGTGTGTGTGTGTGTGTGTGTGTGTGTGAGTGTGAGAGAGCGAGACGTGTGCACTGATGTGTGTGTGTGTGTGTGTGTGTGAGTGAGAGAGAGCGAGACGTGCACTGATGTGTGTGTGTGTGTGTGTGAGAGAGCGAGACGTGTGCACTGATGTGTGTGTGTGTGTGTGTCTCAGCTGTGGACGGTGCAGGAGTCGGACTGGCTGAAGGAGGGCGTGCGGCGCTTCGGAGTGGGACGCTGGGAGCAGATCCGCACGGCCTTCCCCTTCACGGGACGCTCGGCCTGCAACCTCAAGGACCGCTGGAGGACCATGGTCAAGCTCAAGATGGTGTGAGCGCCACACACACGGCTCACCTCAATCATGCTCGAGAGATTTTACACTGATGTTCAGAAGCCCCTGTGTGTGTGTGTGTGTGTGTGTGTGAGAGAGAGAGAGAGGTTTTGTTTCTTATTAAATGTACGTTGAGTTTAAACAAGTGCTGCTGTCGTCATTCAACACGACGAGACACAGAAAAACATCATTTACTAGACACACTGAAGATCAGGGAAGTCACAGTTTATTCATCAAAGCTGGAAGCAGGTCTGGCTCAGGGTGCTTTCATAATGTCTGAAGTCTTTGATGCTCAGTGAGCAGTTCAGCGGTCTCGTGTGTGTGTGTGTGTGTCTGTGTGTGTGTGTGTGTGTGTGTGTGTGGGCATGTTTTTGTGAAATATCAGGACACAAATGTGTATAATGACATGGGTATGACATAGGTATTACAAAAAGAGGGTGAAATATGAGGACGTTCTCCATGTCCTCACTTTTCAAAATGCTTATAAATCACACAGGATGAGGTTTTTATCACAGAAAGTAAACTGAGCAGTCTCCTGTGATGGGTAGTGTGTGTGTGTGTGTGTGTGTGTGTGTGTGTGTGTGTGATGGGTAGGTTTAGGGGCAGTGTAGGGGGATAGAAAATACGGTTTGTACGGTATAAAATGCATTACGCCTATGGAATGTCCCCACATTTCACAAAAACAAACATGTGTGTGTGTGTGTGTGTGTGTGTGTGTGTGTGTGTGTCAGCACTGCAGGGCTTCCTGAGTCGGCTGAGGTGAGGTCAGGCTGACGGTGTGTGAGTGTGAGTGTGTGAGTGTGTGTGTGTGTGTGTGTGTGTGTGTGTGTGTGTGTGTGAGTGTGTGAGTGTGTGTGTGTGTGTGTGTGTGTGTGTGTGAGTGTGTGGAGAGTGTGAGAGTGTGTGAGAGTGTGTGAGTGTGTGAGAGTGTGTGAGTGTGTGAGAGAGTGTGAGAGAGTGTGTGAGAGTGTGTGAGAGTGTGTGAGAGTGTGTGAGAGTGTGTGAGAGTGTGTGAGAGTGTGTGAGTGTGTGAGAGTGTGAGAGTGAGAGTGTGTGTGAGTGTGTGAGGAGTGTGTGAGTGTGTGAGTGAGTGTGTGTGAGTGTGTGAGAGTGTGTGAGAGTGTGTGAGTGTGTGTGTGTGAGAGTGAGAGTGTGTGTGTGTGTGTGTGTGTGTGTGTGTGTGTGTGTGAGAGTGAGAGTGTGTGTGTGTGAGAGTGTGTGTGTGTGAGAGTGTCAGAACTCGCAGGGCTTCCTGGAGTCGGCTGAGGGTGAGGTCAGGCTGACGGTGTGTGTGTGTGTGTGTGTGTGTGTGTGTGTGTGTGTGTGTGTGTGTGTGTGTGTCAGCACTGCAGGGCTTCCTGAGTCGGCTGAGGTGAGGTCAGGCTGACGGTGTGTGTGTGTGTGTGTGTGTGTGTGTGTGTGTGTGTGTGTGTGTGTGTCAGCACTCGCAGGGCTTCCTGGAGTCGGCTGAGGGTGAGGTCAGGCTGACTGTGTGTGTGTGTGTGTGTGTGTGTGTGTGTGTCAGCACTCGCAGGGCTTCCTGGAGTCGGCTGAGGGTGAGGTCAGGCTGACAGTGTGTGTGTGTCTGCAGCAGGGCGTGTGCTGTGTCTGTGTGGTCCTGCTTCACACTCATGCCGTTCTGCAGCAGCAGCTGACGCGCCATCATGATGAAGGCCTCCTCCACGCTCCACGCGTCTCTGGCCGAGGTCTCCACCGCCGCTAGCATGCCCCTAGCCTCCGCTAGCCTACAGGCCTCCTCGAAGCAGACCGCGCGCTCGGCCTCCAGGTCCCGCTTGTTACCTGAGGGGGCAGAATGAGACGTGAGCTCCTGGGGTTGCACCGGGCGCTGAGAGGAGAGCGAGTGCGTACCGATGAGCGCCGTGAGCACTGTGGCCGCGCCGAACTGCTGCAGCTCCTGGAGCCAGCGCTGCACCGAGTCAAAGGTGTCCCTGCGGCTGATGTCATAGGCGATCATGGCCCCGTGCGCACTGCGGTAGTAGCTCTGTGTGATGGTGCGGAAGCGCTCCTGCCCGGCTGTGTCCCACACCTGCATCTGCACACACACACACACACATGCGCACACACATGCACACGCACCACACACACACGCACACGCACCGCACACACACACACCACACACATGCACACACACACACACACACACACACACACACACCACACACACATGCACGCACACCACACACACATGCACGCACACCGCACATGCGCACACACACCACACACATGCACACACACCACACACACATGCACACACACCACACACATGCACACACACACACACACATGCGCACACACCGCACATGCACACACCATACACATGCACACACACACACACACATGCGCACACACACACCACACGCGCACAGGCACACACACCACACACATGCACACACACATGCACACACACACACACACATGCGCACACACACACACACACATGCACACACACACACACATGCACACACACACACATGCACACACACACATGCGCACACACACCACACACATGCACACACACCGCACAGGCACACACACCACACACATATGCGCACACCACACACACACTCACCACACACACACACCGCACACACACACACCACACACATGCACACGCACACCGCACACACCACACACACACACCACACACATGCACACCGCACACACCACACACACACAGCACACACCACACACACACACACACACACACACACACACACACACACACCGCACACGCACACACCACACACACACACACCGCACACACCACACACACACACCACACACATGCACACGCACACCACACACACACACACACCGCACACACACACACACCGCACACACCACACACGCACACACCACACGCACACACACACACACCACACACACATGCACACACACCACACACGCATGCACATATACACACCGCACACACACCACACACACCGCACACACACGCACATGTGCACACACACACACAGACACAGGAAAATTAAGTGTAACAGGGACATATATTTACAATTTTATATGTACATTTTAAAGCACTTCCCAGATAACAATTTTTGGTTCCCAGAAAAGACATCCTAACGTTCTCTATTGGTAAGCCAGGACAGTTTTCTTAACGTAAATAGAACGTTCCCTGTTGGTTTGGAGAACGCTCCCCTAACCGCTGTACTCCGGTTTACCCTGCTGGACGCCAGTAAGCGTCCTGTATTCCCGTGTACCGTATCGTATAAGCGGCATGGAAGACGGATCAACGGATGCCAATCAGTATAGCTACAAACCATGTCTAGTTTTGAACGTGTTTTATCAATATTAATAAGTCTCGTTACATGTAGGCCTATCACTGACACTGCACAACCAGGTCTTACGTTATGTGCCATCTTAACAATGACTTCAACACAATAAAATATGGTTTTAATAAATGAATTTTATTCAAAGACATTAAAAAAATGAATAAATATTACTTAAACTGATAACATTGCATTAATTTCTGGGACCTCTCTTTTGGTCTGTGAACAAAAACTCCTCGTTAACATCATGTTGTCTTAGATTACATGTCAAATCTCTGAAATCACACTATTTACACTCGTATATTTATTAATTATAACTTATTCATTAAGATCGATTAACTAATGTTAGTCAGTAAAAACTAAATGCCCCCTTCATATGTTAATGTAGACTCAGAACTAAACTATTAATTAATGATCACTGCATCAGAAACTAATAAAGATTCTAGACAACTACTAGATTAAGTAATAATTGTTATTAATTAAATGTGTTATAATAATTCATGAAGACCTGACAGGCCCCCCCGTCACAATAATAGCATAAATTAGGGAAGGAACGGTATGAAAATCATTCATATCACGATTAGTTAATACTATAAGTTAAGGAATGAATTCATGAAGACACATTTAACTAACAGCAATTCATATATTACTTAATCCATTAATCATGTAATAAAGGCGCCGCGATCACCTAATGCCTGCAGATCGTTCAAGGCACATGAAGAAGAATCAGGGATTCGAAAACCAAATTAAAGATGACGTTTCAATCCCTCAGCGCTACTGATAGCAAGTCAACCGACTCCACAGCCAATCACGGGTCCCTAAGCCACACTGATAATGTTGAGTGTGAATACCGACGCTAGGCTTTAGTGTTTACAGTGCGCGAGTGGATAAACGCTTAATATTTGACCAGTTTTACTACGGGTGTGTTTAATGACCCACAGTAACATACAGTGATGCAAACTACTCCGCTTTTTAAATATACTTTTGCCAGACAATGTAATAAAATATCATTTGCAAAGATTGTGAATTGATTACTTCACAACTAGGCTATAATTAGACCTAGAACTTCTTTTACCATTCATATGTTCTAAAATTCCTGTTAATCTTCTTTAATTTCTGATCAAACTCAACACTACACACACTGCAGTGTTCACTACAACCAGCATTAACTTCTTGAGCAGTTTGAGCTCCAGTAGCTCGTCTGTTTGATCGGACCACACGGGCCAGCCTTCGCTCCACACGTGCATCAATGAGCCTGGGCCGCCCATGACCCTGTGGCCGGTTCTCCACTGTTCCTTCCTTGGAGCACTTTTGATAGATCCTGACCACTGCAGACCGGGAACACCACACAAGAGCTGCAGTTTTGGAGATGCTCTGACCCAGTCGTCTAGCCATCACAATCTGGCCCTTGTCAAACTCGCTCAAATCCTTACGCTTGCCCATTTTTCCTGCTTCTAACACATCAACTCTGAGGATGAAATGTTCACTTGCTGCCTAATATATCCCACCCACTAACAGGTGATGAAGAGATCATCAGTGTTATAATGTTTTGCCTGATCGCTGTATACTGAAAACTGCACACTACATATGGCCTACTGCACAGTGAGCATGTGTTAGCGAAGCATGCAGATAGCAACACACACACACACACACACACACGTGAAGCGCGGCGTGTTTATCTTCCTGCTGTGGAGTGAGCAGATTAACCTGCTCGACCGGTTCTGCTGACCGCGCTGCTCCAGCGAAACAGCCGGAGAACCTCTCTAACCTCCGTACACCCGGACACACACACACACTGTACATGCGCTGCGGTGACCTCTGACCTTTACTCTCCTGCCCTCGATGTCCAGCGTGCGGACGGTGAAGTCGACTCCGATGGTGTTCTGCTGCCTCTCGGAGAACAGGCCCGTCTTGAAGCTCTGCACCAGGCAGGTCTTGCCCACGTTGGAGTCTCCGATGAGGATGATCTTGAAGAGGAAGTCGAAGGCGTCCTCCTGAGGCTCCATGAGTCAGTCGAGCGCGGCGCAGATTCCCATAGTTCAGAGAGAGAGAGAGAGAGAGCGAGTCTCATCTGCCGTCAGTCTCACTGCGCTCCGGCTCTCACCTTCCCAAACAACCTGTTCAACAGGTGCGACCGCCACCTGCTCAGATGCACTCTGGGTAATGTAGTGCAGCCACGATATGCTGCAACATGGAGTCACGGTGCTTTACAAACGTGTAGACAACAAGAGCTGCCGTGCCTTCAAGCGGATAAACACCTGGCCAGGCATTGCCAGTCTGCCCACCCTGTGTGAGTGCCACTGGACATGGCACCGCCTCTTCAGCTGAAAATAACACCTGTCAATAGTTATGTATGAGGTTCATGCTGGTACATGGATCGAAGATCCCCCAAAATGAGATGTGATTTAATATAATATTATGAAGCATTTATAGCTCAAAACACCATTTTTGTTAATGTCCCACACCTGTGGTCTCAATGTTGAGATGCATAAAATAAGACACTGTTTCAAATAGAATTATTTAATATACAGATTATCTTTAATTTCTTTGTATTATTTACTGATAATCTTTATGATTTATGAACTAAATGTGCCTGTCCCACCATCTTGTTTCTGCTCTAGCATTTAATTGTGCGTCCTTACCATTCAGCTTAATTGTGTATTTTGAACTACATTTTAACAATAAATGTATATTACTATTGAATTCATGTGTTATTAAGATGCTAAGAGTAACTGGAGCTCAAACTGCTCAAGAAGTTAATGCTGGTTGTAGTGAACACTGCAGTGTGTGTAGTGTTCAGTTTGATCAGAAAAACTAATGATAGCTGCCCATTTGATCAAATATTACCGTAACATGTCTTTACCATAACATGTCTTTACCGTAACATGTCTTTACCGTAACATGTCTTTACCGTAACATGTCTTTACCGTAACATGTCTTTACCGTAACATGACTTTACCGTAACATGACTTTACCGTAACATGTCTTTACATGTCTTTACCGTAACATGACTTTACCGTAACATGTCTTTACCGTAACATGACTTTACCGTAACACATGTCTTTACCGTAACATGTCTTTACCGTAACATGACTTTACCGTAACATGTCTTTACCGTAACATGACTTTACCGTAACATGACTTTACCGTAACATGTCTTTACCGTAACATGACTTTACCGTAACATGACTTTACCGTAACATGACTTTACCGTAACATGACTTTACCGTAACATGACTTTACCGTAACATGTCTTTACCGTAACATGTCTTTACCGTAACATGACTTTACCGTAACATGACTTTACCGTAACATGTCTTTACCGTAACATGTCTTTACCGTAACATGTCTTTACCGTAACATGACTTTACCGTAACATGACTTTACCGTAACATGACTTTACCGTAACATGACTTTACCGTAACATGACTTTACCGTAACATGTCTTTACCGTAACATGTCTTTACCGTAACATGTCTTTACGGTAACATGACTTTACCGTAACATGTCTTTACCGTAACATGTCTTTACGGTAACATGACTTTACCGTAACATGTCTTTACCGTAACATGTCTTTACCGTAACATGACTTTACCGTAACATGTCTTTACCGTAACATGACTTTACCGTAACATGTCTTTACCGTAACATGTCTTTACCGTAACATGACTTTACCGTAACATGTCTTTACCGTAACATGACTTTACCGTAACATGACTTTACCGTAACATGACTTTACCGTAACATGTCTTTACCGTAACATGACTTTACCGTAACATGTCTTTACCGTAACATGTCTTTACCGTAACATGTCTTTACTGTAACATGTCTTTACCGTAACATGACTTTACCGTAACATGACTTTACCGTAACATGACTTTACCGTAACATGTCTTTACCGTCGCAAATTCAGGTGTCGTGGTACAGACAAATTCAAGGTTGAGTGTTGCCTAAGCGTTACCTGTTTTAGTTGGGATACTCAGCCAGGAGGCAAGAAAGGGAATCGGTGGATTACCACAAGGAGAGAGGCTACGGTGCTTGGCCTTAATCAATGCCATTGACTCTCTTCACTTCTCACTGGATTATATCATCGCTCTCAGATAACCCGGTAGACTCATTCACATCTCATCACCATCATCCTTCCTGTCAACTACAGACTGAACAATGATGATACGTTTCTTTTGGTACTGACAAAGAGACAAAACTGTTTGTTTATTTTTGTGGTAATATATATATATATATATATATATATATATATATATATACTGTCGGAATAAAAATGGGAAAAGAAAGCCGACTTGTTGGGTGAAGTCCGAATTTCTGTTCAATCCCCCTAGAGTAACATCTTAAAAAGAGAGAGGTGTTGCACTGTATATTAAACAAATACCCTAGATGAGACCAAATTCATCAACAATTCAATCAAAAAAAGGGGCAAATGAAAAAAGACCCAGAGAGATATGCAGGAAGAAAAGAGAAAGAAAAGTGGGCAGCTAACAAAAAAGAGACAAACCTGAAAATAAGGCAGTGGAGGATAAATTAAATTAAAAACAGAGGACAAAACAAAAAGTACCGAATGCCTCTCATCAGTTCGTATCAACAAACACAACACCAGTATCCCCATCTGACGAGGACTTGCTCGCCGCTCCACTAGAACTGCACCTGATGAGGAAGCTGCTTTTAAGAGCCAGAAGCAACCAAAGATGTTCTGCGGACTCAGAGATGCAAAGTACAAGCTAAAGAAGGCAGTGGCCTCAAAATACAGAAGGCGTTTGTTTCAGGTTTCCCCAACACACTCACCCCAAATCCAGGCATCATCCAAGATGGGGATACTAAAGTTGTGCTTTGGTCCAAACAATGCACAGGGTTGGGGCCAGTGAAGGATGATGGGATCTGGGTCACTCATGAGAATCTGTTGTGCCAGAACCACACACATAAGGCTCACTGACTTTGATTTAGTTGCCTGTACATGCACCAGAAGCCTCCGTCTGAAATGAGAAATAACTGGGTATGTGCAAAACTGTAATGTTGTGATTAGTGTTATGGGTTTGTGTTTTATGCTTATTTTATTACTAATGTTTTGTGCAACATCAACTTCAGGAGACAACTGAAGCAGTTAAGAGTAATTTACAAAAAAAACTGCTACGAACTTTTACACATTCAATGCCTGTTGTTTTCTGTTTCTTTTACTGTTGTTCTCTACAGTCTTCGTGTCCTCACTTACACAAGATATATTACCGCAGCACTGCTCTATTTCTATCTTCATCTAAAAATATTTGAACACTTAAGTTGAGATGATTTGTACACATTGAAATTGCAACATCTGTCATAAAAAAGTTGAAAATGTTATATTTTGTGTGTATGGAAACAATTGACATCCAAGGTTACTGTCAAATGTGTGTTTTTTTACATTTACATGAAATTCCCACTTTTGTATATTATTTTTTTATATCAGTATTTACAAAACTGCATCAAATTTGAAAAAGCTATTTCACTATATTACATTTTTATAGAAATTAATCAAGAAAAATGTATACAATGAACGTTTTTGTAATGGACACTTTTTAAGATGACCTGAAAAACATAAAAAATTATGTTCCGGATTAAAATCTTAACAACTACATTCAATTTTGTGTACATTTTTATATGTATTACAGACTGATATGTACTTTTGGATGGTATGTTTTTTACTTTTGTCCACCAGATGGCACCAATCCTTGCCTCCAGTCATTAGTCACTATACTTGATATAGAAAAAAAGGTGCATAGTTTATGTGAATATTGTCTATCTTAAAGAAAAAATATAACTGAACAAAATGTTCTCACTCAGAGAAAGAGCATAGATGTGTCCCAAAGTGAAGGTTGCGCGTGGGCCTGGGAAGTGCACGAACCGAGGGCCAGGGTCGCCAGGCCTGCACAACAAAACCCCTCCAATCAAAAGTAGCGGAATCACGGCCTAAACGCGGTGTGTAGGCGATAGAACTATTGTTAAAATAAAGACAGCTTAAACCTGTGTACCATAGGCAGTGTAAAAGAAGCCCGATTCCACACTTGGCCACACACAGGCTCGAACTGAGCACTCAGCTTGTTTTTCTCACAGACAGCCTCAGATCAGCCTTACAGTCTTCTCTTTTATAATACTGATGTTTTCTGTCAAAGATAACATGCCAAGGGATCGAGAGTTATCAAAACAAATGCGAAACATCGTTACAAATATTGGCATCACACAATCGGTGTGTAATTTTAATGCAATATGGTGACAAAACCAGCAAATGAAACTAAATCTAAAGTCAATCATGACAGCTCTTCAACCAAAGATACATCCACATATCACCGATTAAATATATGTAGCGGGAATTAAACTTGTGATCTGGGGGAAATGTAACTATTGTAACTGCAAAAAATACTCTTCTTAGTTAGTATTTTTGTCTTGTTTCCAGTCTAAATATTCATCTTGAATTCTTAAATCTAAGATATTTTTTTTCTTGTTTACTAGAAAATAAAATCAAAAGTGAGTTTGACGTTTGACATGTTGACGTTATCATGTGACCATGACAACTTGATAGATATGATTGACAGGTTTAATATCTGGATATTGATTGAACTTGCTCATTTTGTGGTGTTGTTGAAGAAACAGCTGCCCATTCATTTTGTGATAAACTTTTGTTCATTTCATTTTATATGCAAAAATGTTCATCCTACAGTAAATTAACAAAGTGTAGTAAATACTATAATATACTATAGTGTTTTTTCATGTGGGTTATGATGAATTATCCAAAGATATTAAACCTTGTCACTATATAATCTCCTAATATAATGTACACAGTGCGGTTTCCCTCGGTGTTGGTAAGGTCTGCACAAAGCAGATCTCAGGAAGCCTTGATTTATACTCTCAATATGGAAGTAGCACAACTCAAAAATTAAATGAGCTGATTGAGTTTGCATGGACTCTATTTTGAAAAACAAACAAACTTTGACCTCCTCTTCGTACTGTCATTGGCTTTATGAACAGCCCAGAGTTGCTTCTAGTCTTTGTATGATCGTGATTTCTGGTGAGTTATTCGACGGTTTTGTTATTTGTCTCTTGTATCTCAACAATATTAATGTTTGCTATTAATATTGGTAGTCAGTTGTTGTTGTTTCTGGTCCTTTAACAACATTTGCGTGTATTTGATTTCATACACTGCAAGAAATGCTCTTTTTATTTAGTATTATTTTTCTTGTTTGAGAACAATAATCTCATTTCTGTTTGGGACACGATTATTGTTCTCACCCCATTGGCAGATCATTTTGCTTGTTTTAAGCAAAACATTTTGATTTGATTTTCAACAAAACGAAAACATATATAATTTTTCTTACCTAGTAAATGCGTCTTGATTTAAGAATGTTTTGATATTCAGAATAGAAACAAGACAAAAATACGAAGTAAGAATTAAAATGTTTTGCAGTGAAGTGTGTGCAGCTGAGAGTGTGATGCAAAGAGCCAATCACGTGGAACATGGAGAGCGCCAGTTTAGGAGAAATATCATGAAGTTAAACACATTTACAAGGCAGGGATGAACTGCTGTGGCGTTTGAGAGGACAGCTGAATGAAAGTACCTGACTATAATAATGCATTTCAGTCTCAAACACGTACAGCAACACATACAGAATACAGAAAACACAAGGTGCACATGGTGCGTATTAAATATGTTATGCTACAGGCAGATAACTAAGAAGTCCAAACCATGTATAAGAATGAATAAATGTGTAAATAAATATGAATATAACTGTGTGCGATTAAAAATATAAAAAAGTCACGTCATGGTAAACAAGGAGGTCCGGGACGGTTGTAATTTAAGAAGTGTGATTCACATGAACGAGGCACTGTAAAATCCCACGGTGACTTTACTTAATGTTTTAACTTCATTGTAAAAGTCTAGTAATCTGTACTTTTCACATACTACACCTTTTTACTCAGAAAACCCAAGTTAAGATTAATTGATTGGTTTGAGGGCCATTTTGTCAGGCAAAAAAAAAGAGTTTTTGCGGTGTGTAAAATCATAATATACTTTGCATTCGCTGATTTCCTAAAGTCATCTTAAATGTTGAATTGTCAATACAACTGGAAAAAAAAGAGAAGCTAACTTTATAAACTGAGGTTGATTTCCCTGTTTTTGTTTAAACTCACCATTATGGAGATCAGTGTCCCTTTGGTTGGGCACTTGGACCATATTATTGCAGTTCTCTTCCTATTGTTGCAGCAAGAAATCACTTTATGCTTTCAAAGGAAGAGAAGTCATAAATAGGTTGCTTTTAAAAGTTGACCTAGCTTCTGACTGTATAATTAACTATAGATCATTATTTAGTCTTTAAAAAGCAACCTAGGAAACACTTTTCTTAATGTCGTATAATGATGGTTTACAATTTTATTGCTAACACTTGCATTATAAACACCTTGGGTTGATATAACCCCATGTAATACACACACACACACACACACACACACACACACACACACACACACATGTTTGTTTTTGTGAAATGTGGGGACATTCCATAGGCGTAATGCATTTTATACCATACAAACCGTATTTTCTATCCCCCTACACTGCCCCTAAACCTACCCATCACACACACACACACACACACACACACACACACACACACACACACACACACACACACACACACACACACACTACCCATCACAGGAGACTGCACAGTTTACTTTCTGTGAAAAAAACCTCATCCTGTGTGATTTATAAGCATTTTGAAAAGTGAGGACATGGGGAACGTCCTCATATTTCACCCTCTTTTTGTAATACCTGTGTCATACCCATGTCATTATACACATTTGTGTCCTGATATTTCACGAAAACATGCCCACACACACACACACACACACACACACACACACACACACACACACACACACACTCATTCAGCATCAAAACACAACAATGGTAGCCATACTAAGTCAAGAGTAAGTCAATTATCAAGGACTCTTTACAGCTCCTTTTACTGCACTGCAAAAAAGCTTTTCTTACTTGGTATTTTTGTCTTGTTTCCCATCCAAATATTCTTACATTAAGAAGCATTTACTAGACAAGCAAAGGTTTTTATCTTGTATTGGTAAAAAAATAACTCGAAATTGAGTTTTTGCTTAAAATAAGCAAAATGATCTGCCAGTGGGGTAAGCAAAGTAATCTTGATTTATGTTTGATTTAGATTATTTTTCTTACCCCATTGGCAGATTATTTAACTAATTTTAAGCAAAAACTCACTTCACTTTGAGTTATTTTTCCCCAAAACAAGACTAGTAAATGTCTAGTAAATGCTTCTTGATTTATTTATTTACTTTTGATGTTTGGACTGACTGGAAACAAGACAAAAATACTAAGAAAGAAAAGCATTTTTTTGCAGTGAAGAGCTCGTGTGTAAGTGAACTATACTAACTACTATTCCTGTTTCACTCTGCTTGTTTCTTTGTTTTTCAAGGCAATTGCATATTGTTTTTTAAATAAGTCTAATAATTAGAATTCACAAAGGCATTATTAAAAATAAAAGTGAGCTTATATACATTTTCAACAGATATAAAAATGGTATAATTTAAATGAAAAGTGTAATATTCATTTACAGAGCTCCACTGTGTGCTATTTGACTTACCTTAAAGATAAAACCTTGCCTTAAAGTTGGATTCATATCTAAATATTAAGAAATCACAATTATAACAATTATGAGTTTATCTTTAGAGTTTTTAGAGGTATCATGTTTTATATATATAATACTACAAATGTAATTTACACTTCAGTTATTAACTGTAATGGATCAATAATCATTAAGAGTTATATTACACCTGCATGCCGAAGCCCACTAGGGGCCGCAGTGATCCTCTGGGGGGGCGCGAGATAACGGCGAAACCTAGCATGTTTGGTATCGCTAGCAGCATGCTGTGTTTTGGCACAGCGCCACCTACTGGTCTGGAGATACATGCTATTTTTGCTTATAACTTCTGAACCGTTAAAACCGTCTAAAACTCATAGTGTCGAGTCGACCAATTTGAAGTATGTGCTAAAATGCTGTTTTTTTATGAACACATGAACAAATTGTTACAAAACTTGATATGGGTCGTCACCACGATGCCCTGAAGGAGCCTGAGAAGTTTTGAAACAGCGCCATCTAGTGTATTTGTCTTTCAAATGCTTATAACTTTGGGTGTGGTTGACTGGTCACAAGAGTCATCTCCTGAATCGTTGCCGAGTCCAACGATACCACACTTGCCAGGTTTCGGCGAATGGTTTGTGCAGCGTTGTGATTTAGCGCTTAAAAAACGTTAGCTGATATCTTCGAAACCGCTAGTCCGATCGAGATGAAATCAGCATCAGAAATACAAAAACATAGAAATAAGATTTTTGTCTAAATGCCAAAATATTGATAGTAAGGGGTAGTAAAATACAATAAAAGTCAGTTGTCAGTAATTTGTTTTTTTCATATAAATGTCTATAACTGATACAAATATTCAAAATGAGATATTTTTACCAAAATTAACACACACATGTATAAACTCACTCCGAGGACACACAAAAACATTTGTGGTATTGTGCCTCTTTATGACGCTATAATAGAACAATTATTGACTACAATATATATATATATAATAGATTCCCATTGACTGCAATGCTGAATTATGATGTAAAATGCTAATGCTATACTTTACGAATGCATTGGTGTATCAATACGAAGCTCAGTATGTGTCATCAGCACAATGCCTTTAAGGTACTCAAAAGGTTTGGAGACAGCGCCATCATGTGGTCCATACTTATAATTCAATGTACAAATATGCTAATAACATTTGACTTTCATTATAAGTATTACTATTTTAATGAAACCGGTCGTAATACATTCCTTGGCTCATGCCGAGAACATAGATACCATTTTTATATTTCATAAATATTTTTATTTGTCAAAAACCTACTTTTTCAAACTCGTCCTAGACCGTTAGTCCGGTTTTTACCCAAAATTTAATCGTATCATCTTTAGCCTGTTCTGTCAAAAAGATTTTGCGTTGATAGACAAAGCTGTTTTCTAAAGCACTGCGACGAAGTTGAGGCATGATTGTCGATTTACCTGGGAAGTTTGCATCAGTACTTGCTTCTAACTTTATTGGCTAATTGTTGCAGTTAGTCTGACACTTCCAGTCATGTTGGCATCTCTTATCGTCTTCTTTTTGCTTGGTCCCAGTAATTGCTGCTTGCAGCTATATTTATTGTATGTTTTTCAAAATTCATCATTCACAGTTGTAGAAATAGCTTTAAATTAGTTTGGGCTAAATAGAACATAAATTAGATTAAAGTAGTTTACTGCATGTCCGCCTGTTGAAAAATATGCCAACTGGAAAAGTTACATTGTGACAACAAATCCAGGAATTTCACATTTCCGGCTGCCACGACGTAACTAGTTACGTGGCCATGACAAAAGTTTGTTCAGCAGATTATGTTGCCGTTATGTAACGTCCATTAGCATTGCACATCACTGTCCTCAATGCATTTTCCTTGTGGAGGAAACATCAGTGCAATGTAATATAACTAGAGCAGTCTCTATATGTCCCATCTTTGTTACACATTTAAACAGTGTAATACTAATCTTTGCAGAACAATATTTCCTCTTCACTTGTAGGCAGAACCCATCATTGCTTCAGATTAATTCTCATTCATTTTATACCCAGAGACTGGTCCATATTCATGCAAAGTAGCAATCGTAATAGTGACTTGGGTAAGAGTTTGAAAGTATTCGATGAAAAACTACTCAAGTAGTTACTAGTTGCTTTCGATCAGATTGATAAGAAGCGGAAAAAAAGAGCTTTCATACACCTCTCCTTGAACGGCTGACTCTTCAAATATATATATATATATATATAACAAAACATCTGACCTGTCTCAGATTTAGTACCGCATATGGAAGTGGAGTTGAAATATCAGATTTGTGGTGATTAGAAAACAGATGTGAGTCACGTGCGGGAGGGAAAAATGGATTTGGGCCCATTTTCCTGTAGTCTTATTGTTATTGTTGTTTTTGCCTTGGATTATTACACTAAAAAAAATAACTCATTGGACAAACTCAATTTAATTGAGGGCAGGTTTTCCATCCAATAAATAGGTGTAGGCCCAACTCATAAAAAACTAATTCATGCAATGAAATATAATTGAGTTGGTCCAACTCAATTTTATCAAATACAGTTTAAATTATATTTATATACTTATAACATGACTTTTTTGAATTTTCCAGACTTCATCATCATACACAATTTATATAACGCAAATTTAAGAAAAGGCTGGTGTAACTCCTGACATTGGCATTGATCACTGAGTGCCCACAGACTAACCACAGGCGCCACTCTTCAGCACAATGGTAACCACAAAATTTAAAAACATTACAGAAACTCCTCTAAATGTCCAACATAACTGAGCATTAAACACTAATAGTAACTAACAACAACTTTCCCTTTACAGAAAAACACATAAAATACCACTTTAATCCCTAAATTTACTCTCCTAATGCAGTCCCTTGCAAAGCATGCTGGGAACTACAGATCCACTGCCCAGTTAGTTAAGTCAACACAAATATTTCATGTAGTTTTAACACAAAATAATTAAGTAAACTTCATATTTAAATATATTAGGTTGACTGAACACAATTAAATTAAGTAGTTTCAAAATTAGATATGTTTAAGTAAAGTGAACACAATTTAAATGTGTCATATCTATGAAGGGCCTGAATCATTTTTTTGAGTGTACTTGTTCCCATGATTGGCCCACGGACAGTGTGTGGCATTATAAGCAGATGACACCAAGCCAGTGCTTCTAATTAAACATCTAATGCATCCATTTTGTTTAACAGGTTAAGCTGTCATGGCTGCTGGGAAGACTTTCCTCACGGTCCTGTATCTGCTTCTGTACAGCTGTTTCTGCACTGCTGAAATTGGCGGTGAAAAGGCCAGTCAGGTGGAGAAGGGCATGTCATTGTCCAAAGATTTCCTCCAAGGTCTCAGTGATGTGGCTGAAATTCTTTTAAAAAAACATGAAGCTACAGTTCGTGAATCACTTGCCAAAGTCCTCAAAGTCTTTAGTTCTCTTGGCAAAGTTGCAGCAAGTTTTGGCTTTATCGGGGCATTGATCAGCTTCATCTTCGCATTCATTCCACAATCGGATCCAACGTTTGAGTTCATGAAGGAACAATTTGCAGAGGTCAACCGTAAACTCGACTCTCTCTCCATTCAAATCTCAACCCTGCAAACAGAAATGGTATGGACGAACTATGCAAGCAGTTATGGGAAAGATGAGAATGTGATCAAGAACTCCTGGGCCAAGTTAACAGAATTCATAAAAGCCGCTCCTGGTGCCTCCACACAGGAAGAGAAGACCAGGCTGGCTGAAAGGTTCACCACTTTCTATGAAAACACGGGCACAGAGAACAGTGTTGCTAATTTATACAGATACATCACTGAGAACAATCCTGTCAGCTTGAATAAGAATCTCCTACAGCTCATCATTGAGAAATCCAATGGTGATTTTAATGTCCTGGTGCAATACTCCACCTACTTCACCACTCTGATGGTTTCTGGACTGAAGTTAAATGTGTTTTATTACAACCTAAAGGGCTATGATGCTGAAGTAAAGGCACAAGAAGCTGTCACACAACTGTCCAACACTTTATCAGCCATACAGGATGCCTTGATTGAATGTGCTGGTGACTTTGAGAAATGGGCTCAAATGGACGCTGTGAAACTTAGCACTGAACCATTCTCAAGCACTAAAAACCTAGCTACTAACATCAAGAATCATTTGGAGAGCAAGTTCCACTGGTTCAAATGGATAGTAATTGCCCATCCAAAGGATGTTAAAAATGAGTTTACCTTTGGACAGTCAATTAACATTGACGCTCAAGAAAAGACATCAGTTCACATAATTCATCAAGAAAAGGGCTCTGCTGTTGATCAAAACATTAAGGAAAACATTAAATCCAGTTTGCAAAAAGAACTGGCAAAATTGCGAAAAGAAATTGATCCTCCCTTTCTGCAGTGTGTAACAATAAAGGACGAGCTGCTCCACAGGTTTGGTGCTAAAGATACCAGCCACATACGGTTTCTCCATGCTGTTACGAAACCATCAGATTATGCACAGACAGATGGCAGATGTTGAGAGTAGCTGTGGAATAGAAGTACTCAACCAAAGACACTTTAATATCTTCCTTAGGGTCAATACTGTGGCCGATCCCTGCTCAGGTGTGAATTGTAACCATGGAGAATGTAAGCCCATCAAGGACACCACACAATTATTCTGCAAGTGCCATAAGATGTACCACGGTCCAGCTTGTGAGGAAAGCATCCAAAATATGATTGACTATGCAGCTCTTGAAGGTGATATCGATGGCATGATCTTTCAACCAGTCCCTGATCTGACAGCAATTTATTTTAGTGTCAAGGAGCTGAAAGACTACACTAAAGGACTCATTGAGTCTGTCCAACATGACATCCAGTGGACACAGATCTTTGTGAAATACAACGACGTGATTCAGAAGTTTCGAAACATCAACACATTACATTCACATCTTAAAAACGGTACAATAACCCAACGCTACTATATCTCTGAAGTTGGAGCTCAGTTCACAGGGGGAAACACTTTTCAATTTTATCTCGCAGAATTTCACCACATGATGATGGGCACTGGATTTGGAGACAAACACAACATTCTGGATGTTTTCCGTGAGTCACTGGCCCAGGACTCACAAAGACAGTCTGTTGAGCCAGTGGGATGCACAAAATATTACAGCGAGCAGATTGATTATTTTGTGCGCTACTTGTTTGCCCTT
This sequence comes from Gobiocypris rarus, assembly GCA_023029165.1. NCBI lineage: Eukaryota > Metazoa > Chordata > Actinopteri > Cypriniformes > Gobionidae > Gobiocypris > Gobiocypris rarus. The sequence continues at coordinate 1,775,075 of CM040923.1, forward strand.
GAAAAGGAAGCTGTTTTAGCTTGGTCAAAATATCTACTGGTCACTGGAAAATCAGAGAACAATGAGAACAAGCTTTTCCAGGACTACGTTTTAAAGCAGTGGAGACTCTTCAATAAAAATGGATGTGGCCCTCTAAAGGCTGTGGATCTTCAGAACAACCACTGCGAGAAGCCCTACCACAGCACAGCCCGGCAGCAGGTGAAGATTAAATGTGATGGATCACACAAGCCCTTCCCAGAGATGGCGGTGTGCTCTGGAGGGAAGTGGAGTGCCTTACCTGTGTGCTACGCTGAGCAGGTAAACGGGCGAGTCGAGTGTAAATCTGAAGGTGGAGCCACAGTCTGCAACGCCACATGCTCGCCTGGCTGGGGCTCCGCCACACACCCTCGGCCAGCTGAGTACAAATGCTCACAGCAGCCCTGTCCATCCTTCACACCACACAAGTGTAATGACTGCACACAGAACAGCGTTTGTAAGGACAATGAGGTCTGCACTGGCAACTTCGGCAAATGTCAGGAAATATGCCGTGTTAAACCTTGTGGGGTGAACGCCGTATGCTACCCCTCCAATCACGAAAGGACCTGCGCCTGTCTTAGCTTCTGGAAAGGAGACCCGTACCAGGGCTGCGACCGTCGGGACCTCAAGTGGGTTCAGGGCGGAACTGAGATCACACTTCCCGTCTGTATGAAAACTCTCTTACTCTACATAAACTCACATTAGATTATGTAATCATTCCCAGGGGCGATTCTAGGATGTTCATTTTAGGGGGGCTCAGCCCCGGTGAGGGTATGAAAACAATGGTGAACCTTTATAGGGTCCAACTCTCACTATTAACTAGTAGCTTATTAGCATGCATATTAGGATATTGGCTGTTTATTACTTACTTATATAGCAAATATTAAGGCCTTATTCTGCATGAGCATATTGTACATCCCTTAATCGGACCCATGAATCTAGGCAGGATTATAATCACTGAGATGTGAGGTAGTTATGGGGGTTCGGGGGCTCCCCGAGAAAACTTTGATTTCTATGATCTACATAAGTGCATTTTAAGATGTTCTGAAGGACAAAAAATAGATAACAATAGCTTGAAAACCATGCCATTGAGCAGATATGACTGATATATTCCATTTTCATCAGTGAAGAAAGTAATCCTATGGTTAACTGATATTTATATGTTTTATGGATCATTTTCTACCAGGAAAGTTAGGTAATTAAGTTTATTAAATTGATTCACAATATGCATACATTCATTATTAATCTTATGCCCAATACAGGCTGAAAAAGGGCTACAAATGGAATTATATTAAATCACAATATGTGCACATTCATTATTAATCTTATGCCTACTCTAAAGAAAACAGCTTTGTTAATATTTCTAGTTTGTTAATTAACTTACATTCTGAATCACATTACATAGGCCTGTTTTCAAATCAAAATGGCAAAATTAGACAAAAGTGTATTAATTTGCCTTAATATTTTTGGCATTTGTTTAACATTTCTGACTTGAAACAGCTGTCAAATATGAAATATGTTTAGTTTAGGTTTTTTTTTTTTTTACAGGTTTTGCTACTTACATAGGCTATCTTGCACTTGACATCGAGTAAAGATTTGGGCTCAGCCTCAGCAGCTTCTGTGTGAACATAAAGCCCGCCTACTCAGATTTGATTGGTTTTCTCAAAAATTTTGACATTGACGAGCGGTGACAGACCAGAGGCTCAGATGAACACACACACACACACACACACACACACACACACACACACACACACACACACACTTACCTTTGCTTCTGACATGCGGTCTCTGCTCGGCTCAAGCCCCCCTAAACAGGGCCTAGTGACCCCATGATCATGCAAGAAAACAACATTGTATTTTCAATCTAGAAAAAGATTTGGACTTGATTAACCCATAAATCCTTGTGGTTTACAGATGCTGTCCGTTCTAAAACCCAACTTGCAGTGTGCAGAGCCATGGGACCTGAGGGAGAATGGCACAGTGGATATGTAAAGAATCAGCGCTGCACCTATGAATATAACTGGGGCGAGAAATGGGCCGATAACTATGAGGTAACTCAGTACAGTACATTATATTTATACCTTAAACACTACAGATGGCAAGACACATGCAGGACAGGTGTCAGACTGTAGTCAAGGACGTCTCCTATTTCTTCAGAGCTTAAATTACTGTATTAATAATCTGTAGGTTCTGGCTGATCCGTGTGGAGGTAATGGTTGGAAATGGATGGAGGGGGTACAGGGGAACATGTTCTCGACTCATGTATCAAAGACGTTTCCAGGACTTACAATCTACTTGTGCAGGTGAGTAATCGTACAAATAAAAATCATAATACTCATCGTGCAAAAAAGTAAACCTTTATGAAAAGTGTTTGTTTTCAGACTTAAAAAGAATTGAATCCATCTCAGAAATGACAGAAATGTTTGAAAATGACAGAAAATCATGAAATGTCATGTCGTGTATGTCTGTGATGCTGTTCTGATGTGCTCTTTTTCCCGCCCAATAGTGCGAAGAGTAATGGCTTTGTAGGGGGGCTTTTAAACACGCGAAGTGGCTTTCTGTGCCATATTCCCAAGAGCGGAGATACCAGGCATTCAGCTTTCTATTCCCTGGTTCAAAAATCATGTTTGGACCCTGATTGACTGTGATTCAGTGCTTACATTTCTCTAGTTCCTCTTTCAGTCTTTGATTCGGTGAGGTGCTGTATTCATCTTTCGACAGACTGGACCTAAATGCAACTCTTGTAAAACACTTAAGAACGTGGCACAAACACATGATTATTGTAGTTATTATTTTCAATTGTTTTGCAGTGTGATCTTTTTAGGATTTTTTTTATCCTGAATTGAAAAATGTACCCTCTACTCAGTTAATACTACACTGAACAAAATTATAAACACTTTTGTTTTTGCCCCCATTTTTCATGAGCTGCACTCAAAGTTTCTATGTACACAAAAGGCCAATTTCTCTCAAATATTGTTCACAAATCTGTCTAAATCAGTGCAGATAATCCATCCCCCTCACAGGTGTGGCATATCAGGATGCTGATTAGACAGCATGATTATTGCTCAGGTGTGCCTTAGGCTGGACACAATAACAGGCCACTCTAAAATGGGCAAAAAGTGTGGCGTTTATAATTTTGTTCAGTGTATGAACTAAATTCCATAATGTTGCCATCATGATGTAAATTGTGATTATATATATTAGAATATATCTGTAATTCTTCTGTTTCTTGTAACAGACTGTACTCCTGTCTCTCACAATCTTTTCTTTTTACATTTAAAAATAAACTATACTAAAGCATCAACCTGTCTCTATTACACATCATTCACATCAGATTCCATTAAAAACAACTAGGCCAAACTGAAATATAGGCAATTAAATATCTGTGACGTTCTTTCAGATAACTTCAATTCAGTTTTGACTAGTTGTGTTTTCTGAGTCAATAGCAAAAGTCAAAGCTTTCTGAATGAACGTCTTTGACAGAGAGGCTGCAGATCGCACATCATGTTAGTTTTCTTTATTTTGCAAAAAGCACAACTATTTGTTTTTATTGTGACTGTACACAAGAAAAATAGCACAGTCCCAAATATCCTGTTTTAACTGCTCATTACTGCCTGATGAGGAGATTAATGCTCATTCATCATCTTACTTTCATACGGTTTCAATGAAGTTACGTTTAGTCAATCACTCAAAGCACACAATGCTCATTCCCTCTCTGTGTCTGTTGATGTCTTCAATATCATTTCCTCAAAGAGACTAATGAGAAACGGAAGGCCATTCTGGATATAAACAATTACATTTAGTCATTTAGCTGATGCTTTTATCCAAAGTGACTTACAAAAGAGAGCAATAGAAGCAACTAAAACAATGCAACAATATGCAAGTGCTGTAACAAGTCTCCCTAATCGAGGACAGTACAGATAGTATAGTACACACACACACACACACACACACACACACATATAAATGAACCCTGAACACAACATACCATGGGCACCTGATACACAGGGTGCTGGAGTCTCAAGCTCTCTCTCTCTTCTCTTTCAATGTCTGAGCTCTCTTCCACCCTTAGTCCTCTCTCTTCACCTCTTCACTCGCTTCATGCTGTAGTTCTTCTATGTCATCACCACTAGCTCTTTGTCATCCCTTTCTATATT
>CM040923.1:1784249-1791749 GCA_023029165.1 Gobiocypris rarus
GCCTATAATTATTTGAGAAAGTCTCTCCATCTCCACCTCCCACATCCACATACATTACAGAGGTATTCCTCATTTAATTTGATTGCACAAAATGGTTTAATTAAAGGATTAGTTCACTTTTAAATAAACTTTTGCTGATAATTTACTCACCCCCATGCCATCCAAGATGTCCATGTCTTTCTTTCTGCAGTCGAAATGAAATTAAGGTTTTTGATGCAAACATTTCTCCTTATAATGGAGGCAATGGACCCCAAACGGTTACAGGTCCGAATGACATTTTCAGTGCAGCTTCAAAGGGCTTTAAACCATACCAGACGATGAATAAGGGTCTTATCTAGCCAAATCATCAGTTTCTGAGAGAAACCCAGCAGTATTTATGCTATTATTTGACCTCTTGGGCTGATGTGTGCCGTGCTAGCTTGGTGGCAGATGCTGATCAGAACTACCACTTGCTTTCACTGAAAAACAATGGAGGGCTGATGATTCCTTCTGAAGGCACAGTGAAGGTGGTCAGATCAGTTTATTCGCCAGTCATCCTCTGAGAAAGTGGTCAGAGTGTCTTTGATCAATCAATTTGTCAGAGCTGAGATGGGTTCAGAAGATGTGTTTTTCTTGAGGAGCGCATTCAGGAAACACAGTTTGGAATCGACAACCATCATTTTTCTTTGTTGTCATTGGTTGTGTCTGTCTTTCACTGTTACGTATAAGGTGGAAAAACTAAAGTGAATTGCCACATTGCCAAACTTAACACCCTGACACTACAGAGTGGAAACACAGGGAAAAAGCTCTGCAAAACAGTGCTTTTCAAAGGCTTTTACCTCTAACCCATGGTGACCCTATAAAGGAGGACTGTGAAGGGGGGGAGTCTGAAATCCCCTGCCGCTTCAATATACCTGTAAATATCTTAATCAGATTCATAATCAAAGCCTTAATTCATATTTTTCCTCTTATTTCTAATGATTAACTCCAGTTGATTTTACTCAATTGAACTACTGATTGTTTGTTCTTCTTTTATGTTTTCTAAAGTTTGTATTTGGTCTTTGAGTGGCGTCTGACCTATGTATAACACAGCCCCTAACATGCTGGGAGAGCAGTAACAGTGTTTGCTCACTAAGCCCGGCTTCCAGAGATTAAATATAGATTTGTCTTTCATTTTTATTATATTTTATTCATTTTATATTTCCTTTTACTGAAACACTAAAGAATCAAGATGAATATTGCCTGTACTATTGTCTGTACCTCTCACTGAGAGAAAGCACATGTTATCAGTATGTTTTGGTGAAGTGCTTTGTTGATAAGACTCTACAACCTTGGGAGAGCTGTGATGCTGGGGAGCTTTTGTGTGTGTGTTGCATGATCTGTGCAGGCCCAATATTGAAGATGGACATTTTCTGCGCACAACACCAGACGTGAAGACGCCTTTCTGCAACCTCCGAGGTCAACAATGATCTAAATCTAGTCATGGGGCGACAACTAGTCTGCCTAGTTTAGTGATATGCTCTGATATCTATCCTTGTGTGGAAATTTACCATGACTGTGCATTTTCTCTGAGCCAATCAGAATCATACACCTTGAAGTATTGACGTGGCTAGACCTTGAAAACAGTATAACTGTTGGGACAATTGTATGTATGGTGCGACGAGACCGGTAGAGAGGAAGCGCGGCCTACGAACTCCTTGTGAGACTTGAAGCTGGCTTCTGCTGATGAAACTGCAAACTATTCTTCAGTAAAAATTGTCTTTAATTAATTGCACTGACTCTTGGTCTTCATTCTTCTCTACTGGTCTCTGGTTCTAAGCTGTTATACCCCTAACAACTGACACGCATGGCAATTGAAAGTAATGTACTGAGGGAGTTTTTGGATGTCATAGGGATTTTTCTTCCCAAAAAAGCAGAAGGAAACCTTTATATTAAGATAGTATCATAAGAAACTGTCAGGACCTGGGTTTCTTCTCTGTTCTCTCTTACACTCACACACACTCATTGACACACCCATCTCTCTCACTCTCCAGCGCACACACATACTGTCATGTTTACTCTCTGTCTCCACCTGTTGATCATCTCTATCAGCGCTCTCGCTGCTTTGCGCTCACACCTGTGTCTTGTCTGATTACTCTGTCTACTTCTCTCTGTTCTGTGCCGGATTATTGTGTCTCATTTTGTCAGCTAAGAAGTCTTACCATTGTCTCGTCTTGTGTAGCAGCATCGCCTTGCTGTTCCCTGTTTCCTGTATCCCGCGGTGGTGAGCCTCACCTGTAGATTACTCTGCTCAGCTGCCTACGTCCAGGACCAGTCTCTCTGAGAGTATTTTCTGTTCATTGTTTTCTCTCCCGACAAAGTATCCGTTGTGAGGCTGTCTTCCCTGAGAGCACCTTTTGAGTTCCAGTACTGAGCTATCTATCTTAAAGCTGATTTTTGTTGGACATTAAAGACTTTGCATTTGAATTACCTTTGCTTTTGTATCCTTTTGTATCAGAGCTGAAAGAAACATGTTCAGACAATAACATTTTGTATATTGTTTATATCCTTTTTATTTATACATTTTTATTTATGTATTATACTTTATTCATATGTTATGACATGTCCTCTGTAGTTGACACCAGGACTCGGTTGTTTAAAAAATAAAATGACATGAAATTGCATGTATAGGCAAAAACAATGGGATTTATTTATACATTTTTAGGTTTCAGGATTTTTTTTTTAAACACACTTTGTTTTAAAGATTATTCTGAACTGTGTTATGAAATATATAACAGAATGAATTGATGTGCCATCTTTATGCAATATGTGGGTAAAACAGCCATACTTGGATTTTCCAATTCAATACACTGCATGTAATTTGCATATTAATTAGTACTGGGCAAATGATTAATCTAGATTAATCTCATCCAAAATAAAAGTTTGTGTTTACATAATATATAAATTGTAGAATTATTATGTATATATAAATACACACACATGCATGTATATATGGGCAGGTTTAGTGCGGGGTTGGGTTGGGTTGGGCTGTTTAAAACGTGTCTGAATAGCGTAAATAAAAATAAATAAATTTAAATAAAAGTGTGCTGGCTTATTACATTGAGAATCACACTCCAACATGTCATAATGGAAAAATTATAACCCAATAAATAATTTCATCACGATGATAACATTCACGTGCCCAACACGTCTGTATATGACGCCCTAGGCTTCTCATTGGAATCAGTGGAGTGCCCTGAAGCGTCGAAAAATGGCGGCTTAAGGGGTACCCTGTGCGTTAAAAAGTGACGCCGAGGGGTCCTGACCAAGCGGCAATATGTGACGAGTTGGGAGTGAGACTGTGTTGTTCATGCAGTGATACCCGAGTGAAGAACTACACTTCCATAATGTACTTCAAGTGCTCTATTTGTGCACTTTATATACTAAAATTCTTCTTTAGTACTTCCTACGATAATCTTAAGTGTACTCAACTGCTATTTTGAGACGCCATGAACTAAAATGTGCTTTTAGCACACTATAGCCGCGTTTCCACCGCAGGAACTTTCCCCAGGAGCTAGGAACTTTGAGGTGGTACTCTGTGTGTTTCCACCGCAGGAACTTTGAGGTGGTACTCTGTGTGTTTCCACCGCAGGGTCTAAATGAAGTTCTGGGTTAATATTTCCCCTCCGATAGTCCCTGCTCGCGAGGTGGTACTTTTTCAAAGTTCAGGAACTTTCGAGGGTGGCACTTGGGCGCTGAACGTGCTGATTGGTTGAGCTCACGGAGCATTTTATTTCAACCAGCATTTTTAAAAGTATTGTTCTTTCTGTCCGGTGGCGCGCGTTCGTCTCGCCATCTCACGGTCAATGTCCATAATAGCTGATAATAACATACGTTTATTTTATATCTTTATACGTTTATTATATTTACATACTTATTTTAAATCTAGCTTTACACACTTAAAGCAGAATACGCTTTAGTATCAGTGCTCTCTTTTCCGCCGTTTTGTTAACTAGGCTACCTCTTTAGTAAACCAGTACATAACCAGCAAAAGCAGCGCTGCTTGAATCTCCTCCATACTTGTTATTGTTGCATTCTGTGTCACGCAAAAATTATTACTGTCCGTCGGTGACTGGGAGGAGCAGTCGCGCGCAGTCCTACATCACCGGACTAATAATTTGCCTAATCTTCACGGTACTTTAGACCGCGGTGGAAACTCAGACAGTAGCAGGTCTGGGGGGGAAAAGTTCCTGTAAAAAAAGTTCCTGGTACAAATTGTTCCGGGTAATTTCGGTGGAAACGGGGCTTATCTCTGTATTTAAAGGGGTACTTCAGTGCTGGGTAGATGAATCTGTATTTAAACTGGGTCATTGAAGTTAGTAGAAATGTGAAATAATTTTATAGTTTGGTGCCTTCTAGACTGAGAAAACACAGAAAATTTATTTTTGTCTCATGGGGATGAAAGACAACAACTCCCAGAATGCACTGCTTTACTGCCCTACTCTAGGCACGGCTACTGGATCACTGGATCACTGGATTATTGGATCACTTGATTACTTGATTACTGGATTACTGGATCACTGGATTATTGGATCACTGGATCATTGGATCACTGGATCACTTGATTCCTGGATCACTGGATTACTGGATCACTGGATTTCTGGATCACTGGATCACTTGATTGTTGGATCACTGGATTACTGGATCACTTGATTACTGGATCACTGAAATACTGGATCACTGGATCACTGGATCACTTGATTACTGGATCACTTGATTACTGGATCACTGGATCACTTGATTACTGGATCACTTGATTACTGATTACTGGATCACTTGATTACTGGATCACTGAAATACTGGATCACTTGATCACTGATTACTGGATCACTTGATTACTGGATCACTGAAATACTGGATCACTGGATCACTTGATTACTGGATCACTTGATTACTGGATCACTGAAATACTGGATCACTTGATCACTGATTACTGGATCAATGGATCACTGATTACTGGATTATTGGATCACTTAATCACTGAATTGTTGGATCACTTGATCACTGGAATACTGAATTACTGGATCACTGGATTATTGGATTACTGGATCACTGAATTGTTGGATCACTTGATTACTGGATTATTGGATCACTGGATTATTGGATTACTGAATTATTGGATCACTTGATCACTGGATTACTGGATCACTGATTACTGGATTACTGGATCACTGATTACTGGATTATTGGATTACTGGATCACTGATTACTGGATCACTGATTACTGGATTATTGGATCACTGGATTACTGTATCACTGATTACTGGATTACTGGATCACTGATTACTGTATTATTGGATTACTGGATCACTGGATTACTGGATCACTGATTACTGTATCACTGATTACTGGATTACTGGATCACTGATTACTGTATTATTGGATTACTGGATCACTGGATCACTGGATTACTGGATCACTGATTACTGGATCACTGATTACTGGATTACTGGATCACTGATTACTGTATTATTGGATTACTGGATCACTGGATTATTGGATTACTGGATCACTGGATCACTGATTACTGGATTACTGGATTACTGGATCACTGGATTACTGTATCACTGATTACTGGATTACTGGATCACTGATTACTGTATTATTGGATTACTGGATCACTGGATTACTGGATCACTGATTACTGGATCACTGATTACTGGATTACTGGATGACTGATTACTGGATTATTGGATCACTGGATTACTGGATTATTGGATCACTTGCCCACCGCGTTCATGTGGCGTCACATGGTCAGACGGCTCAATTTGAGACAGGGGAAAACATGGAGATTAAAAAAAAAAAAAAACACTGGATGGATTTCTATCATTACAGGATGGTTGTGAACAGGCAGTGCCAACACACATTTCCTGGTAAAAGTGCATGTAGCATTATATGACCCCTTTAAGATAGAGTTTCCTGCAATATTGATTCTGAAGGCCAGATTTCTTTGACCCTGGTGTGACGGATACTTTTTGAAGCTGAGAAGTTATAGTAAACATTTTCAATTAATTAATCACAAATCAAATCAACTCAATGAAAAATAATCAAATTAAATAAATTAAATATAAAGGAAACATCCCCACCTAGTGGTGAACATGCGCAATACATGCATAAAACAATGAATCAATAAATAACACATTTTAGAAACAGACCTGCACAGTGAGGAAACAACATGGAAATGAAGGATCCAATGCATGGAGAATAAATCAGTTCTACATAAGACAATGCACACATTAATTACGATTGTGACACCAAACGCATATAAAGGGTTCCCTCAGGAGTTCATTGAAAGACACGTCCACAACAAAGGAAGTATTTATGCGTTTTATACACTTTTAACTGATAATTCTCTGCCTGCTCAAAATGTGTCATTGTGTTGTTCTGGTTATGGCATTAATAATAAAAAATAAAACAATGGAAAGCGCTGTACAAATAATGTGATTGATTGAATACCTAATACAAAACTAACTTTTATAAACTACCTACTACATTTGGCGAAGTGTTGACTTATATCACGGAAATAGATTAATTAAATCAAATAAATATATCATCCAACTGTTCTGAAACCGCTCAGAGACTTTTAAGTTGAAACGTGCTCGGCGCAGGAAGCGGTTGACTTGTCGCGCGCTTCCCGGCTCCGCTCTTCCTGTCTCGTGCGGGTCTCTTCAGCACATCCTATAATCATCATGGTGAGCGATTATGAGTTTAAGTCATCATTCAGAGCGGATGTAATGAGATATAATAATGCAGTGCAGCGCGTGTGACGGCTAGCTTGTGTGGGGTGTAATTGTGCCGCACTTTGTTTAAAATAAAGTGACGGTTTCTGCGCCACATGCGCGTGAACATGAACAATGAGTTCCGCGGTGCCGCGCTATGATGCTGTAATCAATGCGCTCGCCCTCATTCGCGGGTCTTCTTTAATTTATTTGTGGTGTGATGACTTTGGTCGTGTGTGTTTCCACAGCTTGTGTTTGCGATGTGTGTGTGTGTGTGTGTTATAAAGCGGCGGATCATCATCTCGGAGTTTCTAGTGTTTTCTGCGGAGGGCGGGGTCACTGACGTCACGGCGGAGCGTGATAATCGCCGTTATTAATAGTATTACACGGTTAATTATGCTAACATGGAAGTAGCTAAAACTAGTTAAATAACGATAAAACACAAGTGGCACAAAAGCTTTCTAATATGTTTTTTAATGAAGCAAAAACAGCATCAAATCAATACTAGCTAGGCTCGTGGGTTTATGAGGTGTGTGTGGTGTTTTCTGAGGGGCACTGAATTATTATACAGATAAGACTTAATTAATATCAGCAGTGTACATGTATAATAAAAAGCACCCATTTAAAGGTGCAGTGTGTAATCTTTATGAGGATCTATTGCCAGAAATAAGATATAATACACATAATAAACTAGGGCTGTAGCTATCGATTCTTTTAGTAATCGAGTATTCTATCGGTTATTCCATCGAGCAATCGGATAATA
>CM040923.1:1796749-1801749 GCA_023029165.1 Gobiocypris rarus
TTAAGAAGGACAAGCTCATGAAACGGCTTAACGTGGAGCCCAGGTGTGTGTTTGAGCAGCAGAGATGTGTGTGTGTGTGTTTGAACAGTAGCAGTGGTGGATGTGAACGTGTGTGTGTGTGTGTGTTTGAACAGTAGCAGCGGGGTGGATGTGAACGTGTGTGTGTGTGTATGTGTTTGAACAGTAGCAGCGGTGGATGTGAACGTGTGTGTGTGTGTGTGTGTTTGAACAGTAGCAGTGGTGGATGTGTGTGTGTGTGTGTGTGTGTTTGAACAGTAGCAGTGGTGGATGTGAACGTGTGTGTGTGTGTGTGTGTGTTTGAACAGTAGCAGCGGTGGATGTGAACGTGTGTGTGTGTGTGTTTGAACAGTAGCAGCGGTGGATGTGAACGTGTGTGTGTGTGTGTTTGAACAGTAGCAGCGGTGGATGTGAACGTGTGTGTGTGTGTGTGTTTGAACAGTAGCAGCGGTGGATGTGAACGTGTGTGTGTTTGAACAGTAGCAGCGGTGGATGTGAACGTGTGTGTGTGTGTGTTTGAACAGTAGCAGCGGTGGATGTGAACGTGTGTGTGTGTGTGTGTTTGAACAGTAGCAGCGGGGTGGATGTGAACGTGTGTGTGTGTGTGTGTGTTTGAACAGTAGCAGCGGTGGATGTGAACGTGTGTGTGTGTGTGTGTGTGTTTGAACAGTAGCAGTGGTGGATGTGAACGTGTGTGTGTGTGTGTTTGAACAGTAGCAGCGGTGGATGTGAACGTGTGTGTGTGTGTGTGTGTGTGTTTGAACAGTAGCAGCGGTGGATGTGAACGTGTGTGTGTGTGTGTGTTTGAACAGTAGCAGCGGTGTGAACGTGTGTGTGTGTGTGTGTGTGTGTGTTTGAACAGTAGCAGTGGTGGATGTGAACGTGTGTGTGTGTGTGTGTTTGAACAGTAGCAGCGGTGGATGTGAACGTGTGTGTGTGTGTGTGTGTGTTTGAACAGTAGCAGCGTGGATGTGAACGTGTGTGTGTGTGTGTGTTTGAACAGTAGCAGCGGTGGATGTGAACGTGTGTGTGTGTGTGTTTGAACAGTAGCAGCGGTGGATGTGAACGCGTGTGTGTGTTTGAACAGTAGCAGCGGTGGATGTGAACGTGTGTGTGTGTGTGTGTTTGAACAGTAGCAGTGGTGGATGTGAACGTGTGTGTGTGTGTGTGTGTTTGAACAGTAGCAGTGGTGGATGTGAACGTGTGTGTGTGTGTTTGAACAGTAGCAGCGGTGGATGTGAACGTGTGTGTGTGTTCCCGCAGGAGCGACGAGCAGAAGTTCCAGGTGGATCTGATGAACATCGCTCGCACCACGCTCTCCTCCAAGCTCCTCACGCACCACAAGGATCACTTCGCCCGGCTGGCGGTGCAGGCCGTGATGCGGCTCAAGGGCTCCGGGAACCTGGAGGCCATCCACGTCATCAAGAAGCTGGGCGGCAGCCTGACCGACTCCTACCTGGACGAAGGTGTGTGTGCTAACGGATACTAAATGCATGCCTTCATCCTGAGGGGTCAATACTAGTGCATAGTGGATCATCCAATGGCAAACTGACCGCTCTTCCGGTTGCTCGCAGGCTTCCTGCTGGACAAGAGGATCGGCGTGAACCAGCCCAAGAGGATCGAGAACGCTAACATCCTCATCGCTAACACCGGCATGGACACGGACAAGATCAAGGTACGGCCTCGTTCAGTCTCTCGCTGAGCGGCAGCACCGGCGCGGCACCCGTAACGTGTGTGTGTGTGTGTGTGTGTGTGTCCCGCAGATCTTCGGCTCCAGGGTGCGTGTGGACTCCACAGCCAAGGTGGCCGAGATCGAGATGGCCGAGAAGGAGAAGATGAAGGAGAAGGTGGAGCGCATTCTCAAGCACGGCATCAACTGCTTCATCAACAGGTGAGGCCTGGCCTGGTGTATCAGCTGATCTCAGGTGTGTGTGTGTGTGTGTGTGTCTGACATGTGTTTGATCCTCAGGCAGCTGATCTATAACTACCCCGAGCAGATGTTTGCAGCCGCGGGCGTGATGGCCATCGAACACGCTGATTTCGCCGGGGTGGAGCGCCTGGCCCTCGTCACAGGTACACACACACACACACACACACACACACGGTGTAAGAGCAGCATCGCTCACGTGAGCCGTCTGTTGCATGTGCAGGCGGAGAGATCACCTCCACCTTCGACCATCCTGAGCTGGTGAAGCTGGGCCACTGTAAGCTGATCGAGGAGGTGATGATCGGAGAGGACATGCTCATCCACTTCTCCGGAGTGGACATGGGTACGTCCCCTTCAGTCTCTGGTGTGTGTTGACCACAGAAGCACAGCTAGCATCTCTGACGTGTTCCCATGCGCAGGTGAGGCGTGCACCATCGTCCTGCGCGGGGCGACGCAGCAGATCCTGGACGAGGCGGAGCGCTCGCTGCACGACGCCCTGTGTGTGCTGTCGCAGACCGTTAAAGAGACGCGCACTGTGTACGGCGGAGGATGCTCTGAGATGCTGATGGCTAAAGTGGTGACCGATCTGGCCAACCGGACCCCGGGCAAAGAGGCCGTGGCCATGGAGTCCTTCGCCAAAGCCCTGAGGATGGTGCGTCCCCTCCCGTCTCCATAAGAGGCTGTATCTGTATCCGCTTACCTTTGATATCTCCTGCACTAGGGCTGGGGATCGGTTCAGATGTCTCGATTCGTCTCATTGAATAAAGATTTAATCCAAATACTATAGGTATTTATAAATAAACAACAGTTAACGTAAGTTAACAAGTGGGTGATTAAAAAGAAATGAAGAGCCACAAACCTGTGTATTAAAAAGTACCACGGTACTTTAAAACAGAACCCATCTCTATATTTGCAATTGTTAAATACATTACAATTTTGATGCAACTTTATTCTAAAACATAGAAAGGATATTGGATGATTTTCAGTACAGGTCAAGCTTTTCATGCATAAAATTTGTTTTAAGCAGATCTGTTTATAATATTTAGCAATTAGGTTTGAATTATTGTTCCTGCGCTGTCTATTGACTTGATTTGGATATGTCTAATGGCTAGCGCACAGTGTGATCATGATGCAAGGCAAGCATTCGCGTGTGTGAGATCTATTTTTAGCGCTTGTGTGCTCGACTGAGGGGCGTGTTGCAACGTCTGCGTGATGTCTCATCAAATGGTTCGGCAGATTTATTGTATTACTACAGCATTTCACCTCAGGCACCGTAAGCCATGAGCACTGAGTGAATGCCAGGCGCTCCTTTGTAGAATCGGGCAAATGGGTGACATCTAGTGGAGAAGACTAGTACTTGCATTTACTGCAATCTTATGTTCAATGCTAGCAAATACATTTGGGAAAAAATCGATTCTTGGCCTTTGAGAATTGATTTTGAATCGACCACATTTTTAAAAACAATCGAAAAATCTTTTTTTTTCTTTTCTTTCCCAGCCCTTTCCTGCACACACAGAATAGTTGGATAACAACTAGGCTACTGTTGAAGTTTGGGAGAGACCGCACGCTCGCCTGGGATATTCACTCTATCATATAAATGTGTTTTTGAACTCTGGGGTATTTTAGTTCATTCAGGCTCAGCGTTCTGCATCAGTTAGGCCTGTCGCGATAGTCAATACATCAATGAATCGCAACATAAACAAAGTAATCTCACATCATCTTTCCGGCCGCGATCGTTTCCAGCGCCCGTTTTTATATCCATTTTTGCCGAGCGTTAGATTATATGATCACGCTCTTATACATGTAAAGGCTTGATAGCACGACAAGACCCAAGAGAACGCGCTGTATGTTAATGTCCTGTGTGTGTGTCTGCGTCTCATGTCAGCTAATCGAGACACACACACACTTACACACACTCACTCACTCACTCACACACACACACACACACACACTTATACACACTCACTCACACACACACTCTCACACACACACACTCTCACACACTCACACACACACTTATACACACTCACTCACACACACACTCTCACACACTCTCACACACACACACTTATACACACTCACTCACACACACACTCACACACACACTTATACACACTCACTCACACACACACTCTCACACACACACACTCACACACACACTTATACACACTCACTCACACACACACTCTCACACACACACACACTCTCACACACTCACACACACACACTTATACACACTCACTCACACACACACTCTCACACACACACACACTCTCACACACTCACACACTCTCACACACTCTCACACACACACACTCTCACACACTCACACACACACTTATACACACTCACTCACACACACACTCTCACACACACACACTCTCACACACTCACACACACACTTATACACACTCACTCACACACACACTCTCACACACTCTCACACACACACACTCTCACACACACACACACTTATACACACTCACTCACACTCACTCACACACTCACACACTCACTCACACACACACACACACACACACTTACACACACTCACTCACACACACACACACTTATACACACTCACTCACACTCACTCACTCACTCACACACTCACACACTCACACACTCACTCACACACACACACACACACACACACACACACACACACACTTACACACACTCACTCACACACACACTTATACACACTCACTCACACTCACTCACACACACACACACACACACACTTACACACACTCA
Organism: Gobiocypris rarus; assembly: GCA_023029165.1. Taxonomy (NCBI): domain Eukaryota; kingdom Metazoa; phylum Chordata; class Actinopteri; order Cypriniformes; family Gobionidae; genus Gobiocypris; species Gobiocypris rarus. The sequence continues at coordinate 1,801,452 of CM040923.1, forward strand.
CTCACACACACACACACACTCACACACTCTCTCACACACTCACTCACACACACACACACACACACACACTCGGACACAGACAGACTCGCTCACATAGTTCTCTTTTGCTCATGAACAAACACGGACAACAACACAGAGAATTGAGTATTCTCATAGTAGGAGTCTTAAATGAGTTAAATGAACGTAAAGAGTCGTGAGGAAATGAGATTCGGCAGCGGCTGTTCTTAAAGAGACAGGAGCACTGATGATGTCATTAGTGTTCATCACAGAACAACGGGAACAGAGAAAACCGAAGCTT
>CM040923.1:1809249-1839249 GCA_023029165.1 Gobiocypris rarus
CCACAGTAAGTACACTGTAACATCTGTATGTTTATGTACTGAGTAATATTGATGAGCTACATGCACGTACTATTGGGTTTGATTGAGGGTTAGTTGTGTGTAATTAAGCATCATTCACTCTCATTACTGTGGTAAGTACATGTAACAAGGACACTAAAGTAGTCTAACCCACTATTTTAAGGTGTAGTTGCTCAAATCAGCAGTGATTAACATTAATGATCTACATGTACTTTGGGGTTAGTCACTTGTAATTATGCTTCATTTCCTTAGAAAGTGCGTATAGTAACGTGTGACTGCATCACCTTACAATAAAGGGTAACCAAGTCTGTTAAATATCAATACACTATCAGCTAAAACTGGTTTGGGGGTATTTTGAAGTATTATTGTAATCATCTGTTCTCAGTGTGATTTACACATGACCCTTGATGAGGATCTGATGATCAACACAGTTATGATTAGCCGTGTTGGAAACCGTTGAGTTGATGCTTTGTTTTCTTGAATATAGTGGTATAAGTCTTAGTTTGACAGTCCACAAGCCCTTTAAAATGTCTGAATTCAGTATCATGGCATTACATTAGGGCCCTGTGAGGAAAACATGGATGCAATTGTGCAGGAATAGGATTTACTGTATAAAGCTGAATTTGTCAAATGTTGGATGAAAGGGACAGTTCTGTCACTTACTGAGCCTAATGTTGTTCAAACCCGTAAGACTTCATCATATAAAGCCATGGAGTCTCTTCAGAACATCTGGAAGAATCTGCTCAATCCGTATGGATTAGCTTTAGGATCTCTTGATTAACTTTCTAAGCGCCAGCGTTGCTTAGACTCTCAATGGAGGGACAGGAATCTCTCAGACTTCATTTGTGTCCAGAAGATGAACAAAACTCATTTGATCTGACCATTAAAGCCAGAAAAATCACAACAGAAGAAACTATCAAATCAAGCAACACAGAGTTCGTAGCGCTTTAAATGTAATTGCACGCACTGCAGAAATGATTCAAAAGATCCTTAAATCTGACCGATGAAGAGATGCTTGTTTTCTGAGAAACTGAACACAATGAAGCTAATTTGTGCTTAAAACAAGAACAAACATCGGTCATTGAACATATTAGTCGATGTTTCTGAACCCATTGGCAGATCTGTGTTCTTGTTTTAATCATAAAATCGCAAGATTTCACCTCAAACTAAACTGTATCGTCACACTTTGAAGTGTCGCTGATGTAACTCATTTGTGTCCAGAAGATGAACAAAACTCTTCACATTTGATCTGACCATTAAAGCCAGAAAATAAAACAGAAGAAACTATAAAACCAAAATAACACAGAGTTCATAGAGCTTTAAATGTAATATAAAATAGCTTGCTTTTGGACATATAGGTTGACGTTTCTGAACACATCTGATCTGTGTTCTTGTTTTAATCATATAACAAGATTTCACCTCAAACTAAGTGGTATTGTCAAACTGAAGCATCGCTGAGGTAACTCATTGTGTGCACATAGACATGTTGTTCCCTTCGGTTTATTCCTTACAGTCTCTTAAAAGCTCTTAAATGTCCCCTTGTTGAGTAAAAGTGTGTATTTGTATGAACTCTTTGAATCCCGTGTGGTTGTGCAGGCTCAGTTCTTCGGCGTGATCAGTCTGGGTGAACCAGGGCAGAACTTCACGGTGGTGTTTGACACCGGATCCTCTGACCTCTGGGTCCCGTCGTCCTACTGCGTGAGCCAAGCCTGTGGTAACACACACACACACACACACACACACTCAGTTCATGTGACGTGGATGTTGTTTGTGCTGTCGGGTCATGGTGTTCTTCTCTCGGCACAGCCACTCACCGCAAGTTCAAGGCCTTTGAGTCGAGCACGTACACACACGACGGCCGGGTGTTTGGCATCCATTACGGCTCGGGTCACCTGCTGGGGGTGATGGCCAGGGAGCAGCTGAAGGTAATCAGACACCTGTAGGTGACCTCTAACCTCAGTGCTGTTACTGATCTCCTGGTGCGGCTGCAGGTGGGCTCCGTGACGGTGCAGAATCAGGTGTTCGGCGAGGCGGTGTACGAGCCGGGCTTTTCTTTCGTCCTGGCTCAGTTTGACGGGGTTCTGGGTCTGGGTTTCCCTCAGCTGGCCGAGGAGCTGGGCTCTCCTGTGTTTGACAGTATGGTAGCGCAAGGCATGCTGGATGAGCCCGTCTTCTCCTTCTATCTCAGGTGAGAAATCACGGATCTGCACTTTGATGGCTCAGACGTGTTACCGTTTGCCATTAGAGAACACTACATTAGACCCTAGTGTAATTGCTCAGCCTATTATTATTCATCCGAATCACATTTTTGAGGGGCTAAACACACTCAAACTCATGAACGTTTGCACACGCGTCAGAAGTGGTGGAAATTTACATCTGATATGGGTTTCAGAATTAGGTGTGGCAAAATGACTCAATAGCGCCACCTATACAATTTTAACTAAGCACCATTCATGCTACGTGTTACGAGTATGAAATTTGGTACACATATGAAACACCCCAAAGTCTCTTAGTGTAAAATCTGAAACCCTACAGGAAGTGAGATATTTAGAGTTTTCTCAGCAAAATATTTGCATTGATAGTTTTTAATAACAGTAAATTAACCTTAAATCGGACCCTCACCCCACAGTAAGTACACTGTAACATCTGTATGTTTACGTACTGAGTAATATTGATGAGCTACATGCACGTACTATAGGGTTATGGTGGGATTCGGGTTTGTTTGAGGGTTAGTTGTGTGTAATTAAGCATCATTTACAGTCATTACTGTGGTAAGTACATGTAACAAGGACACTTAAATAGTCTAACCCACTATTTTAAGAGATTTCATCAGATTATCATCATATTTGGTCTGTCTAATCTAAAGGCCTTGGTGATGTTATATTGTGAAGATCTTGAGTTTTCACTGAAGGGCGTGTCCGTGGCGCCCTCACAAAGTCTGATGTTTCGCCATGACACAGGAAGCTGTTTGTAAGTCAGGCGTACAATGTCCAATCCGCCCCAAACTTCACATGTTTGATGATAATCCTGTCCTGAAGACACACACACACCGATATTCAGTGGAGTACCAACATGCTAGCAACACTTAGCTAAAGCATGCTATTAACGCCACAAAACAGGAAGTTGTTCTAACTCAAGCACACAATGTCCAATAAGCCCCAAACTTCACATGTTTGATAAGAGTCCTGTCCTGAAGACACACACACACCGATATTCAGTGACAGCCATAGCTGTATAGCAACACTGATTGAGCAATTGAGTACCAAACATGCTAGCAACACTTAGCTAAAGCATGCTATTAACGCCACGAAACAGGAAGTTGTTCTAACTCAAGCACACAATGTCCAATACGCCCCAAACTTCACATGTTTGATAAGAGTCCTGTCCTGAAGACACATACACGCCAAAATGTAGTCATAGCGCCACCTGCGGGTCGCAAATGTAATTGTGATGTATTTCATGTATTCACATGTTAGTGAGACGAGTGCGAAACCTTTCCTCGGGGTTGACAGTGTGTCCTGGTCCCTCCTACAGGAGCAATGGCTCGGGCTTGGGAGGGGAGCTGCTGTTCGGCGGTGTGGATGCCTCGCGGTTCGTCCCGCCCATCAGCTGGGCTCCGGTCACGCAGAAGGGCTACTGGCAGATCAGATTAGATGCGTGAGTGAGCTCACCTCCACTGAAAGCAGGGGTTTCACAGGGAGCGCAGGATTAAGCGTGGTGTCTGCTGTGTGTAGTGTGAAGGTTCAGGGCGCGCTGAGCTTCTGCTATCGCAGTGACCGTGGCTGTCAGGCTATAGTGGACACGGGAACCTCTCTGATCGGCGGCCCGGCCAGAGACATCCTGCTCCTCCAGCAGTCTATCGGAGCCACGCCGACCGCGGCCGGAGAGGCGAGTATAACACCGGGCCGATGGGTGGCTTCACTGATGTGGATGAGGAATCCCAATGAAGGCTTGCTTGTGTGTTTCAGTATCTCTTAGACTGTGCCAGGATCAGCAGTCTTCCTGTAGTGTCCTTCCTGATCAATGGGGTGGAGTTTTCCCTCGCTGGAGAGCAGTATGTCAGGAGGGTGGGTACAACACAAACACACACTCAAAACTGCTGCCATAACATTACGACCACTGACAGGTGAAGTGAACAACACTGATGATCTCTTCATCACCTGTTAGTGGGTGGGGATATATTAGGCAGCAAGTGAACATTTTGTCCTCAGAAGCAGGAAAAATGGGCAAGCGATTTGAGCGAGTTTGGGCCAGATTGTGATGGCTAGACGACTGGGTCAGAGCATCTCCAAAACTGCAGCTCTTGTGGGGTGTTCCCGGTCTGCAGTGGTCAGGATCTATCAAAAGTGCTCCAAGGAAGGAACAGTGGAGAACCGGCCACAGGGTCATGGGCGGCTCAGGCTCATTGATGCACGTGTGGAGCGAAGGCTGGCCCGTGTGGTCCGATCAAACAGACGAGCTACTGGAGCTCAAACTGCTCAAGAAGTTAATGCTGGTTCTGATAGAAAGGGCTCAGAATACACAGAGCATCGCAGTTTCAGATGATGGCAAAAAACACCTTCTCGTCATATTTTCACCAAACATAGCTCAGGTTATCATTAGTTCAGCTTTGCTGTGTGCCTCAGCTCTGCTGACATGTTTCTCTCTGTAGGAGTTCCTGAACAACAGGCAGATCTGCTTCAGTGGCTTTCAGTCCATAGACATCCCTTCTCCGGCTGGAGCTGTCTGGATCCTGGGAGATGTTTTCCTCTCTCAGTTTTACAGCATCTATGACAGAGGTCATAACCGGGTGGGGTTTGCTCGTCTCGCAGGACCGCCAGAGATCGTCGTGTAGATTACACACATAATCTGAACGTGCTGGTGGAAGGAGCTAATGAAGAGTGTGTGTGTCCTGCATTAAAACAGATTAAACGTCTTCCTTTACTCTCTCTGTCTGTCTGTCTGTCTGTTTGTTTGTTTGTCTGCTGGGCCATTAGATAACAGCACCTCACATTCACACACTATCATGATTGCCATTGGGTTTTAGTAACATATGGGGATGAGTCAGGATTTTCACATATTCGATTAGTTGATTTACTTCTATCAGTCACTGAGAACCATTGAGCAAGTGTCTGTGGGCTTTACCTGATCTCTGATCAGTTTTATACGTCTGTAGATGTTTTAATTGGACATTGATATTATGGAATAATAGTGTTGTAGTGGCCTGTTTATCTGAGCCAATCAAAACTAAAACCCTGACAATTGATAAATTAGATGATTTAATTGCATTTGAAAGATTTTTCGTTCTATAAAAAACTCTTCCAATAGATTTGTAAAAGGTGTTCATTTGCACTGTTCGGACAATAACACCCTGTAAATATTAATAAAACACAATATTCGCCTTTGATTGGTTGTTGAACGTTCTATTTAAATTTGGTTGACTCTGTTTAGAAGTAAAATAGTTTAAAGCTCTTTCAAAATCAAACTAAAAATGAGTTCAATCGCGCATATATGCGTTTAAAATTATAGTTTTCCCCCTCTTCAGCAAGTAGTTGAATAACGTGCATTTAAATATGAATTTCACCAAGAATTCAACTTTAAACCCAGTTAATATGTTTTATGTGTATGTGGATTTTAGCGCTTGAGCGGGACTTTTATTTTGTCCTGGCGGCGTGACGTCATAATGCCGCGCTGTTGTGATGAGTGTTTTGCCACTTAGACAAGCTCCTATACTATGCGCTTCAAACAATTGCATTGTTTTTTCGAATTTTTGTATTGTTTTTTCTCTCTATCTCGCTCTCTTCAGCAAATAATTGAGCATTGTTAATTTTTATAACCAAGAATTTAACTTTAAACCTGAATGTTTGTGGATTTAAGCGTTTGAGAGGGACCTTTATTTTGTCCTGGCGGCGTGACGTCATGAGGCCGCGCTCCGTGCAGGATGCGCTGTTGTGATTCTGCCGAAGGTGTGTGTTTTGAGCGTTTAAACTCGTTCAGCGCTCATGCAGTTTTTACAAGCGATGGAAAACGAGTTATGTATTATTGAATCCAACACTAATGATTTTTCTAGCATTAACGAACGTTATTCTGTGTGAATTAAAGGAACACATCCCCTAGAGTGCCATGACTCTGTCTGACGCACCCACCGCTAGCCTAGCTTAGCACAAAGACTGGTAGTAAACGGCTCCTGCTAGCCTACTGCTACATCGGGTACAAATAACAAGGTCACGTGAGCTATCTTCTAACCGTACACACACACACTGGGGACTATATTCTCAGAGGGCGAAGCACCGCTACTTCCGCGGAGGGATTTGATCGCAGCACCGGAGGAGAAGCAGAGAGTTCGCTCAGAGTTGGAGTAATAAAGTCAGCCATTACTAGATAGTTTACAGTCATGGGTGTTCGCTGCATTGTAAAGAGCTGTGACAACAAACAGGGGAGGCCAGGTAATGCCATGATGTTTCATCGGATTCCCACCCAAAACGCTGCCCTGATGAATCTATGGCTGCTTGCTCTGGATATAGATCCAAACACACCTGTAGCCATCATCAAGTACCATCGCGTTTGCTCACAACATTTCGCGGAGGAAGACTATTTGGAAAAAATTGAATTTGCCACACGGACCTTGAAACGTGTGCTGAAGGATACGGCCATCCCATCGATAGTACAGGCGGTATGTTTTTAGTAATCCTATACAAAGTAACGCGTTACTGTAATTCCACTACTTTTAGCAGTAACGCGCATGTAACGCAACTACAATTAGTGAAATTTGAATGAGTTCGTTACTCTCTATTGTGAAAAACGAACTCTTGCAGAGAAGCGCAAATCTATATGTGTAGCAGAATTCAATTTGCAATGCAATATGTAAAATGGCAATGTATTTCTATGTTTAAAATTACATTTTCCATTACATATGTGCCAAGTTGGTGCAAAATGAAAATGAAATTATATCATTTTTGCCATTTCCAATAGTAATTTTAAAATGTAAATTGCATATTCATTTTGAATGCTTTATACGTTACGAAATGAAAATGTATTACTCAAATTGATTTGGTATGTGTCTGTGTCCAAGCCATAACAGTAGCAAAATGATCATTTAAATGTTATTTGTTCTAAATGCATTTACACTCACGGTTAGGAAACTTAGGATTGCGTTTTCATTTTAATGCCATGGGATATTTGTAGCAAAATTCAGTGTGGATTTCACAATGCATTCTGAGCCATAGATATAGCAAAAATGTGATTTAAATGACTTTTTAATACATTGACACTCACTCTTGAGAGGTTTGAAAAATGCATTTTAATGAATGCCACATGTCGATTAATTCAGTCGATGTGGATTTGAAAATGCATTCAGAGCTGATCACGCCCACCCTCCGTCAGTCAATAGACTCATTAGATATACCTGTCGTGCCCGCCTTGATGCATTGATTGCATTTTCATTTTGCACCACTTGGCACATATGTAATGGAAAATGTAATTTTAAATAGAGAAATACATTGCCATTTTACATATTGCATTGCAAATTGAATTCTGCTACAAATAAGCTTCCATAAATCTATAGGCCCAGCCTGTGTTTTTACACGTGTTGCAGCCATTAAAATAGTTCAGTTTCATTTTTAATGTCAAAGTAGTTATATTTCGTTTCTTTATTAAGTTAATTTAGAAAAATGTTTGGAGCCTTTTTTGTTTGTTAAATTAAAGGTTTTATTGTTTTAAAGTGACGACTACGCGGCCGACAGTGAGTTAACCCGACGCTTTAGCATCTCAAATCAACACTGGACTTGTCATGCCTATAATAAAACATATATAAAAAGTGAAAAATACTTAAGAGCATAACAAGTTTAAACGTTTAGCCTATTACCACCACCACTGTAAAAAGGCAAGTTTAGGTTAGGCTATTAGGCTGATCAAAGGCTATAGGCGCTCGCAAACGAACCGTCTACACAATCTAAACAAATAAATACAAATAAAAAATGCAGGTTGTCTTACCTTACACCTCTCCGCAAAATAAATCCGATCTTCAATTCCCGCGGCATATGCACATTTAACGGAGTTCACGTCAACGAAATAAAGCACAAGATTCGAGCAGCATCTTATCATCAGCTCGTTTCAAGACCTCGATATGAGAGAGCGACCTAAGCACCGGTAAGATCATTTAGTCTCATTAGTTTTAATAAAGATGATTGTGTTTTTGGACTTTCAGTTTTCCTTGCTGTCGGTTGCGTGTGTTCTTGCTTTACTCATCGGCGGCAAGCACACGTTTATTTTTTAACAATTTGCCAGGAGTAAAATGTAGCTCCATCGGTGGTTTACACTAGGGATGGCTAATGCGAAACGGACGTTTCGACGCTGTGTCGAGATCCCGAAGCGCAGATGTTTCGAAACACTGCTCCGAACTGTGATTCGACACACCCATGTTACGTGACTACAGCTAAACGAAGCACAGAAGTGTGTCATCAGGTGCGCCTGTCGAAACTGCTTTGATTGAAAGGGGCGGGAACAAACCACACAACCTCATTCCCCACAGTTTAAAAGTGAAGTCCATCTCAAACACTCACCCGAATCGCCTCAAACACGGAGTCGACTCACCCGAATCGCCTCAAACACGGAGTCGACTCACCCGAATCGCCTCAAACACGGAGTCGACTCACCCGAATCGCCTCAAACACGGAGTCGACTCACCCGAATCGCCTCAAAACACGGAGTCGACTCACCCGAATCGCCTCAAAACACGGAGTCGACTCACCCGAATCGCCTCAAACACGGAGTCGACTCGCCGGAATCGCCTCAAAACACGGAGTCGACTCACCCGAATCGCCTCAAAACACGGAGTCGACTCACCCGAATCGCCTCAAAACACGGAGTCGACTCGCCGAATCGCCTCAAACACGAGTCGACTGCGGAATCGCCTCAAAACACGGAGTCGACTCCCCGAATCGCCTCAAACACGGAGTCGACTCGCCCGAATCGCCTCAAACACGGAGTCGACTCACCCGAATCGCCTCAAAACACGGAGTCGACTCGCCGAATCGCCTCAAACACGGAGTCGACTCACCGAATCGCCTCAAAACACGGAGTCGACTCGCCCGAATCGCCTCAAACACGGAGTCGACTCACCCCAATCGCCTCAAACACGGAGTCGACTCCCCCTATCGCCTCAAACACGGAGTCGACTCGCCCGAATCGCCTCAAAAGTCGACTCACCGAATCGCCTCAAACACGGAGTCGACTCGCCCGAATCGCCTCAAACGCGGAGTCGACTCGCCCGAATCGCCTCAAACACGGAGTCGACTCACCCGAATCGCCTCAAAACACGGAGTCGACTCACCCGAATCGCCTCAAAACAGTCGACTCACCCGAATCGCCTCAAAACACGGAGTCGACTCACCCGAACCGCCTCAAAACACGGAGTCGACTCACCGAATCGCCTCAAACACGGAGTCGACTCACCGAATCGCCTCAAAGCGGAGTCGACTCACCCGAATCGCCTCAAAGACGGAGTCGACTCACCCGAATCGCCTCAAACACGGAGTCGACTCACCCGAATCGCCTCAAACACGGAGTCGACTCACCGAATCACCTCAAAACACGGAGTCGACTCGCCGAATCGCCTCAAACACGGAGTCGACTCGCCCGAATCGCCTCAAACACTGAGTCGACTCACCGAATCGCCTCAAACGGAGTCGACTCACCCGAATCGCCTCAAACTCTGAGTCGACTCACACGACCGAATCGCCTCAAAGGCGGAGTCGACTCACCCGAATCGCCTCAAACACGGAGTCGACTCCCCCCAATCGCCTCAAACACGGAGTCGACTCACCCGAATCCCCTCAAACACGGAGTCGACTCACCCGAATCCCCTCAAACACGGAGTCGACTCGCCCGAATCGCCTCAAACACGGAGTCGACTCGCCCGAATCGCCTCAAACACTGAGTCGACTCGCCTAATCGCCTCAAACACGAGTCGAATCGCCTCAAACACGGAGTCGAATCGCATCAAACACGGAGTCGAATCGCTCAAACACGAGTCGAATCGCCAAACACGGAGTCGAATCGCTCAAACACGGAGTCGAATCGCCTCAAACACGGAGTCGAATCGCCTCAAACACGGAGTCGAATCGCCTCAAACACGGAGTCGACCGCTCAAACACGGAGTCGACCGCCTCAAACACGAGTCGAATCGCCTCAAACACGGAGTCGATCGCCTCAAACACGAGTCGAATCGCCTCAAACACGAGTCGACCGCTCAAACACGGAGTCGAATCGCTCAACACGGAGTCGAATCGCCTCAAACACGGAGTCGACTCGCCTCAAACACGGAGTCGACTCGCCCTAATCGCCTCAAACACGGAGTCGAATCGCATCAAACACGGAGTCGAATCGCCAAACACGGAGTCGACCGCCAAACACGGAAAACACAGAGTCGAATCGCCTCAAACACGGAGTCGAATCGCCTCAAACACGGAGTCGAATCGCCTCAAACACGGAGTCGACTCGCCTCAAACACGGAGTCGAATCGCCTCAAACACGGAGTCGACTCGCCCGAATCGCCTCAAACACGGAGTCGACTCGCCCGAATCGCCTCAAACACGGAGTCGACTCCTGCTGGTCAAACTGTGTAAATACAATGAGAACAAACACAACGTGTAATGCCAACTTTTACTGTATTCTAAAAGTTACAAAATAAATAATAAAGCTCTTTTGTTAATTTGTAGTGCTAGTTTTGAGTGTTTTCAGGCCTTGTAAGGACATTTAATTCTGACTGACTCCGTTGCCATTATCCTCCCCTTAAAGATGGCGTTTATTAAAGAGGAGAGTGAAGAAGTGAAGATTGAAGAAACATTGGGAATCAAACATGAAGAAACTGAGGAACAAACAGGTTGGTTTCATTCTCAAAGCTGAACTCACTCATTTGAACACACTCTTTTGAAAATGTACAGCTCTATACACACACACACACACACACACATCTCCAAACTTTACACTTGGCACAATGCAGTCAGGTAAGTACTGTTGTATGTAAATGTTCCCACAAAGTTGCGAGCATGAAATTCTCCAAAATGTCTTGGTGACGCGTTAAGAGTTTCACTGGAACTAAGGGGCCAACCCCTGAAAAACAACCCCACCCCATAATCCCCCCTCCACCAAACTTTACACTTTGCACAATGTTGTCAGGCAAGTCCCGTTCCCCTGGCAACCGCCAAACCCAGACTCGTCCATGGGATGGTCAGACAGAGAAGCGTGATTGGTCACTCAGAGAACACGTCTCACTGCTCTAGAGTCCAGTGGTGGCGTGCTTTACCCCACTGCATCCCACGCTTTGCATTGCTCTTGGTGATGTAAGGCTTGGATGAGCTGCTCGGCCATGGAAACCCATTCCATGAAGCTCTCTCCGCACTGTTCCTGAGCTCATCTGAAGGCCACAGGAGTTTGGAGGTCTGGAGCGATTGACTCTGCAGAAAGTTGGTGACTTCGCTCTGGGATTTTACATGGCCTATCACCTCATGGTTGAGTTGCTGTTCCCAATCGCCTACTGTATAATCCCATCCCTGGCACGGTGCCAGGATTCCAGTTTTGTGGAATTATTATGGTTATATAAATTAAAAATGTTATCAAATCAGTTTAGCCTAATTAAAATGACTGACTAATATACTGTTATCATCCATGGAAGACAGTTCCACAGGGCTATCATCCACTTGCGAGGCGGAGGTGCCCTCCTAGCACCGGCGCTAGTCGCGCTAGCATCCTGGGGTGGCAGAGACGAAGATGTGCTAAGGCCGTCTGTCACCAATCCGTTTTTTCTCGCGGCTGGCTGGCGTATTTAATTGTTTTCAATGGGAGCGCTGTGTTTTTAGAACCAAGTGTAACGGGGCGCTGAGCAAGTATTTCCCCCTAAAGCGCTGAACGTTTGCCTTTTTTTTTCCTGTCGCCGAGAGTTGACAAACTTTTGAGTAAAACGCAGCGCTCATCACTGTCGTCCAATCAGAGTGAATATGCTTGTATGTTGAGGACCTGGACTTTACTTGGCTTGATGAAGAGACACTCAGCTGCTCGTCTGTGGCGATGCGCGCTTTCATATCGGGCTTTAACATGACATTTTTTTTACCATTGTTGCGAGTAGTAAATTTTACGTACGTGGTTTCATCAACCAGATGCGTTTAGACTTAAGCTTTGACTGTAATGCGGCCCAGACCAACGGGGCTTTAGTATTTTGTGTATTTGTTCTAACTGCTCCTGTTGTCTTCTGTGCCCAGAAGATTTCATAGTACTTGAAGATGTAGCCTTGACCAGATGCCAAAAATATAAACAATGGGGCTTAAAGGATTAGTTCACTTTTAAAAATACTTTTGCTGATAATTTACTCACCCACATGTCATCCAAGATGTCCATGTCTTTCTTTCTGCAGTCTTAAAGAAATTAAGGTTTTTGATGCAATCATTTCTCCTTATAATATAGGCAATGAACCCCAAACGGTTAAAGGTCCGAATGACATTTTCAATGCAGCTTCAAAGGGCTTTAACCATACCAGACGATGAATAAGGGTCTTATCTAGCCAAATCATCAGTTTCTGAGAGAAACCGAGCAGTATTTATGCTATTATTTGACCTCTTATCAGACAAACGTGATCATGTCTGAGCTCCGCCATACCTTCCGAAGCTGCATTGAAGCTGCCATAACTTCCGAAGCCCTTTGAAGCTGCATTGAAAATGTCATTCGGACCTGTAACCGTTTGGGGTCCATTGCCTCCATTATAAGGAGAAATGTTTGCATCAAAAACCTTAATTTCATTTCGACTGCAGAAAGAAAGACATGGACATCTTGGATGACATGGGGGTGACTAAATTATCAGCAAAAGTTTATTTAAAAGTGAACTAATCCTTTAACTTCTGACTGATATTGTCTACAAGTACACTTTCTCTACAAAACTGAACACAATTGAGAGGCCAATATTTTACTATTTTAGACACAATTGCCAGCTTGAGGTCTTTCTATAATTAAACAATTCTTGGTAAAACTGGGTTTTTGATAAGAGGTTTGATAGTAATCAAACTGGGTTTTGTTAAGTTATAGATAGTTATGAAACCCCTTCTCAAAATCCCAAAGAACTGAGGACGGGTACTTAAAGTAAAGAAATATTGACAAGAGGTTCTAAGGTTACAGGTAAGACCCTTGATTAGTGGGTATAGGATTCAGGATGTCTTAATGTGCCGATGTCCATTGTATTGTGTCATTAAACTGGTGTTGAGTTGTGCGGTCTCTCTTCTCCTCAGACCTGACAGCGTTGAAAGAGGAGAGTGAAGTTCTGATTGAAATGGAAGAGAAAGATCAGTACGAGGAACATGATGATTTCACAACTGGAGGAAAACAGACTGAAACATCTCCCTCACAAGAAAGAGCTCAACAGACGGGAACTGTTAGTAATTTCATCTGCCCTCAGTGTGGAAAGAGTTTCTCTAAGAAAGGAACCCTTAAAGCCCACATGAACATTCACACGGGAGAGAAACCTTTCACTTGTCCTCAGTGTGGAAAGAGCTTCACTACGAAAGGAACCCTTAAAGACCACCTGATAATTCACAGTGAAGAGAAGCCGTACACCTGCCAACAGTGTGGAAACCGTTTCACCCAAAAAGGGAGCTTTAACAGACACCTGAGAGTTCACACAGGAGAGAAGCCGTACACCTGCCAACTGTGTGATAAGAGCTTCACGACAGAGCTAAACCTACGGTATCACATGAACAGTCACACCGGAGAGAAACCATTCGCATGTGACCAGTGTGGAAAGAGCTTCAGACACAAAGTAACCCTTAAGAAGCACCTGACGACTCACTCCAGAGAGGACCGTTGGGAATGCCATCAGTGTGGAATGAGCTTCACAGACAGAAACCACCTTGCGGCTCACATAACAACACACACGGGAGAAGCCCTACATGTGCCATCACTGCGCAAAGACTTTATCAAACAAGACAAACCTTGACGTTCACATGAGGATTCACACCGGAGAGAAGCCGTTCACCTGCCCTCAGTGTGGAAAGAGCTTCAGATTGAAAGGAAACCTTCAGACGCACATACGAGTTCACACTGGAGAGAAGCCGTACACCTGTTTTCAGTGCGAGGTCTGCTTCACGTATCAAAGAGACCTGAAGCGTCATTTGCAAACTCACTCTGGAAATACAGTGCAGTGTTCCTCAATGTGGCAAGACGTTTAGAAAAGAAACAACTTCCATCACTTGTGGATGGAAATTTCAGACAGAGAACTGAATCTCCTGATCAAAACACAGGCGAAGAAGAAGCAGGAACAAGCAATAGCATATGTAAAAAAAAACACTGTCTCCAACATTAAACCACTGTAGGACTGTGAAGCTTTGGGGTGTTGATGGATCTACTCCATCTGTGTTTTGATCCCATCTGGATGTAGTCTTTGACAAAAAAGGCAATTTTCCCAGATTTTTGCTCAATGTTGCTTTATTATGAAACGTACCCACATTCAAGTGTTGATTAAAAAGAAAGCATGATGCTACAATAAAACAATACATTTTTTGTTTAATAATAGACGGTCTGTTCTTTCCTTTAATATATATCATATTTGCAGATATTCATACATCAAAAAACACTCACCTAAAGGATTATTAGGAACACCTGTTCAATTTCTCATTAACGCAATTATCTAATCAACCAATCACATGACAGTTGCTTCAATGCATTTAGGGGTGCCATCACTAAGCTGTACATTTCAAAGAGGCCCTTACCTTGCAGCTTATTATTTAGTTCATTCATAAGTGCAGTCACATCAACAGCATAAGCCAGATCTGCCTTCCAGTCTGCATCTGAGAGCTCTGGGGTGTCCCTGCATTTCTTCTCACACCTCTTGAATTTCTGCTCTCAAGTCCCATTCTCTTTTATGCACCTTGCCTAGGCTGAGCCATCTGACGGTTGTGTGGTAGCCTATGTCACTATGTTCACTTTGCAACAAACTGATGATTTTTCGCACAGACTTTCCCAACACCTCCTGATGTGTAATGCAATGCAAAAAATATAAGTTTCTGTTCTGGGTTCATTTCAATCACTTTAACTTGCATCCGTTTCAAAATCCGACATTTTTCCCTGTCAGATTTGGACAACCATTGGTTGTACGTTATCCCACGTACAAAGATAAGTAACTGGGCTGTGTCGTGGACATCACAGCTCTCATCCAGAGCAACGACTCGTCTCGTTACGGTTCGCCATTTTGAAAACAAAACAAAACAGTTATGGACTGCAGCTTTAATTTACCAATTACCTCACGTGGGCAGGTCAAGCATAGCCCGGGGGCCGTACAATGCCCCGTCTGCCCTAGACCATGCTGGCAAAATGATGTCTAAATTCCACATTGCCCTTTGAAAAAAAAGAAAAAACTGTTCAGATCTCCTTGGCCATATCTTCTTAAAGAGGTGTATCTGCTGGACTTGTCAACACATTGTGCAACTTACCGGCAAACTAGGTTCCCTTAGTTTCCATTTAGGGAATTCAAATAGGTCCGCAATGTGGACATTCCTGAATAAAATTGTATGTCTGCATTTCATATACATATATCTCACAAAAGTGAGTACCCCCTCACATCTTAGAAAATATATATTTTCATGGGACAGCACTATAGAAATGAAACTTTAATGCATCTCAAGATAGTCAGTGTACAGTTAATGCAGTATAGATTTATTGTCCTCTGAATAGAACTCTACATACAGCCATTAACATATAAACAGCTGGCAACCAAAGTGAGTACGCCTCACAGCGACTGTCCCAATTGTGCATAAACTGTTTTTATTATGCACTGCACAACTCCTACGGACTTGAAATCAACCAGAGCTGCATAGGTTTCTATAGGAATCCTCTCCCAATCCACCAATGACATCACAGAGCTGGTTGATGTTACTCTCCTTGCTCTCCTCCACCTTCCACTTTGGTTGCCAGCTGTTTAGACGTTAATGGCTGTATGTAGAGTTACTTTTAGAGGACAATACATCTATACTGTTATACAAGCAGTACAGCGACTACCTTAAGATGCATCACAGTTTCATTTATATAGTGCTGTCCGATGAAAAGACAAAGTATTTGGGAAAAGTGTGAGAGGTGTACTCACTTTTGCACAAATGTATGTGTAAGTCATTAAGTTAAATATAAATACATGTCTCCTGGCTGCTTCCTCTACCAGCCTGAAGCATGCATTCCCGATCTGAAAGCACAGAATGTTATGCATAATTACAATAAAAGCATTAGAACCATCCAAACTCTTTACAGCAATATCCACTTACATTGTTCTCCACCTGTTCATCTAGCCCCAGGCTCCACAAGTCCTCCCTTTGAAGACAAACTGGACAATCCAGAACAACAATTTCTTTTGCTGGACGTGTTCTGTCCAGCACATAGGTCAGCTAGAAATAAAAAATATCCCTGTTAGGAATGAGCAATCATGCATGTATTATTTAAAGCACAACAACATGCTGTGCATGTGAACTATCCCGTTTAGTTGGCACTCACCACTTGTTCTCGCTGAGGACACAACCTCTTGGACCACAGTGGACCTTTATTGGTAATACTGGTGGTCCACCAGTCCAATGTCTTCTGCATAGTTTTGGCAAAGGACAAACTTCTCATTTCTTCCGCTGAACTCCATTTACTTTTGTTGTGAGTGAATGAAAGTCTGGCGGTACAAATATGCGCATGCGTGGAACAGATCGTGCAGTGTCGTAAATCGTCGCAAAACAGAATTATCATTTGCGCATGTGCGTTTTCTAAAGAGTCTACTATGCATGCGTAGAACGGATCGTGTACCGACAGGGGCCATGAAACTTTTGTGAAAATGATCAAAATTGCTGGCGGTGGCTGGAAACTTAAAAAAAAAAAAACATGGGCATGGAAAGGGTTGAAGGGGGGAGTCTGAAATCCCCTGCCGCTTTAATGTATACCTGTAAATATCTTAATCAGATTCATAATCAAAGCCTTAATTAATATTTATCCTCCTATTTCTAATGATTAATTCCAGTTGATTTTAATCAATAGAACCACTGATTGTTTGTTCTTCTTTTATGTTTTCTAAAGTTTGAGTTTGGTCTTTGAGTGGCGTCTGGTCTAGGGCTGTGTGATGTCACTAAACACTTGATAGCAACATGTTGTTGTGTGTTTGGATTCGGTGGGTAGTAACGAATTACATTTACTTCGTTACATTTACTTGAGTAAATTTTTTGGGTAACTAGTACTTTTAGAGTATATTTAAAGTTGGGTACTTTTACTCTTACTCGATTACATTTCTTGTGTAAAAACTGTACTTTTACTTTGTTACATTCGGTGGCGTTCCTCCGCTAGTGTCAAATAACGACTTGTTCGTAAGTCGCGCGAAACGTCGGAGAGGCTGCTTTAAGAGTCGTGGCTACGCTTGATCCGCTTATAATTAGCGTGCGTTTAGTCGGAAGATGATGGCCGAGGCAGAGGAAGATGTGTGTGAGCTACGGGAGGCAGATCACCCGTGGCCTCAAGTTCAGTCTTCACAGAATAGTTTCATAATGCGATGCTGTGTGCACCGAAACGAACTGACATCTCAGCAAGTCAGCATAAAATAATTCCAGCTCTAACCTGAAAAAACATGTAGCGGTAAGTGTCACAATGATGCCTATATTTGAACACTATTAATGGTAATTTGGTAACTATGGGCGCTTTTCCCTTATTGTAATACTATTTCACACACCGTCCGAGTGTTTTCAAAACAAAGCAAATTGAATAGCCTAATGCGACGTCTTGCATTTATACACAATCCGGACAGACACCTGTCTGAAGTGTAGAAAATACATACGAATAAAAAGGGGATTGTATTTTATTCCTACCTGAAGAATGCAAATATTTATAAAGATATAAGAACAAAGTATTATTTAAAACGAGCTCTGGTTAGCCCAGCACACCCTTAATTATCACTGTTTAACCATTAATCACACACACACACACACACACACACACACACATACACACTCTCTCTCTCTCTCTCTCTCTCTCTCTCTATATATATATATATATATATATATATATATATATATATATATATATATATAGTCCCTGACAAAAGTCATGTCGCTTATCTATTTTGTAGAAACACCTTCTATTAACCTGACTTTTAATTCATCAATTGGTGTTAGAAATAGCTCATATGAAAAGCTAAAACCCTCCCAAATGACGTTTAATGCACTGAAATAAATTAGTTTCACTGCAAAAAGATTTATCATTTAATCAAGACAGAAAGGTCAAATTTTGGCAAGACAAAAGTTTTGTCGCCTATACAGAAATTGAACAAATTTACTGCAAATACAAAAATATGTCAGCAAATTAAGTATTGGTGCTGTGAGATCAAAATGTAATATCTTGTATGACTTCCATGAGCTTGAAGGACTGCATCCATGCGGTTTGGCAAGGACTCATTCAATTTATTGCTGAAGTCATCAGGAATAGCAAAGAAAGCAGTCTTGCATGCCTCCCAGAGTTCATCAATATTCTTTGGTTTCGTCTTCCATGCTTCCTCTTTCATCCCACCCCACATATGCTCAATGATGTTCATGTCTGGTGACTGGGCTGGCCAATCCTGGAGCATCTTGATCTTCTCCCCCTTGAGGAACTTTGATGTGGAGATGGAAGAATGCGATGGAGCTCCATCCTGCTGCAGAATTTGGCCTCTTTTATGGTTGGGAATATAAGAGGTAGCTAAAATTTCTTGGTATTTTAGACTATTGATGTTGCCTTCCACCCTGCAGATCTCTTGCACACCCCCATACTGGATGTCATTTTTCCGCCACCAAACTTCACTGTTTTCTGGGTTAATCTCGGATCCATGCGGGCTCCAGTAGTTCTCCTGCTAAATTTGCGCCGACTGTGGTGTAATTCAACAGAAGATTCATCTGAAAAATCCTTCTGCCACTTTTCCAGCGTCCATCCTTTTAGCAGGCTGTGGGCTTTGGCAAATGCCACACGGTTTTCAATTGTCTTTTGTTTAGTGCTGGCTTCTGGGCACTGATTCGACCATGGAGGCCATTTCGAGACAGAATCCGACACTGTTCTGGTTGACACAGGGACTTCAGGTGACCAGGTCTCGTGGAGCTCTGCTGCAGTGGAAAATGGGCTGGCCTTGGATTTGAGCCAACAAACGGTCCTCTCGAGCAGTTGTCTTGCGGGGTCTGCCTGACCTGGGCTTGTCAAAAACGTCTCCAGTCTCATCAAATCTTTTTTTTATCCTCTGTTCTTGACGCTGAGACTCTTTGAAGGTGTCTGCCACATCAGCAGTGGATCTGGTCTTCAGCCTCTTGATAATCTTTAGTCTCAGGGTGAATCTTAGGCATGTTTGCAGAGGTCTAGTTGCAGTTGATGTGAAGGTCTAGTGTACTGGGGTTCTTTTTATACACACCTGAGATCTAATTGATCCATTATTAGTCACAGGTGAAGCTCATATGACAAGGCGACAACACTTATGTCTTTGCAAAAATTGACTCAATGGGCTTTACTAAGCTGTGAATATTAGAATATTTTTTGACAGTTTCATTTTGCACTGAAACATTATTACAAAAGCTGTTGGGATTAAAATGAGCCATTTTTTGTAAAAAAATCTTGATAAGAAATATATTTCAGCGGCACTTCAGTTCAATTTGTACACAAGTGACAAGACTTTTGTCAGGGACTGTATATATATATATATAATGAATGTGTGTATATATATTGAGAGGTCGCTTCTTATCATTCAGATCGAAAGTAACTAGTAACTAACAACTTGAGTAGTTTTTTCATCCAATACTTTTTTACTCTTACTCAAGTAACTATTATGATTGTTACTTTTACTTTTACTTGAGTAAATATTTCCGTAAGTACTTCTACTTTTACTTGAGGACAGATTTTGGCTACTCTACCCACCTCTGGGTATCACACACCTCTAACATGCTGGGAGTGCAGTAAAAGTGTTTGCTCACTTAGCCCGGCTTCCAGAGATTAAATATAGATTTGTCTTTCATTTTTATGATATTTTATTCATTTTATATTTCCTTTTACTGAAACACTAAAGGATCAAGATGAATATTGCCTGTACTGCTGTCTGTACCTCTCACTGAGAGAAAGCACATGTTATCAGTATGTTTTTGGTGAAGTGCTTTGTTGATAAGACTCTCCAACCTTGGGAGAGCTGTGATTCTGGGGAGTGAGTGTGTGTGTGCGTTGCATGATCTGTACAGACCCAATATTGAAGATGGACATTTTCTGCACACAACACCAGACGTGAAGACGCCTTTCTGCAACCTCCGAGGTCAACAATGATCTAAATCTAGTCATGGGGCGACAACTAGTCTACCTAGTTTAGTGATATGCTCTGCTATCTATCCTTGTGTGGAAATTTACAATGACTGTGCATTTTCTCTGAGCCAATCAGAATTATCCACCTTGAAGTAATGACGTGGCTAGACCTTGAAAACAGTATAACTGTTGGGACAATTGTATGTACGGTACGACGAGACCGGTAGAGAGGAAGCGCGGCCTACGAACTCCTTGTGAGACTTGAAGCTGGCTTCTGCTGATGAAACTGCAAACTATTCTTCAGTAAAAATTGTCTTTAATTAATTGCACTCCTGACTCTTGGTCTTCATTCTTCACTACTGGTCTCTGGGTCTAAGCTGTTATACCCCTAACAGGGTTAATTGGGATCAGTGTATTTAATATTGTTTGCCACGTAATCATTTTGACCACGTAATCATTTAATCAATTTGACGGCAGTGCGTGCCACGGTGCAGGCGGTAGTTTTACTACGAAAGTAAATCTGACAGCGAAATAACAATTCACTAAGTTACTAACCTGTCTTAAAGAACGTCTTGATCGGCTGGGATACAGCAACTCTCCTGGCCTCCCTCTCGTTCTTTTCAAGGCGTTTCTGGTACCCTGATTTATATGTTCTTTTCCCTGACATTTTCAGCCTGTCAGTCAGTCTCCTGTTCTTTCAACAAGTTAATCGTTAACTTCAGCTTCCGCCTCAACTCCGATTGGTTCTGTTCACGAGCTGGGGTGGGACTTACAATTTTATTGGGTCAAATGATCTAATGTTCATCACTGACTGATTTAATTAATAAATACTAAACCGGACTGAACCATTTGTATGGAGAGGAGAGGAGCAGATATTTGAAAAACTTCTTTAACCTATTTGCATGGTTTTGTGGTTTTCATTAAAATCTCAGGCATACATTGAGTAAAAATATTAGAATTATTCACAGAACAGGGGCCTATATAGTATAACTTCTGGATTTTGTGGGGCCCCTTGGGCAGTGGGGGCCCCTATAATCGTCACCAGCTTTCACCCCACTAGTGACGGCCCTGGGTAAACGCACCTATTAAGGTCACCAAAATCTACATTGAGACATTTTAGTCTACAGGGTATTTAGTGCCAGTGGACACATCCTCTCCCTCAGCGTTCAAAACTCAAGCCAGAAAAAGGGAACATGCTCACATTTTTGGACTTTAATCTGGAGGACTAAAACATGCCAGTTGTGTGTTTTTGCTCATAAATCTATTTTACATGTATTTCTACATGTAATAAAAGTTGCTCTTTTTCAGTTTGCACATTATTCTCTTTCAGTTTACTTCTATATTGTGTATTGTTTTATTTATATTTATTTGGCTAACTCTTGGTAAATCAGGCTACAATGTGGTAAATCATATTAGAATGTGGAAACATGGTAAATCATGGTAAACTATGGTAAATCAGGCTAGGATCATGGTAAATCATGGTAAACTATGGTAAATCAGGCTAGGATCATGGTAAATCATACTACAATGTGGTAAATTATGGTAAATCATATTAGAATGTGGAAACATGGTAAATCATGGTAAACTATGGTAAATCAGGCTAGGATCATGGTAAATCATGGTAAACTATGCTAAATCAGGCTAGAATCATGGTAAATCAAACTGGAACATGGTAAATCATGGTAAATCATGCCAGGACATGCTAAATCAATGTAAGCTATGGTAATTAATGGTAAAATATGGTGAATCACAGTAAAGTATGGTAAATCACTAAAACGTAGAATATCATGGTAAATCAGGCAAGAACATGATAATTCATGGTAAACTATGCTAATATATGGTAAATTAGACCATAGGTTGCACTATAACTGACAAAAAGGTTTGAAAACCATATATATCCTATATTAAATTGCCTTTATTGGATGTAAATGGTCATTTTCATCTATTGTGTCAGTAGTTAAATGCTTGCTAAATGAACCTTGGTGTCTTTTGAGGCTTTTGTGCTTAAAGCCCTTAAATGCTTGAACTCCCATAAATGCTGCTCGCAGCTTTAATATTTATTTGTATTTAAATGTTTGAGGTACTTTATTTAAAAAAAGTTATTCAAGTTACTAAGTGGACAACACTGAAGTTTATCTTTTTAACCTGTTTCTCTTGTGCAATTAAAATATTTCAATCTTAAATCAATTGATAAATTAAATCACAGCATGAAAAATTGATACCGGCACATGCCTACACACCTGTGAGGGGGATGGATTATCTCGGCAAAGGAGAAGTGCTCACTAACAGGGATTTAGACAGATTATATTGAACAATATTAGTGAGAAATAGGCATTTTGTGTATATACATTTTTGAGTGCAGCTCATGAAAAATGGGGCAAAAACAAAACTGTTGTGTTTTATAATTGTAAATTTGCGTGTCATTCATCTTGAAAGCCGGGGGGCGCCCTCAAGCAGAAAGTCCAAATAAATTCACAGTGAGCACTAAACATTCTTAATACTCGTTGGGTGCTTCTCAATTCTTATTTGTGCATCCTCGTTTCCTAGCTTCCTTTCCTCGCATCTTAGCTCCACCCCTTTAGGATGCGAGGGAAGGATGCAAGGACATAGGAATTGAATGAAGTGAAATATCCTCGTTCCCTTTAGCGTCACTTCAAAGCGTCGTCCATTAATGATGACTCTACACCGCTGGATTTAATTTGCATGTAGGGATTCTTGAATGTTAGAGATAATTATTTATATTGTAATAGTCCTGGGAAAACAGGACGTTTGGTCACCCTAAAATATATGGATTGGCTGTACACACAAAAACGCAAGGGTGTCGTTGTCAGATTTATAAAAAAAAATATTGTTTTCATGCTCCCAAAACATCGGATCCGTGTGGACGAAACGCTGATACGGTACAAAATGCATGCATATACAGCTAAACGTGTCTCCCGTGCTGACGGGCCTCAATGACTTTCCTCCGCTGGATATCAATAGCATTCTTCTTAGGGTTGTCAAGTTTTAATCGGATTAATTACACAATGTGGCAAATTTCCCTAAAGATCATTTCAAGACATTATTGTGTAAACAATCAAATAGACATTACAAAAAGTAGCTTCAGAAAGATATATATTTTTGTGTGAACTATATATTTAATGTTTGTTTTTATTCATATAGAAATATGAGATAATTTTTAATGAAATTATCGTCTAAATAAGAAACTAAAACTGCCAGTAGGTGGCGGTAAAGTTCATTCATTTACTCGATTCGTTCAAAGGCTGATCCATTCAGGAGTGTTTAATATTCAAAAGTGAATCATGAAATAACTATTTACAGAAAATATACAAATACTAAAACTTACATCATTTAATGTACTAAAACAAACAAATGTCGACACGTTGACTAATGATGATTGATGTGATAACCAAACAAGAATAATGACAGCCAAGAATAAAAGAAAGGTGGGAAAGAAAACACAAATCAAAATATGCAACAATAATGTAAAAAACATGCAATTTTCACAACATAAACGACTTCAGCTATATCTCACACTAATGAGTTTAGCTCAAACCCTGATCAAACTCCCCTGCCTATATCTTTCTAGTGATCCTGATGACCTTGTACACTTGCGTTTGGTTAGATCCCCAGCAATGCACATTTTGCATGTGTCCTAATCAAACACACCTGATTGATTTCCTCATCTCATAATTACAGCCAGTCTGTTTATATAAAGCCTCTCATTTGCTGGAACAGAAAGTGTAATTGAAACCTCATTCACCAGCTTATTTATAAAGACGTGTGTGTGCTGTTGTGGGAACTCCAGTACCAGGGTCAGGACCCAACAGCCGGTTGTGAGCCTGTTGTATAAATTCTCCCATTTCCTGGAACAGGAAAGTGAAAGGCCTGTCGACCGCTCTTATAAAGCCTTGTATTTACAGCAAAAGAAAAGCGAAAGTGAAACATTTTAAAATATATTGATATTAATCCTTGTCCCATGCAAGTTCGACTCAGGAGCACAAACTCCCAAGGAATTGGAGGGCGAAAGTTTGGTAATTCAGCAAATAAAGCTGCAGCTTACTTTTGCCTCCAACAAATAATGCTCCTGAAACATGCAGAAGCTTTCTGATCCGTTTGGTTTATTTTCCAAGTCGTCCCAAATGTGCTCTGGGGTTGAGGTCCGGTCTTTGTCCATCATTTTCAATGTTCCAGCAGTTTCCGGAAAATGTTTCCGGTCATTGTCCTCTTGGAAAATAAATCCAGGCCAAATAAGACGACTCCCAGATGCCAAGTGTTATAATTATTTTGGCCATCACTGTATATGTATCTATAATAAAATCATGACATTGCTGGTCATGGGGGGGAGTCGGACACTATAAAACCAATGAAGAGTCCTTCTGCAGCTGCAGACGAGAGCAGATTCAAGAGGAAACCGGAATAACAGTAAGTCTATTTCCTTTTATAACACAAATATATTTACAAAGGACTGGATTCGTGATATTTGACTGGATTAAAAATAGATCCTGCATAGATGTCCAAATCTAAAAATAACTAAATGACATCTTTCACTGTAAAATCCAGCAGTGATTCTAATTAACATGTTTTCGTTAACTTTACTTACTGTTTTAACTTAATTTTAAAGATTAATTGATTGTTTGAGTGGCATTTTGTCGAGCAAAAAAAAAACATCCCAACCAACTCACCATTATGGGGATCAGTGTCCACAAGCTGCTCATTAAGAAAATTATATTTGACCATTTTTCAGTGTAGCGCTAGTATAATATAGAATGCACAAAAAATGAAGTACATTCCTATTGTGTTTTTAATAATTTGACTAATATTTCGATAATAATCAAACCTTTCTTTTCCAATCATTATTTTTCATCGGCTGCTATCATTGAAGAATCAGGATTGTCCAGACTAGAGTATATGTTATATATATTTGTTTAAATGGTTTATTTATAATTTAAGTGTGATTAATGTCATTAAAGCCTGGGGAATAAATATATACATTGTAATATTTTTTTAGCTTTTATATCTTGTTTTCCAGTGAATATATTTAAGAATCATCCATACAAGTTATATTTACAAAAATAACAACAGAATATTAAGACTGTACAGGTTATTTAAACTAGTCTTACATATTGTAGTTTCCACAACATTTCTGACTATTGAGCAGCATATTAAAATAATTTCTGAATGATCATCTGACATTGAAGACTGGAGTAATATTAATACAGAAGTTATTTTAATAATTGTTCACAATATTATTGTTTTCAGCTGTACTTTTGATCAAATTATTGTAGCTTTGGTGAATGTGGGACACAAAATCAGTCATAAGGGTCTTTAAAAAAAAAAAAGAGATACATGAATAAATAATATTTCCATTGATGGGGGTTTGTTAGGATAGGACAGTATTTGAAAATCTGGAATATGAGGATGCAAAAAAGTCTTAATACTAATACAATTCTTTAATATATATATTTACGATAGGAAATTTACAAAATATCTTCATGGAACATGATCTTAATATCCTAATGATTTATGGCATAATTAAAAAATTATAATTTTGACGCATACAATGTATTGTTGGCTATTGCCACAGATCTACCTGTGAGACGCAGGACTGGTGTTGTGCTCTAGGGACATATATTAGAATATTCTTTCAAAAATCATGATCAATATAAATTCAAAAGTTTTGGCGAGATCGGTTTTTATCATACAGTGAATATAAAAATACCTGATACATGTGATGTAAGTCAGAAATGGTAATTTTCCCATCTTTAATGTAACTTTGCAGCATAATTTTGAGGAGAATTAAGGTTAAACACACAACTTAGTGGTGTCCCTTGGGATTTTTCACTTATCAAAACCGCTGTGCTGTGGCCAGAAAAGGGTTGCTATAGGCCATGTGCTGCTTGCACAATCTAGCTGTGAAAAAGACACGATCCAGTGTGGGATTATCAATGAAAACTTACCCTGTTTATAATAGGACTCTACCTGTCAACTTATTGATAGGTACTCACTTCTTTTGTATGCTGTTTTTATCAGTTGATGTACAATAAATTGTTTCCTTTTCCTTTGACCAACAGAGGTGGAAAAAAGCCAGAAAAAGACAAATACACTTTCGCAGTCTACTGTTAACAACAAACAGAAAAATGTCAAGAGAAAGCACAAGCTCAAGCGATGCACTTACTATAAAGAACAGCTGGAGCAGAAAATTACAAGATGGAAGCAATGAAAACCTCCCCATTTTTAAACTCAACCTGGATGAGACATGGCAGAACAAAGATGGGTTCTGCAGAAGAAGCACGTTTGGGAAAAACATCCGAAAAGAAAACAAGACCATCATGATGATCGGAGCCACAGGTGCAGGAAAAACCACTCTAATCAACAGCATGATCAACTACATTCTGGGAGTGAAATGGGAAGATGACTTCCGGTTTGTGCTGATAGATGAAGGGAAGCAGAAATCCCAGGCTGAAAGTCAAACTTCGGCGATCACGGCATATCAGATCAATCACATGGATGGTTTCCGGGTTCCATATTCTCTGACCATTGTGGACACACCAGGCTTCGGTGATACCAGAGGAATTTCACATGACCAGAAGATCACAAAGCAGATTCAGGAGTTCTTCTCTAATCCAGAAGGGATCGACCGCATTGATGCCGTGTGTTTTGTAGTACAGGCTTCTCTTGCCCGTCTGACACACACACAGAAATATGTCTTTGACTCCATTCTTTCCATATTTGGGAAGGATATTGCTGAAAACATCCTTGTGATGGTCACCTTTGCAGATGGGAAAACACCTCCTGTTCTCGAGGCCATCAAAGCCTCTGAGGTGCCCTGCTCCATCAATGACTCTGGAGAGCCGCTTCACTTCAAGTTCAACAACTCGGCTCTGTTTGCTACCAATAATAAATCAGCAGACGATGAGGATTCAGACTGTGAGAACTTTGACCACATGTTCTGGAAATTGGGATTTTCCAGCATGAAAAAATTCTTCAAATCCCTTGGAATGATGCAAACCAAGAGCTTGTGTCTGACACGGGAGGTCCTGAAAGAGCGGCAGCAGCTAGAAGTGCTTGTGGAAGGCCTCCAGCCCCAAATCAATGCCGGTCTGACAAAACTGGATGAAATCAAGAAGACAAGGGCTGCTCTGGAGCAACACAAGGCGGAAATGGATGCAAACAAGGATTTTGAATACGAATTAGAAGTTACTGTCCCAAAAGAGATTGAAAACAAAAATGGCTACTACTTATCCAACTGCCAAACTTGTCACTTCACATGTCATGAAACATGCACTATTGCAAATGACAGTGAAAGACATCGGTGCTGGGCCATGACAGATGGAGAGTGTCGGATCTGTCCAGGAAAGTGTGCCTGGAATGTGCACTTCAATCAGAAATACAGATGGGATTATGTCACAGAAAAGCGAAAGAAGACCTATCAGGATTTAAAAAATCGATATAAGGATGCATATGGAAAAGCCATGTCAAAAGAAAAGATCTTTGAAGAGCTTGAAAAGGAGTTTCAGGTTGTTCAGATTATTGTGACCAGACTAATTGAAAGTTCTCAGAAGTCTTTGGAGCGTCTGCAGGAAATCGCCCTCAAGCCCAATCCTCTGTCCACGCCTGACTACATTGATCTGATGATTGAATCTGAGAAACAAGAAGCCAAGCCTGGATATAAAGATCGCATTCAGTCTCTAATGGGTGTCAGAAAGAAGGCAGAGATCATCTGTAAGGTTTCCACAGGAGATGTGCTTCCAGAGGATTGGAAACAGTACAAACTCGCAAAAAGTAGAATAGAAGAAACCTATTGTCAGATTCTGTAAAGCAGTGAATTATGTATTCAAGTGAAACTTTACAATTACTACGACAGCTATAACCAGCGGTAATATGCTCCGCATGCTTTTTTATTATACTTAAAATACTTTAGCTTATATATGCTCTTCATCTTCATTCTTCGTATGATGTATAATACATATCTGTGATTTGTGGAAAAAAAAGAAGTAAAAATCTGATTTTTGGTATGTTGAATTAACTGAATATGTATCACATTTGCTGATTGTATCAGAATGTTATTTTGCGATGACCTAATATTACTTTCATTGATAAAGTCATTAATTTTGCATGAAGAAAGATAACAATCTAAGCACTGCCAATAAATACATTTAAAATGCATATATTTTACTTTTGGTGTCCTTTTTTGTTAGACTGATAAGAAATGAGAAATAAGGAAATCATGAGAAAAATACAGTCCTAGTGTATATCCTCAGTGAGGAACCTGGGTGTGCTCTTTAAAACCAATCTTTCGTTTGAAAGCCACATTTCTAGCATCTGTAAAACTGCATTCTACCATCTTAAAAATATATCTAAATTACGGCACATGCTTTCAATGCAAAATGCTGAACAGTTAATACATGCGTTCATGAGCTCAAGGCTGGATTATTGTAATGCTCTACTGGGTGGTTGCCCCGCTCGCTTAATTAACAAACTCCAGCTGGTCCAAAACGCAGCAGCTCGAGTTCTTACTAGAACCAGGAAGTGTGACCATATTAGTCCAGTTCTGTCAACACTGCACTGGCTCTCTATTAAACATCGCATACATTTTAAAATCTTGCTTATTCCTTACAAAGCACTGAATGGTTTAGCTCCCCAGTACTTGAGTGAGCTCTTAACACATTATACTCCATCACGTCTACTGCGCTCTCTAAACTCTGACCAGCTGATAATACCTAGAATATCAAAATCAACTGCAGGCGCTTGATCCTTTTCATATTTAGCACCTAAACTCTGGAACAGTCTTCCTAGCATTGTTCGGGAAGCAGACACACTCTGTCAGTTTAAATCTAGACTAAAAACACATCTCTTTTCTATGGCATACACATTTTTTCAATTAAATGATTATTAGGCTGCATTATCTAGGTCAGCCGGAACCGGGAACACTTCCCATAACACCTGATGTACTCGTTACATCATCAGAAGAATGGCATCTAAGCTAATGTTAGTGTCTCTGTTTTATCCCGAGGTCTACTGCAGTCAGCCGGATCCAGGCCATATCCAGATCAGACGGTGGACCTGCACCCAGATGTGACCAACACATGACCCTAAAGTCTCTGCAGAGACCGTGTCATTTAGACTCCCCCTTAAGCTGCCTCATCCACACGGCATCCTCAATAAACCTGTCTCCGGCGGGATGACTCCGATTGTTTGAATAGTCCTAGTTAATAATTCTTTAAATCGATATGTCATCCTCAAAACAACCCGTCTCCAGCGTGATGACTCCAATTCTTCGAATATTACACTTTAGTAATTGTTTAATCAATACGGCATCCTCAATAAACCTGTCTCCGGCGTAATGACTCCGATATTTCGATTATTCATATTTAATAATTATTTAATCAATACATCATCCTCAATAAACCCGTCTCCGGTGTGTTGCCTCGGATATTTCGACTATTCCGATCTATTATGACCTCTGACCTGTAAAATTGCCAGAATAATAATAATACGCTGTTTGTTAATTGGCCAGAGGAGAACTGGAACCCCGACTGAGCCTGGTTTCTCCCAAGGTTTATTTTTCTCCATTAGGTCTCCTGATGGGGTTTTGGTTTCCTTGCCACTGTCGCCTCTGGCTTGGCTTACTCACTAAATTGTTCAACTAAATATCCAAATAAATCAAATTATTAAACTAAATTAACCATATAAACCAAATTACTGATG
>CM040923.1:2444249-2646749 GCA_023029165.1 Gobiocypris rarus
CAGGTGTACCAAGGTGCTGAGCGTGAGAATTAGACTGTCCTGGATATTAGAGGGGCGTGGAGGTCCAGGAGACTGCTCAAGGACTGGTTATAAAAATCCACAGTCAGCAATTGAAATTAAGTAAGAAAAGCCGGAGGAGACAGAGGAGATATGTTTCAAGGTCCTGGGTCAGGACATCCGCATTGATGTTTTTCAGCTTTCTGTAGTGGATCTGTCTTTTTGGTTTGGTGTAAGATGGAGGAAAAGGCAACTCCATTGCCACAACCTTATGTTCTGAAACTCCAAGGTCATAAACCTGTAGGTTACTGATGAGGGCAGAGTTTGAGATGTCCAAATCCAGTGTGTCTCCCTTGGAATGTGTGGGGACATCAATATGTTGTTGTTGTAAGTTGAGGGAGTATTACAGCTGAAGAAAATCAGCAGCAGGAGGATGACATGAGGGGGTGTCAACATGAATATTTATATCTCCCAGAATTATGGTATTGGCAGAGGTAGTACAAAGTGTAGTGAGGAGATCAGATATTTCCGGAATGAAAGCAGAATTTTGTTTAGGGGGCCGGTAGATAAGGAGAACAGTCATTGGAAAGGGGGGCTTACATTTAAATGCTAGACACTCGCAGGAAGATATTACAGGCAACGCGATGGGAGACAACTCAAGGTCCTGTCGTGGATGACTGCTAGGCCACCACCACAGCCCGTGCTGCGAGCTGCCTCCAAATAACTGTATTCAGGGGGACAGGTTTCATTTAGGGTAGAGTACACATCTGGCTGACACATGAAGTCAAGTATTTTTTCCCTAATGTGTTCTTCAATCTGTACAGATTTATTGTTGATGGATTGAGTGTTTAAAAAGTTCTAATTTAACCAATAACTTGAGGGGTGAATCTCTGGATCGGTCGTAAAATATTAAAGTCCAGTCCGGGCAGACTGGAATCCTCTTCACAAATGTATCCAACCCACAGTGCAGAGATCCCATGCTGTAGTCCAGATGTCTTGCGATATTTCTAGTGTAGATGGTAACTGGAGCAACGGTACTCCGATGACGGTACTCTGAAGATACATTTTCAATCAGATCCTCTATGAATGTAACGAGGATGGCGAAGAAGTCCAAGTTCTTTAATGATGGGGATATTAAATCCAGGTGTGGCTGCGACATTAAGTCAACAAAGTTGCGAGCTGGAATAGCAGAGCGCCATTCTGACAGAGGATGCCAGACAACGTTAGCACACAACACCGGCACAGCAGTGAAAATAATTCCCAAATGGAACAAGGCTTACAGCTTTAAGTCGTCTGTAGTAGGTAGGTGCTTCTTGCACAAGGCTCATATAATTATAAGCACAGTTCAAAAAAGTTTAAAAATCACGTGCGGGCAGAGTGGAGAAGCGGCAAACACACAACGCCAGCATCCTCTCCCCAGATGTATTGCCAGAGTTGTATGATGCTAAGTTGGATATGGTATGAATCCCAAATACCTTAGAGAATGGCATTGATTAAGAGATAATGCTTTTGCTGTATCAAGTAGCAGTTTGCATGAATATCTAGATTTGAATGTACAGTTACAAGGAGATGGATCTGTGGAGGGTTCATCGAGGAGGGTCCATCTTTGGATGTAGATGCTGAAGAGGGTCCATCAACTGGGGATGGTTCAGGGACTTTAATATAGAGCTTGATTCTTCAGATTCTGATGACACACCATTACAGAAAGATTTAGCTGAATGGACAACAATAACAAGTCAAACACAAGCTTGGCTAAATAAGCTACTGGGAATCTTGAGAACACATGGACATACACTTACAAAAGACTGCAGAACACTGTTAGAAACCCCGTATGGGTTGAAATTAAGAATATTTGTGGTGGCCATACACATGGCTTTTGCAGTACCTTTCCCAAAACACATTATTTTCAGGCACTGTAGACCTTACTATCAATATAGATCATCTGCCAATATTCCAGTCCAGTAAAACACATTTTTTGGCCTTTTCTTGCTAAATTTGATTATTCTGAGCCATTTCTGGTTGCTCTGTATTATGGTAACAGCAAGCCAGACCCTGTTCATGACTATCTTTGTGATTTTTATAGCAGAATTGGAGGTGCCCCACACAAAACCACAGTGCACAAAGTAACTCTGCGAGCATATGTATGTGATGCTCCAGAAAGAGTATATCTAAGGTGCATCAGTCGCCATAATGCCTTGCATGGATGTGAGCGTTGTTTGTCAGTGGGCACATCAGTTGAGGGAAGGGTTGTCCATTTAATTAAAGTGTCTTGTGAGAAACTCACTGATGATAAATTCAGTCAGTTGCAGTATCC
The DNA here is from genome assembly GCA_023029165.1 of Gobiocypris rarus. Lineage (NCBI taxonomy): Eukaryota > Metazoa > Chordata > Actinopteri > Cypriniformes > Gobionidae > Gobiocypris > Gobiocypris rarus. The sequence continues at coordinate 2,446,561 of CM040923.1, forward strand.
AAACCATCAGAAGGAACCTACACCTCTAGCCCAACTGGGAAATTAAATGTCACCCAGTTTCCTCTTGACCACATGCACCTTATTTTTCTTGGAGCTGTGAAAAGATGACTTACCTTTTTGTTGCAAGGTCCAGTTATTTGCAGGTTGCAAAAAGGACAGAGTGAAAAAATCTAAAAGAATTTAGTACAATTGAAAAAAGGTGCAATGCCGGCAGTTTGCCTGGCAAACAAGATCTCAGAGCGAACTTGATCGCTGGAAAGCAACTGAACTACGGCAATTTCTGCTGTATACAGGACATATTGTGTTGCAGGATGTTCTGTCTCCGGACCATCATCATCACTTCCTGTCATTCACAATCGGAATGTCTATTTTCTTGGATAATGATGATGATGATGATGCCAGAAGAGGACACTATCTGCAATATGCCTAAAACCTGCTGGAACACTTTGTGGATACCTGTTCTGAACTCTATGGGGAAACTTTCCCAACATACAACATTCACTCCGTCAAACACATTGCTGGTGATGTTTTAAACTTCAAGTGCTCCTTGAATGAGTTGTCCTGCTTTCCTTTTGAGAACCACCTGCAGTCTGTAAAAGAAATTGGTTAAAAATAACAAAAATCCAGTCGCCCAGGTCACTAAAAATTGGGCAGAAAAGGCAAAAGCACAGGAACACAAGTAGCAATGGAGGCGCAAACCGTACCAAATCACGTCGAAGATTGCTTGAAAGTCCTCAGAAGGGCACTGAATGAGCAAAGACAGGCAACAACCAAAAGTAAAGTTAAAGTTATGTTCATGGATGTAACATTATTGTGTGTTAGCTATTTGTCTAACGTTATCTAGCTAATGTTAGCTAATCATCTTCTACTGGTATGTTAAAAGTCAACTTTTCCTTCAGTTCATCAAATTGCATCAGTAGCTAACATTAGCTAACATAATGCTGCTCATCCGTGCCTTCGTGAAACCAGGCTCTGTGTATCCTTACATAATTGTGAGCAACATTTCACTATTCCTTATCTCCCAAACTAAACAAACAAAAGCAACTATAATTTTTGAAAAGGTATAAATATTTCTATAGATAATATTTATAAAAAATCTATAATGATTTTATATATATTCTTAAGTTCATCCCATCTGTGTGTGTGTCTCCACAGCCTTCTCAGTGGCTTCAGATGCCTCCAATCATGGCACCACCAAGCTCTTCCCACTGTCAGTGCGTTACTGGACACCAGACTTGGGAGTACAGACGAAGGTCCTTGATTTCTATGATGACAGTGATGAAACATCTGCTGCGATCCATAACCAGATAGTCACCAAGCTGGAGGAAAACTGACTGGGACTAGACATGATATCTGCGTATTCCGCTGACAATGCTAGTCTGAATTATGGGAGATACAACTCTGTCTTCCAGAAACTAAAAGAGAACAACAATTGCATTTTGAAGGCAAACTGTGTGGCCGTCTTTGTTCACAACCGTGCAAAATATGTAGAAGATCGGCTAAATATCGACATCGAAAATGTCGCCAACAAGAGCTTTAGCCACTTCTCCTCATTTGCCAAAAGCATTGAGGAACTTAAGTCAATTCACACCTCACAATTCACAAGATGGCTGAGTTTGTGGCCTGCAGTGAAGAAGCTTCACGACAGCTGGGCTCCTTTCTCTCATTGGGAGAGGACCAGTGCCCAAAATCACAATGGTGGCTGATCAAGGATGACCAGGATGGTGAGGGCAACCCCCTTAATCTACAGGTCAACTTTTTCCCCATCTAAATATTATTACATGAATCAGGGATTAGAGAAATGATGATAATGCAAACAGTGCCAGCACACAGGATCATTGACTCTCCTTACTTCTTTTAGGTTTACCTGTCCTTCCTCAGCAATCCTCTGAAGATTTTCCATGACACTGTGCTGGTGCTGGAGCGAGAAGATGGGACTGTCTGTGAGCTCTATGATATGATGTTCACCCTAAAAACCAAGCTACAGCAATGACAGAGTGATGGTTTCTTTGGGGCCCAGACGGGTGTACTCCTCCAGCAGTTTCCAGACAGACAGGCAGCTGTGCTCAGAGAGGCCATGTGCAACTTCTACCAGTCCTCTCTCACCTACCTGGAGCAGCGCTATGACTTCTCCGACTCCAGCTACCAGAAGAGAGTGGCTAGCCTGGCACTAAAGAAGAGCCCATTCAACTTCTCCCATATTTGTGAGGCTGTAGAGGTCCTGCAGCTAAGCAAGAAGTTGGACATGGATGCCCTATATGGTGAGTATTGTGTCGTTCTGCCACACCAACAGGCCATCATTCAGTCTGAAGCTCCAGTCATGGAGAAGTGGGCCACATTACTCAAGCATACACACACACACCAAACATGACAGCATTAGCTTCTTTCCTCTTGAGCGTACCAATCACCAATGCTTCAGTGGAGAGGGTCTTTTCACTGATGACAGGATGCTGGACGGACACAAGGAACAGATGTTCGGTAAACCTCATCAAGTCAGATATCCAGGTGAAGAGCAACTTCACATTCAGTTGCAAGGACTTCTACCCTTAAGTATTCAATAAGGGGTGTGTATAAATAGAGCGGGACTCCGCGGCAGCCCTCGAGTGAAGCCCTCATCGTGTGAAGACCGAAGAGTGTAAAGACTCTACGCGACTCCACTCGAGCAAGGACACCGACAAGGCACTTGAGTATAGCTTTCCTGTACTTAAACCCTTTGGTATCTAGCTTGTTTTCATTTGTTTATTCTCTGACACCTATTCACTATGTGCTTTCAAATCTCTATTACTACTACCACCCGTAAATCACGCTCTGTGTATTCAAGACACCGTAATCCTAATAATCTGCTTATGGTACCGATTTCCTCTACCACATTACTGTCCATTCCAATTGGTCTCTGGAATTGTCAGTCTGCTGTAAACAAAGCAGACTTTATTTCAGCTATCTCCACTCATTCAAATCTCAGTCTCATGGCCCTAACTGAGACCTGGATCAAACCAGAGGACAAGGCCCCTCCTGTGGCCCTCTCAACTAATTTCTCCTTTTCGCACTCACCTCGTCCAATTGGGAGAGGTGGAGGTACTGGTTTACTCATCACAAAGGATTGGAAATTTGAGCCCATACCATCTCTCTCTGGCCACAGCTCATTTGAATCACACTCAATCACTATCACTCACCCTGCTAAAATCCATGTTGTAGTTGTTTATCGCCCCCCAGGTCAACTGGGTAACTTCTTGGAGGAGTTGGATATGTTACTCTCCAACTTTCCTGAAGATGGCACTCCTCTGGTGCTGCTCGGTGACTTCAACATCCACCTTGATAAACCCCAGGCTGCAGACTTCACCTCTCTACTGACCTCCTTTAACCTCAAGGGAGTATCTACCATGGCTACTCACAAATCAGGTAATCATTTGGACCTTATCTACACACACTACTGCTCTACAGACAACAACACTTTAGTGACTCCATTGCACACCTCCGACCACTTCCTCGTCATCCTTAACCTCATACTCACTCCTGATACAACTCATACTAATCCACAGATCACCTTTCGGCGTAATCTACGCTCTCTCTCTCTCCCTCTCGTCTATCCACTATGGTTTCATCCTCACTTCCTCCACCTGCTCAGTTCTCAGCTCTGGACACTAACAGTGCTACTGACACTCTTTGCTCCACTCTAACATCTTGTTTAGACAGCTTTTGCCCCCTTTCATCCAGACCAGCCCGCACCACACCCTCTGCCCCCTGGCTGTCTGATGTTCTCCGTGAACATCGCTCTGGACTCAGGGTGGCAGAGAGGAAGTGGCGCAAATCTAAGAACTCTACTGATCTCTCTTCTTGTTTCCTTCTCTGCACATGTCTCCACTGCAAAAACTACATACTATCACAACAAAATCAACAACTGCTCTGACTCTCGCACACTTTTCAGAACATTCTCCTCTCTTCTTTGCCCCCCCTCCATCATTAACTCTTACAGCTGATGACTTTGCATCATTCTTCACAAACAAAACCTCCTCCATTAGCAGCCAATTCTCCGCACCACAAACTGACATGCACATCTCACCAACTGTCACACACACACTGCCCTCCTTCTCTCTGCTCTCTGAAGCAGAAGTCTCCAAACTCATCCTTTCCAAACACCCCACTACTTGTCCCCTTGATCCTATCCCCACTCACCTGCTTCAGGCCATTTCTTCTTCAATTACTCCTGCACTCACCCACATCGTCAACACCTCTCTTCACACCAGGACTTTTCCCACAGCATTTAAGCAGGCTTGGGTAACCCCACTGCTTAAGAAACCCTCTCTGAACCCAGCACTTTTAGAAAACTACCGACCGGTATCCCTTCTGCCTTATATTGCTAAGACACTTGAGAGAGTTGTGTTCAACCAACTCTCTATGTTTCTTGCACATAACAACCTCCTGGACAACAACCAATCCGGATTCAAAAGCGGCCACTCGACTGAGACTGCCCTGCTCTCGGTTACTGAAGCACTGAGACAGGCAAAAGCTGCTTCCAAATCCTCAGTACTCATCCTGCTGGATCTGTCTGCTGCTTTTGACACAGATAACCACCAAATCCTCCTGTCAACCCTCATGAAGATGGGCATTTCAGGAACTGCTCTCCAGTGGTTCAAGTCTTACCTCTCAGGTAGGTCCTTCAGGGTGTCATGGAGAGGTGAAGTGTCTAAGTCACATTATATAGCTACGGGAGTTCCTCAGAGCTCAGTGCTTGGACCACTTCTCTTCTCCATCTACATGTCATCTCTAGGATCTGTCATCCAGAAACATGGCTTTTCCTATCACTGCTATGCTGATGACACTCAACTCTACTTCTCATGTCAACCAGATGATCCCACAGTTGGGGTTCGGATTGCTGCCTGCCTGACAGACATTTCTGCCTGGATGAAGGAACAACACCTTCAACTCAATCTGGCAAAGACAGAACTGCTTGTGGTCTCAGCCAACCCAGCACTTCAACATACCCTCTCCATTTAGCTTGGTTCATCAACCATAACTCCGTCCAGGACAGCCAGGAACCTTGGAGTTGTGATTGATGATCAGCTAAAATTCACTGACCACATTACTGCAACAACCCGGTCCTGCAGATTTGCACTATACAACATTAGGAAGATTAGACCCTTCCTATCAGAGCAGGCCACTCAACTCCTGGTCCAAGCTCTTGTACTCTCCAGACTGGACTACTGTAATTCTCTTCTAGCGGGCCTTCCAGCATCCACTGTCAAACCCTTTCAGCTGATCCAGAATGCAGCGGCGAGTGGTCTTCAACGAGCCGAAGAGAGCTCACGTCACGCCTCTCTTCATCAGTCTGCACTGGCTGCCGATAGCCACGCGAATCAAATTCAAGGCTCTGGTGCTCGCCTACAAAGCAACCGCAGGCTCTGCACCAGTATACCTAAACTCACTTGCTCAGACTTACACACCCTCCAGAAGCTTGCGTTCTGCAAGTGAACGACGCCTAGGTGTGCCATCTCAAAGAGGCATGAAATCCCTCACTAGGACCTTTTCCTGGACCGTTCCCACCTGGTGGAATGACCTGCCTGTCTCAGTTCGAGCAGCCGAGTCTGTAGCCAATTTCAAAAAACATCTCAAGACACTTCTTTTCCAGCAGCACTTGATCAATAAAGAATAGCACTTATCACTCTATTCGTTTCTGTTTGTTATTTATAAAAAAAAAAAAAAAAGTCCTATGTGTTTTGTGCTAGATTACGTGAGACTTGTTACAGCGCTTGCATATTGTTGCCATTGACTGGTCTTGGTTGCTTCTATGACTCTCATTTGTAATTCGCTTTGGATAAAAGCGTCTGCTAAATGACTAAATGTAAATGTAAGCAGTGAAAGAGAAGGTTCTCCTCAATGCTGTATGCTCCAACAAGAAATACATGTTCAAGAAGACTACCTGAAGGTAAGAAACCTAGTTATGTAAGACCCCATTTGTCTAAGATGAAGATTGAGTGATTTTGAACATGGTGGACTGTCTACAGGGGTGCAAATGTGTCACTTTTAGGAAACAGTAGCCTTTTAAGACAAAAATGTCATTGGTTTGCATAGGATTGTATCTTGGCACCTTTTTGTATTGTTGTCACCTTGTGATGGTGATGGGTTTGCACTCCTCTGTCTATACTGGAAAACTATTTGGAAGCTTATCATAAAAATTAATGTTGCTTTAATTCTGTCTCTTTCTTCCTTATTTGATTCAGGTCCTGGTGAAAAGTTTTGAGTCCTAAAGGTGTCCCCAGAACACTGAACAGTTTTTTTTACAGCCTTTACTAACATGTAAGTTCACCATTAGAGGAGAGAGAGAGAGAGAGTGTGTGTGTGTGTGGGCATGTTTTTGTGAAATATCAGGACACAAATGTGTATAATGACATGGGTATGACACAGGTATTACAAAAAGAGGGTGAAATATGAGGACGTTCCCCATGTCCTCACTTTTCAAAATGCTTATAAATCACACAGGATGAGTATTTTTTCACAGAAAGTAAACTGTGCAGTCTCCTGTGATGGGTAGGTTTAGGGGCAGGGGCAGTGTAGGGGGATAGAAAATACGGTTTGCACAGTATAAAATGCATTACGCCAATGGAATATCCCCACATTTCACAAAAACAAACATGTGTGTGTGTGTGTGTGTGTGTGCTTATCTCTGTTTTCAGGTTGAATAGTGTTAATGCAAAATTATATATATATATATATATATATATATATATATATATATATATATATATATATATATATATATATATATATATATATATATTGTATATATATATATATATATACACACACACACACACACACACAAACACACACACACACACACACACACACACACACATTAGAACTGGTTGAACAATTTATTTTAATGGAACCAGGCTATATCGATATAAATAATACAGTCTCAATCTAAATTGCTTTGGAAAATATATACATGTATCTTAGAAACTCTATTTTGCCCAGCTCTAGTGTGCAAAAAGAGAATGACTTCATCACAATTAAAATGATGATGTCGACAATGCTTTTTTCTTGTTTGGCAGATGCCGTGATGACCAATTTACCGGCGGCAACAGAATTTGATCTAAGAAATGCAATTGGGGGGGCATTTTAAACAGGCACCAGGGAGAGTGCCTGTTTAAAATATAAAATATTTAGTATTTTATTTGGTCATTTTGATCTTTGTGTATTATCATAAGTTGTCTAAGTTGTTAATGTTCTTTTTCTAAATAAAACCTTTGTTTGTTTGTTTTTTGGATGGATTGTTATTTATGAGAACCTGTTATATTTAAGTGAAAAGAATCCTTAAGCCATCATTTTGTTGTCTATTAGACGTATACATGTAGTCATTCATTAGCTGTCTATTCTTAGACGTCTATTAGATGGTCGTCTTCACCTTCTTGTCAGGATTCCTAAAGGAGGGTCCTTTTCACTGCTTTTTAATGACTCTACCACTACACTTCTTGACGTATGTCATGTCAAAACCTACAACAAGTTGAATTTTTAATAGTACATTAAATGTCATGTAAAGTAGGTTGTCTTCATTCATAGTGTGGCCCAGCTAAGGAGCAGATTCGAATCAGTTTAACAATGTGTTTCAAAAACAGTAGTTACAGAAATTGTACTTCCACAATAGATTGTTTTGAAATTTTCATCGAGAAGCCTAAGAACATGAGAGCCTGTGCTCAGACATATTCACAGTATAAGCACTGCCTTCACTAAGGAAACAGCAACTGCATCCAAGTGAACTGGAAACTACGAGGGGACCAGCAGGTGTTCGGATCCATGTGGTCTCGTAAGGAACACGTACACAATCCTACAAAGCACAATAGCCATCTCTTTCAGCCAGACTACAACTACGGGAGATCATACATCTCTTGACAAGATGCTCAGAGTCTGCTGTGCTTTGTGTAACAGATAAACTGTAGATATTGATAGACTGTATATGTAATATTCAATGATCTTTTATTTGTTAATAGACCCGAAGTCTTCATGATAATCTTGCATCATAGATATATAGTTTGCCCTTGCTCTTTCCTCATTGAGCTGACCCCATCTGACTACAATTTAAATACAAACTGTTTATTAAAATGTATTTGTCTGAATGACATTCATTGCCTATCAACGTTTACCTTAAGGTGTTGCACTGGGACCACAAAACTGTCCTAAGTGCCTTTGTTTATAATTTGCTTGTAATCTCTTCATTTACTTGTATTGAATGGCCAAACCATTGTGTCAAGTAATGACACATACCAAACCTTGACCGTGTTTAATTGTACTCCGAGGCAGACTGTAAAAAAGTTCCCTACAACGTGTACAAATATAACTAACAGAATCTCACGTAAATATAGTTCAGACTATTTAACTGTAATCATAATTGATCAACATTCATTTAGATATTTATTTCACAAATAATTCAACACTAATCACCACTGATTTGTTTTATTATCAGTATGTGAATGTCTACACACACACATTTGTGACTTAATCATGTGAGCAGGACTTTTATTTTGGAGTGGTGTTGTGACGTCATAAGGCCTCGCCGCACTCCTGCATCTGTTGTGATTCTGCTGGAGAAAGGTTTGTGTTTTAAGCTTTTAAAGCGTTTAATTCTGTGTGAACTGTTAAAACATTTAAGTGGTTTTACAAGTTATGTTAAATAATTAAATGATTATTGAATGTAACATTATAATGCGTTATCTAACATTAATGAACATTATTTTGTGCGAGGAAAGCTCATTCATACATGAGTAACAGAACAGCTGCATCTCATTTCTCTCTCTATATCGTGAATCAGTTTATCATAAACATGAATTCAGTCACTGGTGAGTAGAGATGAGAGAAACTGAGCTTTAGAAATTAAAGAGTCAACTGAATCAATCGCTACACAGAATGATTCACTGAGTCGACTCACTCGAATCACCTCAAACACCGACGTCCAAAACACTGTAAATGCAACGAGAACAACACGTTTATAATGACAACTTCTGCAAACCAACTGCTAATGTTTTCTTGGAAGTGTAATCTATTAAATGCAATGTATAAATGCTTAAATGTAGCATAAAAAGTTTAAATATGAACCATTCTCTGTAGTTTTTGTATTCTTTTATTTATTTTAATATTATCCATATTATTGCACTGAACTACTGAAGTAGAGCTGGGGCCTATAACTAGGATAAGGGATTAATCCGGGATATCTTGATAATCTTGTCTTCTGTATGCAAAATGTAGTACACCCCTGTGGTGTAAACTTACCCTGAAGGCACACTCACACCAAGAAAGATAACTGTATATTAGCGGATAAATTCAGTCAGGATCACCAAGATATCCCGGCTTAATCCCTTATCCTAGTTTTGTGCAATAGTCCCCTGATTGAGACACTCTGCGAGATTTAGATTAATTTCTGTTAATTATTCTCATCTTGAACAGGACAAACACACAGAAAAACTCCTGGTGAAGCGACTATAAAGATGGCGTTTATTAAGGAGGAGAGTGAAGACGTGAAGGTTGAAGAAACATTGAGAGTCAAACATGAAGAAACTGAGGAACAAACAGAGATGGTGTTTATTAAAGAGGAGACTGAAGACGTGAAGATTGAAGAAACATTGAGAGTCAAACATGAAGAAACTGAGACACAAACAAAGATGGTGTTTATTAAAGAGGAGACTGAAGACATGAAGATTGAAGAAACATTGAGAGTCAAACAAGAAGAAACTGAGGAACAAACAGAGATGGTGTTTATTAAAGAGAAGAGCGAAGACGTGAAGGTTGAAGAAACATTGAGAGTCAAACATGAAGAAACTGAGACACAAACAAAGATGGCGTTTATTAAGGAGGAGAGTGAAGACGTGAAGGTTGAAGAAACATTGAGAGTCAAACATGAAGAAACTGAGGAACAAACAGAGATGGTGTTTATTAAAGAGGAGACTGAAGACGTGAAGATTGAAGAAACATTGAGAGTCAAACATGAAGAAACTGAGACACAAACAAAGATGGTGTTTATTAAAGAGGAGACTGAAGACATGAAGATTGAAGAAACATTGAGAGTCAAACAAGAAGAAACTGAGGAACAAACAGAGATGGTGTTTATTAAAGAGAAGAGCGAAGACGTGAAGGTTGAAGAAACATTGAGAGTCAAACATGAAGAAACTGAGACACAAACACAGATGGTGTTTATTAAAGAGGAGACTGAAGACGTGAAGGTTGAAGAAACATTGAGAGTCAAACATGAAGAAACTGAGGATCAAACAGGTTAGTTTCATTCTCAAAGCTGAACTCAGTCATTTGATCTTTATTCAACTGTCCATCTCTACAGAAATAATTAATATATTTAAAGAGTGTCCTAATTAAAGTGGTTTTATTGGTTTTATGTTAAGAGTGCCCAACCATGGACATGCTTTATGCATTAAATTAGGAAAAATAATACAGAAGTGGCCTGGAAAAAAACTAAACAATTATTTTGAGTAACATTAAAACCATTATCTACTTTTTTATGTAAAGATCATTTTGGACTATACACTCATCTGAAGGATTATTAGTGAAGGTGGGTAGTAACGAATTACATTTACTTCGTTACATTTACTTGAGTAAATTTTTTTTAGGTAACTAGTACTTTTTGAGTATATTTAAAGTTGGGTAGTTTTACTCTTACTCGAGTAAATTTCTTGTGTAAAAACTGTACTTTTACTTTGTTACATTCGGTGGCGTTCCTCCGCTAGTGTCAAATAATGACTTGTTCGTAAGTCTCGCGAAACGTTGGAGAGGCTGCTTCGAGAGTCGTGGCTACGCTTGATCCGCTTATAATTAGCGTTCGTTTAGTCGGAAGATGATGGCCGAGGCAGAGGAAGATGTGTGTGAGCTACGAGAGGCAGATCACCCGTGGCCTCAAGTTCAGTCTTCACAGAATAGTTTCATAATGCGATGCATGCTGTGTGCACCGAAACAAACTGACATCTCTGCAAGTCAGCATAAAATAATTCCAGATTTAACCTGAAACAACATGTAGCGGTAAGTGTCACAATGATGCCTATATTTGAACACTATTAATGGTAATTTGGTAACTATGGGCGCTTTTCCCTTATTGTAATGCTATTTCACACACCGTCCGAGTGTTTTCCTCATATGCGCTCTGTGCAAGCAATGACAGATCGTTTCCTCCAAACGACACACGTCCACAAACAAACGTTCACATCTGCACATTTACATGTCCTTTTTTTTTCGCCTAATGCGACGTCTTGCATTTATACACAAATCCGGACAGACACCTGTCTGAAGTGTAGAAAATGCAAAGGGGATTGTATTTTATTCCTACCAAAAGAATGCATATATACTTATAAAGATATAAGAACAAAGTATTATTTTAAAAGAGTTCTGGTTACCCCAGCACACCATTAATTTACACTTTTTAACCATTAATCACACACACACACACACACACACACTGTGGTTAATGGTTACACAGTGTGTATGTGTGTGTGTGTGTAATATATATATATATATATATGGAGAGGTTGCTTCTAATCAAGCAGATCGAAAGTAACTAGTAACTAACTACTTGAGTAGTTTTTTCATACAATACTTTTTTACTCTTACTCAAGTAACTATTATGATTGTTACTTTTACTTGAGTACAGATTTTGGCTACTCTACCCACCTCTGATTATTAGGAACACCTACTAATACTGTGTTTGACCCCCTTTCGCCTTCAGAACTGCCTTAATTCTACGTGGCATTGATTCAACAAGGTGCTGAAAGCATTCTTTAGAAATGTTGGCCCATATTGATAGGATAGCATCTTGCAGTTGATGGAGATTTGTGGGATGCACATCCAGGGCACGAAGCTCCCGTTCCACCACATCCCAAAGATGCTCAATTGGGTTGAGATCTGGTGACTGTGGGGGCCATTTTAGTACAGTGAACTCATTGTCATGTTCAAGAAACCAATTTGAAATGATTCGAGCTTTGTGACATGGTGCATTATCCTGCTGGAAGTAGCCATCAGAGGATGGGCACATGGTGGTCATAAAGGGATGGACATGGTCAGAAACAATGCTCAGGTAGGCCGTGGCATTTAATGATGCCCAATTGGCACTAAGGGGCCTAAAGTGTGCCAAGAAAACATCCCCACACCATTACACCACCTCCACCACCAGCCTGCACAGTGGTAACAAGGCATGATGGATCCATGTTCTCATTCTGTTTACGCCAAATTCTGACTCTACCATCTGAATGTCTGAACAGAAATCGAGACTCATCAGACCAGGCAACATTTTTCCAGTCTTCAACTGTCCAATTTTGGTGAGCTTGTGTAAATTGTAGCCTCTTTTTCCTATTTGTAGTGGAGATGAGTGGTACCCGGTGGGGTCTTCTGCTGTTGTAGCCCATCCGCCTCAAGGTTGTGTGTTGTGGCTTCACAAATGCTTTGCTGCATACCTCGGTTGTAACGAGTGGTTATTTCAGTCAAAGTTGCTCTTCTATCAGCTTGAATCAGTCGGCCCATTCTCCTCTGACCTCTAGCATCAACAAGGCATTTTCTCCCACAGGACTGCCGCATACTGGATGTTTTTCCATTTTCACACCATTCTTTGTAAACCCTAGAAATGGTTGTGGTGAAAATCCCAGTAACTGAGCAGATTGTGAAATACTCAGACCGGCCCGTCTGGCACCAACAACCGTGCCACGCTCAAAATTGCTTAAATCCCCTTTCTTTCCCATTCTGACATTCAGTTTGGAGTTCAGGAGATTGTCTTGACCAGGACCACACCCCTAAATGCATTGAAGCAACTGCCATGTGATTGGTTGATTAGATAATTGCATTAATGAGAAATTGAACAGGTGTTCCTAATAATCCTTTAGGTAAGTGTTAATACATAAGTGTGAAATATGTAATATTTTTACTCATTCTCTTTTTTCATCATCATAAGCCCAGGGAAGGTAAAAAAAAAGGGAAAATAAATAAACATGAATATAAAATTAATATAAAAAAGTCCAGAAGTAGAATGAAACAAAAAAAGAGGGGGGGAAATAATAATACAGAAATTAGTTAGTCATTAGTGTCTGAACAGGCAGGGGCGCCGCTAGCAATTTTGGGCCCTATGAAAGAATGAGGTTGGGCCCTCTACTGCACCAAAAATGCAGGCCAACCTATAGCAATACTAAATCATTGTCTATAATCTATTTAATTATATGTATATCTGTGTTAAATAGCACAATACCTGCTTCTCATCTCCATCTTATCCTTCCAGACCTGCATATTCCCCTTCCCAAAGCTGAGGTGGTGGTATATAGTAGTAGTATTATTACTATTAACAAAACCATTCTCTGGGGGCCCTAAAAGTGCGTGCGCCCTTAGAATCATCCTAACTCTTAAGAAAACTCTAAGAAATATGCAATGATTCTTTCAAACATGAAACTAAACCACCAGTAGGTGGCGGCAAGTGACCATCTTAATGAGTCATTCATTCAAACGATTCGTTCAAAATGCTGAATCATTCAGTAACAAAACACCACGCTGAGTATTGCTTTCCTTTCAAAATATTTTCGTCAGTAAAATAGAACAAAAAATTTAAGTAACTTAATATTAACTAGGCTACTTGTTTATTGAACTATACATTTAATGTAACATTTGCGATCGTGATCATGTTCAGCAAAACAGCTCCCTGAGTCGTGTTATGTTACTTAAGTATATCATACACAATATTGCCAAAAGTTTTGGGATGCCTTGCTTTACATGCACACAAACTTTAATGACATCCCATTCTTAATCCTTAGGGTTTAATATGGAGTTGGCTTAACCTTTGCAGCTATAACAGCTTCAACTCTTCTGGGAAGGCTTTCTACAAGGTGTTTATTGGAATTTTTGACCATTCTTCTAGAAGCACATTTGTCCTAACAAGAAGGCCTGGGGGCATATTACAATACCTTTCTATCTTAGATCTTAACTTAAGACATGATTTTTCACTTGATTTAGGATTCTTATCCTATTTTACAAAGTCTCATCTCATCTGTAGTTAGGAAATCTTAAACCGCTCAATCGAGTTCGGCAATCAACTGTCAGGTCTGTTACCAAGCAACCAACAACGTGCAAACTGCTTCCGAGGTAAACCTAAAATCAAAATGGAGAAACAACGGCGTGCTTTTAATTCAAATGCAGCAGAAAATGAAATTTTGATAAGGGTTTTTGTTTTGTGAGTTTTACCTTTGGATTTCAAAAAGGTTTGAAGTTAGGACACCAGTGGGGTTGTCCTAAAGTTAAGACCGCTTTTAGGATTTTGTGTCGAGTTAGGATGCTTCAGTAATACTCGTTTCATATCCATAGTTAAGATAAAATTATGCATTTAAGAAGTGCCATTCTGTAATAGCCTTTGTCCTAAATGCAGTCCTAACTGAAATTGCCATGGTTACCAAACAGATAAGATAGGATTATAAAGTTAAGGTGTTTCTGTAATACGCCCCCTGGCTCGCAGTCTCCGCTCTAATTCATCCCAAAGGTGTTCGATCGGGATGAGGTCAGGACTCTGTGCAGGCCAGTCCAGTTCCTCCACATCAAACTCCCTCATCCATGTCTTTATGGACCAATGCTTTGAGCACTGGAGCGCAGTCATGTTGGGACAGGAAGGGGCCGTCCCCAAACTGTTCCCACAAAGTTGGGAGCATGAAATTGTCCAAAATTTCTAGGTATGCTGAAGCCTTAAAGGGTTAGTTCACCCAAAAATGAAAATTGTCATTGCACCCTCATGTCATCCTAGGTGTATATGACATTCTTCTTTTAGAGAAATAAAATCGCAGTTTTATTAAAAAAGTTCTGGCTAATCCAAACATTATAATGGCAGTGAGTTGTTGCCTCGTTTATAAAGTCTATAAAAGTGCATCTATCCATCATATAACTGCTCCACATGGCTCAGGGGGTTAATGAAGGCCTTCTGGAGCGAAGTGGTGCGTTTGTGCAAGAAAAATATCTATCTTTAGAACTTTATAGACTAAAATAACTAACTACCGGCGGAAAGCCGTATGCAATTCAACTCGGCAAAAGACTACCCCCTGACGCAATATATAGAAGCATTGCAAGCTTTAACTTCTCTCGCGGATCTCGCTGGGCTACAAACTGAAGCCCTCTTCTCTTATATCGAAATCCTTCGCCATTTCTCTTTAAAAATTGGTTTTAGACTCTAATTCATAACCAGTGTTTGGTTTTGCTCTATTCTCTGCGCTTCTGCATTCGTAAGGCTTGGATGAGCTGCTCGGCCATAGAAACCCATTCTATGAAGCTCTCTTTGAGCTCATCTGATGGTTACAGGAGTTTGGAGATCTGTAGCTATAGACTCTGCAGAAAGTTGGTGACTTCTGCGCACTGTGACCCTCAGCATGCGCTGACCCCGATCTGTGATTTTTACATGTCCTATCACTTTGTGGCTGAGTTGCTGTTGTTCCCAAGCACTTCCACTTTGTTATAATACCACTAACAGTTGAGCGTGGAATATTTAATTGTAAGGAAATTTCATAAACCAAACATAAAAGGACAGTGACAAGTGCAAACTTGTTAACAGAAATACACTATCCACTATCAATCTTCTTCTTTTTTTTTTCTTCTTAAGTTTTAATCAGACTGCTTGTCCGGTCGGGCAAGTAAAATTCTCTTTCACTTGAAGTTTTAACGTTTTACCGGTGCATTACTCACATTCTAAAACACTTCCGTAATGCCTTTGACAGTGGAAAAATATTTTATTTGTCCTAAAGAAAACAAAGGGTTATGAATAATGAGAACCATTTTCTGAGCTTACATGTAGCACCTCTTTCTGTAGCTTAGTGGGTATAGGATTTAGCACACGCGTTTTTAGTTTTGATGCCTTAATATCTTGATGTCTGTTGTTTTGTGCGATTAAACTGGGGTTCACTTGTATTTGTCTTTTTTTTCTCTTTCTTTTTTAGATCTGATGCCACTGAAAGTAGAGAGTCAAGAACTGCATGAAATAGATGAGAAAGATCAGTTTGGGAAACATCGTGATTTGTTCAAATGTGATCAGTGTGGAAAGAGTTTTACTCAAAAAGGAAACCTTAACAAGCACATAAAAATTCACACTGGAGAGAAGCCTTTCATCTGCCAACATTGTGGAAAAAGCTTCACTGATAACGGACTCCTTAAAGTCCACATGAGGATTCACACTGGAGAAAAGCCTTTCACCTGCCAACAGTGTGGAAAGAGTTTCACTCAAGAAGTAGGCCTTAACCGGCACGTAAGAATTCACACTGGAGAGAAGCCGTTCACCTGCAAATTGTGTGGAAAGAGCTTCACTGAAAAAGGACACCTTAAAGTCCACATGAGAGTTCACACTGGAGAGAAGCCTTTCACCTGCCAACAGTGTGGAAAGTGCTTTATTAAAAAAGCAAACCTTGAGGATCACATGAGGAGAAATCACACTGGAGAGTCTCCTTTTACCTGCAAATTGTGTGGAAAGAGTTTTACTCAAAAAGGAAGCCTTAACAATCACATGAGAATTCACACTGGAGACTACGTCTTCACTTGCCAACAGTGTGGAAAGAGTTTCATTCAAAAAGGAAGCCTTGAGAATCACATGAGAATTCACACCGGAGAGAAGCCTTACACCTGCCAACAGTGTGGAAAGGGTTTCATTCAAAAAGGACAGCTTAAATTCCACATGATGATTCACTCTGGAGAGAAGCTTTTTACCTGCAAATTGTGTGGAAAGAGCCTCACTGATAAAGGAAGCCTTAAAGCCCACATGAGTGTTCACTCTGGAGAGAAGCCTTACACCTGCCAACAGTGTGGAAAGAGTTTCACTCAAAAAGGAAGCCTTGACAGTCACATGAGAGTTCACACTGGAGAGAAGGCCTTCACTTGCCAAAAGTGTGGAAAGAGTTTCGCTCATAAAGGAAACTTTAAAAGGCACATGTCAGTTCACACTGGAGAGAAGCCTTACACCTGCCAACAGTGTGGGAAGAGCTTCACTGAAAAAGAAAACCTTAAAAGGCACATGACAATTCACAATAGAGAGAAGCCGTACACCTGCCAACAGTGTGGGAAGAGCTTCACAACAGAAATAAACCTTGGATATCACATGAACATTCACACCGGAGAGAAGCCGTTCACATGTGGTCAGTGTGGAAAGAGTTTCAAACATAAAGGAACTCTTATTTGCCACGTGAGGATCCACTCAAGAAGTGTGGGAAAAGTTTCAATTCAAATGGACACCTAAGAGTTCACATGAGATGTCACACTGGAGAGAGGCCTTTGTTATTTATTTAGCAATGTCATGTCTTTATCAGATAATTGTCTAAAAAGGTGACACTCCCACAACTTTGCACTCTGACGTGTTTAAAACATTGCCGCAGAGCCTGAGCCTTGCGTGTCTGACCAGGTGCGCAAGCCTGGCTGCATCATCCGATGCCGAGGGAGTTCATGAGGAGTTCGGGGATGTGGAATGGAGCCTCACCTACACTTCTGAAACCTGAGAGTGAGTTTACGGTCAGCACTATGAACTGTAATTTTGATTTTGGAAAGGTGGATCCCCTACCTCAAGGGTGTCCATCCCTGCTCCTGGAGGGCTATCGTTCTTTAGATTTCAGTACCAACCCTGCTCCAACCCCATGATTAGCTGGTTCGGGTGTGTTTGATTCAGTTTGGAGCTAAAATCTACCCCCTTTAATCCCTCCCGAGCCTTTCTTCTCTATTTGGGATGAGTTGGCCCTGCCCAGCCTCCCTCTCCCAACTCGTCTCCATACATCTGCCCTGAATTGTTATTTTAAATATTTCTGTTCCTCTTCAGTTCCTTCTCCACCCCTCAGCCTTCCCTGCTACCCAGCACTGGCTGTCTCCCACAAAACCCCTTGGTTCCTCATCAGCCTCTTCTCAGTAGCACGCCTACACCGGAGGCCTGCTGAGATCTAACTTCTCCTTGGTGTGAAGTTCCTCCCTCGGCCCCAACAGCAACTGTCAAGATTTCAGCTCCACTGGTCCATCAGCTCTGCCCAGGTCAGACATCAACAGCACTTTCACCACGGACTTAAGGGACATTTGCTGCTCTCTGGCCCTCCTCACATACGACTCTGTTTGGCTCCACCTTCCCTCAAGCTACGCCTCAGCCCTCAGTCGTTCCAGCTCCACCTCAGTCCTTCGCTGCTGTCCTCCGCTGCTCGTTGTGGACTCCACCTCCATCAGTTCCATGACCTCTAAATGTCTCCAAAGTGATAGGCAGATCCCCACCATTGTTTCTCTCTCCAGAAACAAGGCCGCAGAACGCTGCCCTAGCTGTGGCCTGGAGTGCTATCAGGCCGGTCCTGCTCAAGGCCATCCCCTGGATTACACCTACATCTACTCTCTACACCTTCATCTGCTCTCACCAGGCCTTTACCTGCTCCTCTTAATCTCGGGCCACACTAGAAATTTTTAAATGTGAGAGACCACAAACATGATGATAACAAATTATAAATGTAACAGTTTTGTTCCTCTAGTGTGCGGAGTGCTGCAATTTGATCATGAAAGCACACCACACACTAACAGATTCCATTCACAAATAAGAGTCCCACATGTGAACACAGGAAATCTTGCAAAATCTTTCGCATCAGACGTGACTTTAAAGTAAACAATCATAGCGGGCGACTGGCAAGAAGAAATGGATCTTATAGTGTATGGACAGCTTCTTAGAGTAAATTTGTGGGGGAAAAAAGTAAAATGTTTAGATGAAGTTGTGGAGACTGTGTGAAGAATGACTTTACAGCACGAGCTGGAGGTGAGTCAGCTTGGGTATTGTTTCGTTTGACGTGATAAGCTCCAGAGCATGCGCACGTTTGTCCTCGGGGTTCCCCCCATACAACAGGATTTCTGATCATAAATATTCAACATGAACCAAGATCGGGGCGCATCCGACGTTCCCCAGAGCAGATTCAGTCACTCTTAACACACCTCAAACCACAGGAAAATTTGATAAGATAACCTGTAGAACCGACAAAATAATTGAGACTTTATGTAGTATTGTCGGAAGCGGAGAACTCTAACCAAAATTGCCCCAATTATCTTCTGGTGTGTACCCAGCATTAACGGCTCTCTGCCTGCTCGTCTTCCACCTGCCCCCATCCATCACCCCTTCACCATCCTCCCCCCTTGTCAGCTGTGTATTAGTTAATGTGTGAATTTACCCTGTGGATATTATTAAATACTGTTTGAAAACTTTATCTTCCTCTTTGTGCATTTATGCAGCCTAACCATGAAGCCACTTTACATTGAAGTTCACTTTTACAAGTTATTAATATTTGCAAAACAATTATTTGGTTCAAAGGTTCACTTTACATATCAGTTCACGGGTAACTAATATTAAATTTTAACAAATTACATTTTTTCCACACATCTTTTCTCATCATGTTATGGCTGTGCTCTTTTAGGTCTAAAGTATGATTATGGCGATGAGTAGGTCCTGACACGTGTTGCCTAACTCCAAATAGAGTTTAGTATGTCTCTAAATGCCAAACCCAATGCCTATTTTTCATTGTCTACATGGATATTAAAATCACCAACAATTAGTAATTTATTTGCAGCCAGAACTAACTCTGATAGAAAACCAGCAAATTCTTGATAAAGTCTGTATTGTGCCCTGGTGGCCTGTATACAGTAGCCAACACAAAAGTCAGACCGGTTTATCATTAACACTAGATAATGTTACATAAAGTGCCAGAACTTTTAAAAAATTATATTTGAAACTAGACTTCTGAATAATACTGAAGCTATTATTATAAATTTCAGCAACCCCTCCCCCTTTACCTTTCAGACGCGGCTCGTGTTTATAACAATAATCTTGAGGGGTGGACTAAAGTAATGTAGTCGTCTGAGTTTAGGACCTAAAAGCCTGGGCTATCTAGAGTTTCATGACAGAACTTTGTATATAATGGGGCTGTCAACGTTAGCGCATGCGATTAATTCAAAATGCTTAAATAATTTAAGGCCACTGTGCTCATTGGGACCTTCAGCTGCAGCTGTCTCGTAGGTCTACGGACAATTTCATTGGACTTCACGGCTTGGTTTGTGCTCTGACATGCACTGTTAATTATGTGTTAACTTGTATAGACAGGCGTGTGCCTTTCCAAATCATGTCCAATCAACTGAATTTACCACAGGGGACTCCATTCAAGCTGTAGAAACATCTCAACAGTGATCAGTGGAAACAGGAGCACCTGAGCTCGATTCTGAGTGTCATGGCAAAGTCTGTGAATACTACTGTACATGTGATTATTATTATTATTTTTAAATACATTTGCAAAAAATTCACACAAACTTCTTTCACACTGTCATTATGGGGTATTGTTTGTAGGATTGAGAGGGAGAATGAATTGAATCCATTTTAGAGTAAGTGGGAAAAGTGCTGTGAATACTTACCAGATACACTATATATATAATAATAAATCATACTTAAGTTCTATAAAAATCACATACTTTAAAACTTAAATAAAATTTAAACAGTGGTGGATGATCTTATGACCTGAAAGCCACACTTGAGTAATAGTATAGATATCTTACCTGAAAAGAACATAAATGTTGTTTATGTGTGTTAAACAATAAGAGTTTCCCACCATCCTCATCCACTATAAGGAAAATAAATCAGAGGACTCGCACTATTAATTAAGCACTATTGATAACTTATTGCAATAATTGTACAACCTACTATTTTGTCTTTGTATTTGAATTTCTATACACATTTGTGACTTGATCATGTGATCAGGACTTTTATTTTGGAGTGGAGATGTGATGTCATAAGGTTGCGCCACGCTCCTGCATCTGTTGTGATTCTGCTGCAGAAGGTTTGTGTTTTCTGAAGGCTCAAATTAAAAATTAGTTACTGGATTAATGTAAAGGGACACTTGGATAGTCACCCAGTTAAGAAAGTTCAGCTGGATTGCTGGGAATATGAGTATGAAAAGATATCAAGCTTTGGATGGACTGCTAATGAGGAGGCACAGAATATGGGAATTAGTGACATCAATATTGCTCCTTCTGTGGCAACCTCAGCAATTCCTGAAAGAGAAATATGTTAACTAATATAGCAGTGCAGCAATACATTGAACAATCATATAACATATTACAAATACGGATGGCTCTAAAGATCCTGAATCTGGAAAAACAGCATCAGCAGTCTATATTCCTCAATTCAAAGTCAAAATATATAAACGGATTTCAGATCATGTATCTGTTTTTACTACAGCGATAATAGCAATATTTCTAGCACTCCAGTGGATAGAAGAAGTACAGCCAACAAGAACAGTAATTTGACTCCCTTTCAGATTTAAATAGCTTATTAAGTGGAATATCAGCAGCGAGACAAGATATGGTATTTGAAGTAATGCAGAGTCTATTTAGAATGAAACAGTCTGGAATAATGGTAAATTTCTTGTGGGTATCATCACATATGGGTGTGGAAGGGAATGAGGAGGTAGACTATCTGGCTAAACAGGCTTTGAAGCATGCACAAATTTACATTAAAGTGTCAATGAGTAAAGCAGAAGTAAAAGGGATAATTGCAATTTAAACAAGAAAGAAGTGGCAGAAGGAGTGGGATAGTGGAACGAAAGGTAGACACTTTCATCATATTCAAGAGAAAGTAGGGATAGAAAGAAGAAAGTTAGGCAAGACAGAAGATGTTTTAATGTCAAGAATGTGTCTAGGACATTGTGCATTAAATCAGAGTCTGTATAAAATGGGGAAACATGAAAATGGAAACTGATAAATGTGGTAAGGTAGAATCAGTAGAGTATGTACTTACAGAGTGTGAGGCTTATGAAGGAGCGAGATTTAAACTAATTCAAGCTTTAAGATCTTTTGGTATATATATCATTTATCTCTTCAGGTTCTGTTAGGAAATGAATCAAAACAGATATTTCATGAATTAGTTATTTTCTTAAAACAAACAAGACTGATCAGTAAAATTTAGGATTTTTAAAAATTATTATTATTTGTTATTATTGTTTTCAAACTTCCCAATCATTAAGCGCTCCACACTTCTATCCAGTAGGTGGCGGGAATGCACCATTTAAGTTGGTCTGCCAACCGCCATTAACACCAGAAAAAGAAGGTTTGTGTTTTAAGCTTTTAAAGTGTTTAAATCAATGCAAACTGTTCAGGCAATTTTTTGTTTTAATTAGAACTGCTAAATGAATGTTTGAGTATTGCACGTAACATTGTAATGCGTTATCTAACATTAATTAACTCTATTGTTTGTGATTAAAACACATCCACACACGTGTAACTGAAAAGCTGCTTCTCATTTCTCTCTCTATATCGTGAATCAGTTTATCATAAACATGAATTCAGTCACTGGTGAGTAGAGATGAGAGAAACTGAGCTTTAGAAACTAAAGAGTCAACTGAATCAATCGCTAGAATGATTCACTGAGTCGACTCACTCGAAATGTTGTTCTCAACGAGAACTTTTACTAACCTCCTGCTAATGTTTTCATGGAAATGTATTCTAGCTATTTATCTATCTAATATATTTAATATAAACTACAAATCAATTAATGTAAAGCATGAATGTCTAAATATGGTCCTATTGTGTGATGTGTTCGTTTATTAATTGCTAGTTTTGAGTGTGATTTTGTCTAATCAGGTGATTTTTAAGTCCATTAAATTATTAGTTAAACCAAAAATTAAACATGTGTCATTAATACTCGCCTTCATGTCGTTCAAACCTGTAAGATCTTCGTTCATCTTCAGAACACAAATGAGGATATTTTTGATGAAATCCGAGAGCTCTCTGATAGACAGCAATTTAAGTACCACTTTCAAGCTTCAAAAAGCTAGTACAGACATCGTTAAAATAGTCCATGTGACACCAGTTCAATCTTAGTGTTAAGAAGCAACTTTTTGTGCGTCTCCAATGCAGTTTACGTTGTAAATACAGCACACGCATGCATCGTGGTGCTCACACGAACCGCATCGGCTGCCATAACTCGAAAGTGCTGCACGTAAACTGCGTAGGAGAAAGTATTCCCGTCTTTTTGACAATGTCCTGATAATTTACTCATCCCCATCTCATCAGAGATGTTCATGTGTTGCCATTGAAGTCCATTATGTGGAGATAAATCCTGAAATGTTTTCCTCAAAAAAATGAAAAATGTCTTTTCCACTGAAGAAAAAAAGACATGAACATCGTGGCTGAGATAAATGATCAGGAAATCTTCATTTTGAAGTGAATTAATCCTTTAAGGTTAAACCACTGGAGTCACATGGACTATTTTAACGATGTTTACCTTTCTGGACCTTGAAAGTGTTAATTAAATGGCTGTCTATGGAGGGGTCACAGAGTTTTCGGATTTCATTCAGAATTTACAGTTTTGGGTGAACTGATTGAGACAAACTCACAGATATAGTTGCCATTTATTTGTTATTTTTGCATTTATTCTCATCTTAAAGATGGCGTTTATTAAAGAGGGGAGTGAAGACGTGAAGGTTGAAGAAACATTGAGAGTGAAACATGAAGAAACTGAGACACAAACAAATTTGGAGTTCATTAAAGAGGAGAGTGAAGACGTGAAGATTGAAGAAACATTGAGAGTCAAACAAGAAGAAACTGAGGAACAGACAGGTTGGTTTCATCCTCTCATCCTCAGTGACAAAGAAGTACATACTGTACATAGGTGATCTGCTGATCTTTAACTTGTTGATAGATGCTGCATTAACTGGTAATTACTTTATAATGATTTGGCAACATGTACTGTAGTCATACCATTTCCCTGTCAGTCTTTTAAACGCTCTCTCTGTGTGCCCCCCGCCACGTGTCAATATAATCAACATTAGGCGTCAGTGATAGTTGTTATTTGGCCTCTAGAGGGCGCTCTTGTGCGTTTTGTGTAAGGGCAGCACACCCTTCTCAGACAGTCCAGCAGCGGACACAATCCTTATCGTATGGATTTTTACCAATAACCGATTGTTCCACCAATCAGCTATCAGTGCCGATGAATCAGT
Source organism: Gobiocypris rarus (assembly GCA_023029165.1). NCBI lineage: Eukaryota > Metazoa > Chordata > Actinopteri > Cypriniformes > Gobionidae > Gobiocypris > Gobiocypris rarus. Next base: position 2,470,533 of record CM040923.1, read on the forward strand.
CAACCTCTAATATTTTTAAGAGTGTCCTAGTGAAAGCGCTTTTATTTAACATGGAGCAGGTCGCCTCATGTGGACAGAAATGTTGAGAAGCACATGACCAGACAAAAACTAATTCAGCCTTCAAACTGAAAGATCCTGCTTCCATTTTGGACATTTGTTATTATAACTTGTCACACATTAAATTAGGAAAAATTATACAGAAGTAGCCTGAAAAAACAATGAGCAGAATTGTTTTTGTGTGTAAAGCCGTTCTGGAGTAAATTTTCGGATTCATGAAAAGGTTTGTATTTTCTCCCTACCACATGTAAATGGTACATAAAACATTCAGACGTTTTGTACAAACTGGAATCAGATGATTCTTAATTAAGTGGATGCACTATGTACCATAATAACATTTAATGAGTTATTGGGAATATACATACAAGTGTGAAATATGTAAACGCAAGACATTATTTTTTTTCATCATTACAATTAAAGAACAGGTAAGAGAAAAAAAAAAAACATGAATGAAATGCACAATTATAGAAAATGACAAGTAGTGAGTAAAAAGGAAAAAAGTCCTGGGGCTGTAAACATCTTAAGGTTAAAAGTAGCTCCTAACTTGCAAATTTAGGAGAAACTCTTAAAAATAATGGACTCTTGAGTATTTTACAAAACATTTTAGCGCTTAAACCAGCTCCTAAATCTGTGAAAAGCTAGGCGTCGTCAAGAGGACTCCTAAGTCACTAAGACCACATCACAAACGGCCAAAAATGACTGTTGCCGGATATCTTTCCTGTCCTATCATAATAAAAAGGCAAAAATGCCAAAAAAGAAATAAATCTTTGACAATAAATAAATAAAAAAGAAAATGATGTCCTATTCCCTGTGGCAGTTGTTTACAGGAGTTCACACTTACAAATGATCTAGTGTTGTCAAAAGTACAGACCGCAATACCAAGCATTTTTAAAAAGCTGTTGGAAGAGATTGCAGAATTCAAGCGACAAATTACGTTTTATAAACAAAGTTTGGGAGGTGGTCTATCTCATAGTGTATGTATACACACTAGTTACCCGTTTTCTGCATCCCTCCGCCACCCCGACTCCTCACTCTTGGCCCAGCCGGGGGTATGGGGGATTACTCTAGGTTTGGGCTAAATTCAGAGCTCAGAGCCCTCGATCCCCTCGGACAGCACAGCAAATACGCCTATTTTACCCGTTTACTCTATCAGATCATTTTAGTGTTGTCAAATGTACCGATCGCGATACCAAGTCGGTATTAAAATGTAAAAAATGTGGAATCGTAAAGGCCTCTGATTGGCCATTGTGCTCACATGCTCATCGGATATGTCTGTGATTGGCTACAAAGATCAGCGCTTCAAAAACATGTTGCTTATACACAGATACACACAGGAGCATTTGAAAGCAGCCATCTATCAGCGGACTGCTTGCTTGTGCTTTCAAATGCTTTCCCTTTCAAAACACTTTCAAACACTCCCGTGAGCTGATCTTTGTAGCCACTATCTGATGAACGCATGAACACAATGGCCAATCAGAGGTCTTTACGATTCCAGATCACAGTTTTAAAATTTTAGTACTGACTTGGTATCGCAGTACATTTGACAACACTAATCTGATAGAGTAAATGATTAAAATAAGCGCATTTGCCGTGCTGTCCGAGGGGATCGAGGGCTCTGAGCTCTGAATTTAGCCCAAACCGTGTCCCCTGTATCCCCGGCTGGGCCAAGAGTGAGGAGTCGGGGCGGCGGAGGGATGCAGAAAACGAGTAACTAGAGCTCTCGAGAGCATCTCTCGAGCTTTGTTTATAAAATGTAATTTGTCGCTTGAATTCTGCAGTCTCTCAAGATTCAGACATGTAAAAAGCTTACAATTAGCTGATATTGTACTTGTTTAATTAGTAGGACTGCCCTTGATTTTTTTAGGTAGCGCAGAAATACACTATCCATTATCTATCGTAGTTTACACTGAATGTAATATAATCAGAATCATTCTTGCGTTTTAGAGCTTCCTTAGTTATTTGTTGTGTCTCTGAAGTTTTAATCAGGCTACTTGTTCAGTAGTGCAAGTAAAATTCTCTTTCACTTACCCTTTAAAAAAATCTACTTTTTGGACCAGCGTTAATGTAGATGACTGTCAGCCACCCTGAGCGCATTCTTAGTTGCAGGATTATTAATAAATACAGCACAAAGGATATTAATTTATTAATTTAATCTAATTTCAGAAACAAACTGGTCTTGAACATTTAAAATTTTAAAGTTTTTCCCTCATGTCTGCATGCCATTCACTAAATTATATGGACAAAGAGTGCAATGGAAGGGAATGGAGGGAATCTTCCTTTGGGTACCACAGAAGAAAGGACCTGGGATTCATGTCTGCTTTTAAAATAATTAATTTGTTTTGTATTTCATGTACCAGCACTTGACCAATTGTTTTACACTAAACAGTTACTGATAGTTATCATGCTTTTATAATTGTGCATCATAGACCAGTCTAAATAAAAAAACAAAATAATTGAATGTCTTCATACAATATGCCAGGCCACTTCTTCATTTTAAATATTTACCATCACGGTTTTTAATACCGTCTTGTACATGCTTCCCAAGGTGAAGAATCTTTTCTCACAAACTTGAGATGTATCTGTTGTTGCCTTCTCTAAACAGACCAGAGACGCAGAACATGGTGTATATGGTTCAATATGGAGTACCGCAAGGCTCAGTACTGGGACCGTTGCTTTTCACCCTGTACATGCGACCCATGGGAGATATTATTAGTAAACAATTTGTCTCAGGAACTTTCCAGTTCCCACTGGATTTTGTCGTCCGCAAATACTCTTAATAAAGCCTGAACCTCGTCGTCGGTCCATTGGTTGCATTTTTTTAAACTCCGTTATTGAATTGAATAGCAACGACTCTTAATGCATGCACCACAACAGACTTTAAGGTTAAAATAAAATGCTGCGTGAGCTCAACCAATCAGCATGTTCTTATACACCTAATACATTTACATTTTATCCAATGCTACTTACAAATGAACAATAGAAGTAGATATAGTAGATATAGAATAAGTAGATTCTATTAAGTAGATATACAAAAGTAAGTATTAGTATTTATGGGTCAATTATTGCAGAAAAAGATGCATCTTCAGCAGTTTCTTGAAAATATCTAAAGACTTGAGTTGAGTTATGCAGATCATTACACCTGCAGGGAATAGTCCAGGTTAAGAGTTGGATTTGTTGCGATTGGCAATAAGTGCAAGTTTATGTGTGATGTGCGCTCTCCTCGGTTCGTTAAAGACCACTCATGCTGTATTCTGGATCAATTTCAAAGTGCATGCTGGAAGTAGGGCTGGGCGAACTGAAAACTGTATCACGATTAAAGTGTTTCATATCAGTTGGTATTGATAATTATTTATATTTATTTTATATTTAAAATAAGGACCAGGACAAAAATATATTACATTTAAACATTTTTATTTTAAACTTAACCTTCCTCTGATTACAATCAGTTATAAAGGCAGAAGTGTCAACACAACCATGAAAAACACTCAAATAATTAAAATGTAAACAAGTTTTAAATCACAATGAACACTTAACATTTATCTTTTAACATTAAATTGCAAAATTAAAGAATACTTAAGATATGCTTAATAAAGTGTAATAAAATAGTGCAAAGTGTTAATTATAAACATAGAGAAACCTGACAAGAACTTTCTGCAAGTTTAGTGCTAGGAAGTTAACTAGCTGATTCACCTTCTAGTGAATAAAGTGTTTTAAAAGACTTTACATCTGTAACATAAAAAAACAAACTAGATACATTAACATTTATTGAAATATAAAATCAACATAGAAATATGAAAAAGTACCTCTTCAAGTTATTCTTACTCTAAACATTCTTGAGCTATTCAAGTATATTTTCACTTCAGGTTTTGTGCTAGGAAGACCAGCTGGTTGACCTTCTCTGTGTCTAAAGCTACCCTGGTGCATGTAACAATATTACCCCCAGTACTAAAAATTATTTCTGATGCGATGCTGGTGGCTGGGATGCACAAGTACTTTTTTTGCCAGCTGAGGCAATCTGGGGAAGTTGTGTTCATGTAGCCTCCACCAGTCCAGAAGTTCAGACTCACTGTCTACATCAGGGCACATCAGGCAACTTTCCAGCTCACTCTCCACTTTTTGTTTTTCAGTGAGAGGCAAAGTAGCATCCTCTTCTTGACAATGTTTTTTGAAGAAGCTCCCCAATGATTTGCGTTGCTTCTTCATGCCCAGTGGCAGAGATGATCCACTGGCAGCTCCTCCTTCTGCACCTTGGTCTGCTGCTCCCTCAGAAGGCCCTGCCTGTGAGTGGACTTGGTCTTCATCAATGATCTCAGACACCGCTCTCATTTGAATGGCCCCTACCTTCTCTGGTCTGATGTATTGGCATTTAAACCTAGGGTCCACGTAGGTTGCACTGTCAAGGAGATCAGCTTTCTCAGGGGCAGCATATTTCTCGTCTAGAGGTCCTTATTTTTGTCTTCAGCTCTTTTGTGATATAGGTGGAGCACAAACTTCACATACGAGACCGTCACATACGACTGCCCAGAAAGTGAGTCTGTGAACTCCAGGAGATGAGTTAAGATGGCATTCATTGACTCAAGGACATCAATATCTTGCCACGTTGGGATCAGGTGCCTACTGTTTTTGTCAGAAGACAGAACTTCAGTGATGGCATTTTATTTCTCTAGGACCCTTGCCACCATCTTTTGTCTTGAGCCCCACCTGGTTAGTGACTCTGTGACCAACTGGAGTGTGCGAAGATTGAGATGTTGCAGTGCTTTAGAGAGCGCACACTTTTTCTTCCATGAATAAGAAAAGGCAGAGACCACTTTCTTGCACCTGCAGAAAAACGATGCCAGCGTAAGTAACTGATAATAGATCAAACACATACACAGACAGACAGAGAGAGAGACACACACACACACACACACACACACACACACACACACACACAGTCATGTCACTGTGTGAAGCTGCTTTAGATAATAATATAATCTCAATTTAGTTAATAATAAAATCAACATGGATGACAAGCATTAAAATGACAATGCTACTCACCAGTAGCAGAGTGCAAACGATGGCCAAAACACTGCCGCCGTGTCCAGTTGTTCAGTGAAGTCGCTTTTGCCTCACTGTCTGTGGTGATGCAAACCATTTTGTCTTCAATCAGACTCCATGACAACAGTGCCTCCTTCAAGCCTTCTGCTATCACTTCTCCTGTGTGTTCTTCAGGGAAATATGCAGTCTCAAGGTATCTGGTTTTCAAAACCCATTCATTGTCAATGAAGTGAATGGTCAAGCTAATGTATGGCTCAGAAGTACGGCTTGACCACAGGTCAGAGGTTGTTGCAAAGTACTTGGCTGATAATAGTTACAGCTTGGGAATGGCAGTCTTAGAAAAGGCAGGACCGAGCAGTTCTAGAAATGTGTTCTGGTAAGTCCAACTGATCATCAATCACTACTCCAAGGTTCCTGGCTGTCCTTGATGGAGTTATAGTTGAGGAGCCTAGCTGAATGGAGAAGTTATAATGAAATATTTGGTTAGCCGGAACCATGAGCAGTTCTTTCTTCAGAAGGTTTAATTGAAGGTTGTTGTCTTACATCCAGCAAGCAATGTCTGTCAGGCAGGCTGAGATTTGAGCTGCTACTACTACTGTCATCTGGCTGGAATGAGAGGTAGAGATATGTGTCATCATCATAGCAGTGATAGGAAAAATCATGTTTCTGAATGGCAGAGCCTAGCGATGACATGTAGATGGAGAAGTGGTCCCAGAACTGAAACCAAGGCACCCCAGTAGCTAGATGTTGCGACTTGGACACCCCTCCACAACACCCTGTAGGACCTACCTGAGAGGTAAGACTTGAACCATAGTGCAGTTCCTGCTATACCCTTTGTCTTGACAGTTGACAGGAGGACCTGGTGGTTAACTATGTCGAAAGCAGCAGACAGATCCAGCAGGACGAGTGCTGAGGAGATTCAATAGCCGAGAGCAGGGCAGTCTCAGTCGAGTGTCCACTTCTGAAACCAGACTGGTTGTTGTCCAGGAGGTTTTTCTGTGCAAGAAAGGTAGACTTGGCTGAAAGTGTTTTAGTAATGAATGGAAGAAGGGACAGTGTTCTGTACTTCAAAAAAGTGCTGGATTTAGAGTGGGTTTCTTAAAGAAGTAACTCTAGCCTGCTTTAATGCTTCAGAAAAGGTATCGCTGTGAAGAGTGGCGATCATGATGATATGAGTGAGTGCAGGTACAACTGGAAAAAAATGGCCTGAAGGAGGTGGGGATAGGATCAAGCAGAAAGGTAGTAGGGAGAGGATGAGTTTGGAGACTTCTGCCTTTGAGAGCAGAGAGAAGGAGGGGAGAATGTGTGTTTTGGCTGTTAAGATGTGCGTTTTAAATTGTGGTGTGGAAAATTGGCCTCTGGTGGTGGTTTTATTTATGAAGATTGTGGCAAAGTCCTCAGCTGTTAGTGTTGATGAAGGAGGGGGAGGAGGAGGAATAAGAAAAAGAAAACATTTTGAAAAGCTTGCAAGAATCAGAAAAATAGTTAATTTTGTTTTGGTAGTCAATCATTTTAGCAGTTGAGACATTAGAAGGGAAGAGAGAGTGGAGGGATTGACTGTTAGTATCTAGTGATGAGAGCTGATTAAGGAGAGGAAGTGTGGACAAGACCAAAGAGCCATCAGGAGGGAGGGAGGGAGAAAGTGAGTGTTGTGTGTTGTGTCCTGATCCAGGTTGGGTTAAGAGTGAGGAGGAAGTGATCTGAGGTGTGCAGTGGAGTGACCAGCGTATGGTCAGTGGAGCAGTGGCGTGTGCAAATAAGGTCCAATTAGTTACCTGATTTGTGAGTAGCCACAGTAGATACTCGCTTGAGGTCAAATGAGGCAAGCAAAGTTTTGAAATTAGCAGCCTGAGGTTTTTCTAGGTGGATGTTGAAGTCACCAAGAACAACCAAAGGAGTACCATCCTCGGGGAAGGATATGAGTTACTCATCCAGCTCTTCCAAGAAATTGCCTAGCTGACCTGGGAGACAATAAACAAATTCAAAATGGATTTTAATTGGATTGGTGAAAGTAATTGGATTTGATTTCAAATGAGCTATTGTCACACAGAGACGGTAAATGATTACATTTCCATTCATTGGAGATGAGCAGACAAGTACCTCCACCCGTCCCAGTTAGGTAAGGGGTGTGTGAAAAAGTGAAGTTTGCGGAGAGGGCTGCATGTCTCCATCAGGGCCATGAGGTTGAGACCTGAGTACTTTACAGAACTGTACTTTTCTTTACTTGACTAGTACTGCACTATGACAGTGATTTTAATGTTTTACCACTGCATTACTCACTTTCCAAACCATGTCCATAATACCATTGGCAGTGACCTGAACTTAGAATCCAAATATGATTAAAAAAAAATTGAGTAAAAGGTAACACCTCTTTCAGTATTTTGCTGGGTAAAGGATCTAGCATACATGTTTTTTATTTTGATGCCTTAAATGTGTTAGTATGTGTTTAATGTCTTGATGTCTGTTGTTTTGTGCCATTAAACTGGGGTTAACTTGTATTTGTCTCTTTTAGATCTGATGGCACTGAAAGTGGAGGGTCAAGATCTTAATGAAAAGGAAGAAAAGGAACCATATGGGCAACATCATGATTTCATAACTGGAGAAAAATCGTTTAGTTGCTCACAGACTGAAAAGATTTCCTCACAAAAAATCACTCAAAAGCCTGAGAAGAGTTTAATTAAAAAACGACACCTTAAAGTCCACAGGAGAATTCACACTGGAGAAAGGCCATTCAAATGTAATCAGTGTGGAAAGAGTTTCACTAAAAATAACGGCCTCAATAGGCACATCAAAATTCACTCTGTAGAGAAGCCTTTCACCTGCCAACAGTGTGGAAAGAGCTTTGCTGATAACACACACCTTAAAGGCCACATGCGAATTCACTCTGGAGAGAAGCCTTACATCTGCCAACAGTGCGGAAAGAGCTTCGCTGATAACGCACACCTTAAAGTCCACATGAGAATTCACTCTGGAGAGAAGCCGTTCACCTGCCAACAGTGTGGAAAGAGCTTTGCTGAAAAGGGACACCTTAAAGTCCACATGAGAGTTCACACTGGAGAGAAGCCTTTTACCTGCAAATTGTGTGGAAAGAGCTTCACTGATAAAGGAAACCTTAAAAAACACACGAGAATTCACACTGGAGAGAAGCCTTACATCTGCCAACAGTGTGGAAAGAGTTTCACTCAAAAAGAGCATCTTACAGGCCACATGAGAATTCACACTGGAGAGAAGCCTTTCACCTGCCAACAGTGTGGAAAGAGTTTCACAGATAAAAGACACATTAAAATCCACATGAGAATTCACACTGGAGAGAAGATGTTCACCTGCCAACAGTGTGGAAAGAGTTTCACCCAAAAGGAGCATCTTAAAGGCCACATGAGAATTCACACTGGGGAGAAGCCTTTTATCTGCATATTGTGTGGAAAGAGCTTCACTGATAAAGGAAACCTTAAAGTCCACATGAGAGTTCACAATGTAAAGAAGCCTTTCACTTGCAAACAGTGTGGGAAAAGCTTCTCAAGAGATTTAAACCTTGAACATGAACATTCACAATGTAAAGAAGCCTTTCACCTGCAAATTGTGTGGGAAGAGGTTCACAAGAGAAATACACCTTGAACATGAACATTCACACTGGAGAGAAGCCGTTCACAGGCGATCAGTGTGGAAAATGTTTGAAACAAAAAGTAACCATTATGCCTAGTTCACACAGCCTGATTTTTGCCCCAATTTTGACTCGCCGACAGATTTTGAGAAATCGCTGACAAATGCCTGAAATCAATATCAAATCTGTGCTCGTGTACGCGAGTGACAATCACGCAGTGTGAATGATCAAAGACACAATCAGAGAGAATCGCAGATGAGTCGTTGACGCCCGTGAGATATTTGCAATGTTAAATATCTGGACTTGTCGGTGATTCAAACTCCTGCTGTGTGAAATGAGTTCTGACTGAAAATTACATTGGCGATGACCGACAGCCAATGAGAGAGCAAGATATAGGGCATTATTTTAATAGATGGATTTACAATTCTATCAAACAGAAACAAAGCCCAAACATTTGCATGTCCAGCAGCAGTAAATTGCAAAATTATTTATTTACCTCAAACTCTCTTTGCAGTCATTGCTCCCTGTGTCTCCAACAATTTCCTCCACCATCAGACTGATCTCATGAAATGGCGTATGTATGACACGCCAATTCGTATGCCATTTTGGCGTGCTATCAAGAGGCATAATCGCTTTTTAGCGTGTTTATTTACGCTGTTTCATTCTATCCCCTACACTGCCCCTACCCCTAAACCTACCCATCACACACACACACACACACACACACGCACACACTGCTCCTAAACCTACCCATCACAAGAAACATTTAGCATTTTTACATTTTCATAAAAAAACATCATTTAGTATGTTTATAAATCCATTTACATTGTGGACACACACACACATAATGGTTAGTTTCGGCGTAGACAAACACGCGGAATCACACGGCGTAGACATACAAGCAAAATCACACGGCGTAGACATACACGTGGAGATGATGGTTCGTTTCGGCGTACACATACACGCAAAATCACACGGCGTAGACATACACGTGGAGATGATGGTTCGTTTCGGCATTAACATACACGCAAAATCACACGGCGTAGACATACACGTGGAGATGATGGTTCGTTTCGGCGTACACATACACGCAAAATCACACGGCGTAGACATACACGCGGATAGCTTAATGCGTACAGATGTTTAAGCGATGCCATGTTGCCACCATAATCTTTTTTTATTTTTCTCCTTTTCGCTGCAAATCAGCGCACAGACAATTTGGAGCGCAGACTTTCTGCAGTTTATCATTTTTAATAACAATTCCAGTCTCGCGCGAGAACTCCAGTCTGACGCACATGTGATCTCGCGTTGTTTACTTGTCACATCGCACATGGGTTTGATTGGGAACGTTGGGAAATGTAGTTTGTGCACCAGAGAGAGTGAGAGTTGTAGGTAATTCTTCCTCTTGTACAGTCATGCGGTGTGAAACCTCCTGTCGCCTATCCATCGTGCAGTGTGAAAAGAGCAGTGACTGAATGCTACCCCAGATAGTCATGCAGTGTGAAAAGAGCAGTGATCTGACCAGTTTGAAAATCGAGCAGTCTGAACTTGGCATTAATTGCCACTTGAGAATTGCTTCATTGTGAAAATTATTCACTGTAAAAGGACACTTGAACCTTCTGGGGTTGACAAACGAGTCTGAGAGTTCTGTTATAGGCTCATTCAATGCTTTGTTTGTGGATGTGTGTGAGTGTGATCCACATTGCGAATGTTGTGTTATGTGTAGTTATGTTTAGTGTTAAGTGTATTACGTCACTTTTTTCCACATTTTATGTTACAGCCTTATTGCAAAAATTAATTAAATTCATAATTTGTTCCTCAATTCTACAAACAATACTCCATAATGAGAACGTGAAAGAAGTTTGTTTGAAATCTTTGCAAAATTATTCAAAATAAAAATGAAAAAAAAATCACATGTACATAAGTATTCTCAGCCTTTGCTTAATATTTTGTTGAAGCACCTTTGGCACCAATTACAGCCTCAAGTCTTTTTGAGTTTGATGCTACAAGCTTGGCACACCTATTATTGGGCAGTAGGGATGCACCGAATATTCGCCACCGAAAATTCTCGGCCGAAAATGGCCCAAAAGTGCATTTTCGGTTTTCGGCCGAAAGACTTTTATCACCGAAAAAATACGGTCGAAATGTTGTGATGACGCAAACAGAAACCGCGAACTGCACGTGCTTGTCTAAACGGTCTCAACAAGCAACATGTCTTCAGTGTGGACGTATGTGGTTCATCTCACATCTGATGACACATCTATGGGTTGTAACTTGAAAATAATGCTTTGTTTCTGTTTCTGTTGATGGATACACGTGCTGGCTCCTCAGTGATACACTACAACAACAGCGATAATAAAAGAAAAAACAGTCTCTCTTTGTAAACTTTGTTCAATGCATGCGAGTGCTGCCGTATGTTCGAATATGACCAGTCGCCGTCATCACCGGGTGTAGAGCCAATGAGAAATCGCGCGCTGTATATTGAGTTCTCTTTCAAGTCTTGCGCTTAAACGGACAAACTCACACAAAATCACATGTTGTATGTCAACATGTCCATCCTCATGAGCATCCTAGCAGACATAGTCTATATAATCCTTAAGTGAACTGTATACAGTGAGAAAGACGACGCATATCGGTGCATTAGGTCTTAAAGGGGCAGTCGCCTTTACTGCGGTCTGTTTAATTTCAACAAAAGTTTAGGACACCACTCACTGCTCTTGATTGAATAGCTTTTGAAAGTTTAAAAATGATTCATCTTTAATTTAAACAGTTAAATATGCAGTTATTTTATGTTTGATTACTTTATTAAATTGCTGTACCTTTCTGGAGGCCAGTAGGCCTGTACATTATTATTTAATGTACACATGAGTGAGGTCAAGTTAAAATTGTTTAGTTTGAATTTAATTTTTTGTACTGTGCATTGTTGCAATGTGCTAAATAAATATTTGCATAATTTGTAATTGATTTATTATTTGAAACTTTAATATTAATTTATGAAATTGCAATGCCTTGACTTTTAGTAAAGTTACACAGTCATAGCCATAAATGCAATGGTACTAATAATTGGCATAATTTCTTTATGTGTTTCGGTTTTCGGCCTTGGTTTCCTCTTTTTCGGTTTTCGGTTTCGGCCAAGAATTTTGATTTCGGTGCATCCCTATTGGGCAGAACTCCCATTCTTTGCAGGACCTGTCAAGTTCCATCAGGTTGGATGGGGAGTGTCGGTGCACAGCCATTTTCAGATCTCTCAGAGATGTTCAAGTCTGGGCTCTGGCTGGGCCGCTCAAGGACATTCATAGAGTTGTCCCGTAGCCACTCCTTTGTTATCTTGGCTTTGTGCTTAGGGTTGTCCTGTTGGAAGAGGAACCTTCACCCCTGTCTGAGGTCCAGAGCGCTCTGGAGCAGGTTTTCATCAAGGATGTTTCTGTACATTGCTGCATTCATCTTTCCCTCGTTTCTGACCAGTCTCCCAGTTCCTGCCAGTGGAAAAACATCCCCACAGCATGATGCTGCCACCACCATGCTTCACTGTAGGGATGGGATTGGCCAGGTGATGAGCGGTGCCTGGTTTCCTTCAGAGATGGCGCTTGCCATTCAGGCCAAAAAGTCAAATCTTTTTTTCTCATGGACTGAGAGTCCTTCAGGTGCCTTTTGGCAAACTCCAGGCAGCCTTTTACTGAGGAGTGGCTTGCGTCTGGCCACTCTACCATACAGGCCTAATTGGTGGAGTGCTGGAGAGATGGTTGTTCTTCTGGAAGGTTCTCATCTATCCAAAGGGAAATGCTGGAGCTGGAAATGCTGGAGTTCTTGGTCACCACCCTGACAAATTACCTTTTCCCCCGATAGCTCAGTTTGGCCGGGCGGCCAGCTCTAGGAAGAGTCCTGGTGGTTCCAAACTTCATCAATTTACAGCTCATTGGAACCTTCAGTGCTGCAGAAATGTTTCTGTACCCTTCCCCAGGTCTGTACCTCGATGCAATCCTGTCTCCAAGGTCTACAGACAATTCCTTGGATTTGGACTCCATGGCCTGGCATGCACTTAACTGAATTTACCACAGGTGGACTCCAATCAAGTTTTATAAACATCTCAAGGATGATCAGTGGAAACAGGAGCACCTGAGCTCAATTTTAAGTGTCATGGCAAAGGCTGTGAATACTCATTTGCAAAGATTCTTTCAAACTTCTTTCACGCTGTCATTATGGGATATTGTTTGTAGAATTGAGGGAAAAAATCATGAATTTAATTCATTTTGGAATAAGTTTGTAACAACAAAATGTGGGAAAAGTGAAGCGCTGTGAATACTTTCCGGATGCACTGTATGGTCTACATTGTGGTGTTTGATTTTTATTGGACAATTTTTTTTTTTTACTGCGTCTCCTTTTGTCCACGAAGGACCAATTAAAGACTTTTTTTCAACCACTTAACACTGTTGAATCAAGTAATTTTTTTTGTGTTTTCAGGTGGCAAACTTTGGAAAAAATAACCAAGTCTTGAACTGCTCAGATTAAGGAAACTTTTTTTTTTTTTAAATGATTTTGCCCACATTTGTCCCCAAGGACCATTTAGGGCATTTACTGGTTGTACTGATAAAAATTCTTGCTACGAAACTGTTAAGGGTCTGCTTTTATATGTGTCCGCTTACAATCAAAACAAAACACTGTGCTTTTGTTTTCTGGAGCGTGTCACAAAAACGAAACTCAGCGAATACTTGTCACAGACATGAATAATATATCTATAAAAAACATTTAACATTTGTCTACGTTTAAATTATTTAATTCAAAATGAAAACAAATAGTCTCTGTTTAACTAATCAATATGAAAAGAGAGAGCGGTCCAGACATTCTCCTGTTAGCTCATTACTGCTAATTACTGCACAATTAATATGGTAATGATCTTAGTCAATGCCCACATTAACGCAATAAAAAGCATTGTTTCATCAGATTAATTTACTGTACATTGTTTTAGGATGAATTTACCTTAGAAGAAAAGTGCAACTGTGGTTTCGAGTTCATTTTGAGGAGGGGAATTGATCCAGCTGAGGATACTATATTTAAAGGGTTAGTTAAAAAACCCCATGAATTACTCACCCATAGAAGAATGGTCCAAAATTCCCATAAACACACTCCTTAACCTTGTGGAAATCCTTCTCAGAAGAGTTGAAACGGTTAAAGCTGCAAAGTGTGGGCCAACTCCATATTAAACCCTACAGATTAAGAATGGGATGGCATTAAAGGCAGATGTCCTAAATCTTTTGGTGATATAGCATATATTAATAATAGTACCCTGATGTTTCCAAGCTTCATAATGGCAGTGATTGGACTCATGAGTTCGAAGCTCAAAAAAGTGCAACCATCAATCATAAGCGGCTCCACACAGCTCCTTTTACTTTCTAATTTTTTTAATATGAGGGGTCTAATTTCTAAAAGTATTGTCTATTTGAATCTTTTCTGGAGCCTCCTTGCACCAGCTACAAAAAGAGAGGTGTTGGTCAGCATCGAAAGTTAATCACAGAAAATCCTTTTTCCACATGGGGTTACATCTATACATTTTCCTTTTAGTTTCTCCCTTACTTTCAATTGGTAAAGTTTCTTCTAGTGTTTCTTTCTCGTGGGCTCGTTTGGGGTTTGTGGATCACTTGAAAATAGCGCTTCATTTTCTTGTCATTTAGCAGCTACGTAGAAATTATGGGCTCGATACTTAGGAATTGTGGGAAATGGAGTTTTAGTCACACAATAGACTACAACAGGTATAATAGCAGTGCATCAAACTTACAAGCACAACAAAATCACTTCACACTATTAAGCGGCTGTGTTAAGAACATGCAAAACTGTATCGCATACATGTGTGTGTAAATGTATTCATCACACAGACTGTTTTTTTCGTAGCTGGATCTTCAGTGCAGGGCTTAGGGATGCTTCCTCTCCCATCCTCTATGCCTTGGTCCAGTACACAAGATTACTGGGAGATGGACAAACAGATGCCCAGAACACCTGGAAAACTTCTTGTGAGGGAAACTTTGTATACTATCTGATTGTGTGATCAGAAACACAAAATCTGACCGTTACTGTTTGTTGCTCTAGGGACATTTTCTGCAGCCTAGCCTCCAGCTCTCCAATGTCCTTGAGAGCCTTGCAGCTCCTGAACACATGCATTCGAGCCAAGTTGAACAGCAGATCTATCCAAAGCTCAAAGCCTTTAAGGGATTACATGGAAATTGTTCCATGGGAAAGTTTACCCCTGCGTTGAGGAGCGCCGGAAACATCATATACATTTCAAAATCTTGCGATCTCTATCCCACAATAAAACCAGAGCAGGATAGTTTCCATGGTGAGGAATTTGCCTAAAAACCAATCCACCTTCTTGAGCCTGAGTTGCTCCTTCTCTTTATACTTTACCTTATTGCTTTTTATCTTTGGCATGTAAACATGAAGACCAGTGGCAACGCCTGTCGGTTTACTTTCCTAATGCGTTCCTATACATAATAAATCTTATGCTGAATCTGCATTTTTTAAGAAAAGAAAATAATGTTGAAGAATTAGAGGAGCTGAGGTCTGTCAGAAAAGTATTTAAAAAGAACGTAAAAATTTGTTCAATGATGTTGAACCGTGAGTCTTTATTAAGAAATATGATTTTCAACCACATTGACTATAAGGAAGATAAATCACAATTAATTTTGCACAATTGATAAGTTATTGCAAAATGTTTTCTATTGATTGTTGCATGTTTGTTTTTTTGAGTCTGTGGCCATAAAAAGTTTTATTATATTGACAAACCTTTATTGTTTTTGATAAAGTGCTATCTAGTTAAGACTATTTAACTGCTAGTCATCCCTGATCAACATTCATTGAGAAATTTCTCTAGGAATTCAACCCTGAAGGCCGCTAATATATGTTTTATTATCTGTGTATTAATGTCTACACACATCTGTGACTTGATCATGTGATCAGGACTTTTATTTTGGAGTGGTGTTGTGACGTCATAAGGCTGCGCCGCACTCCTGCATCTGTTGTGATTTTGCTGAAGAAAGGTTTGTGTTTTAAGCTTTTAAAGTGTTTAAATCTGTGCAAACTCTTAAATTGTTTTACAATCAATGTAAAAATAAGGTAATTAATTGAATGCAATATTATAATGCATTATAAAGCATTAATGAACTTGTGAGTAAGACAAATCCACACATCTGTTACAGAAAATATGGATTTCTCTCTATATCATGAATCAGTTTATCATAAACATGAATTCGGTCTCTGGCAAGTAGAGATGAGAGAAACTTAAGAGTCAACTGAATCAATCACTATAAAGAATGATTCACTGAGTCGACTCACTCAAATCACCTCAAACACCGACGACCAAAACTGTAAATACAACGAGAAAAACAAACGTTATAATGACAACTTCTGCAAACCAACTGCTAATGTTTTCATGGAGGTGTTATCTATTACATGTAATCTACAAATCAATAAATTTTGCATAAAATGTCTAAATATGAACCTACTGTGTAGTTTGTGTTCTTTAAAGAGTTTTCAGTGTGTTTATTCGTTTTTGTCTAATTAAAGGGACAGTTCACCCAAAAATGAAAATCCTGTCATCATTTAGTCAATCTCAAGTTGTTCCAAACCTGTATGAATTTCTTTGTGGGTGGGAAACTACTAGTCAATGGCTGCTGAGATCTGCTCGGTTACAAACATTCTTACAAATATCTTCCTTTGTGTTCAGCAGAACAAAGAAACTCATACAGGTCTGGAACAACTTCAGGTTGATTAAGGGTGTGTCTCAATCAGCTCCCTAGTTCAGTTGTCAGGGCACTGATCAGGGAGTCAGCCCATTGACTTATGTCCTGATCAGTTTCCTGACTACTGAACCAGGGTGTTGACTGAGACACCCTAAATGATGACAGAATTTTCATTTTTAGGTGAACTATCCCTTTAACTCTCTCTGACCCTCTTATTGAACTACTGAACTAGAGCTGATTGAGACAGATTTAGTTTGCATTCATATTATTATTATTTTCTGTCGATTATTCTCATCTTAAACAGGACTATTATAAAGATGGCTTTTATTAAAGAGGAGAGTGAAGACCTGAAGATTGAAAATGTATTCAGTTTGCAACATGAAGAAACTGAGGAACAAACAGGTTGGTTTCTTTCTCAAAGCTGAACTCACTCATTTGATCTTTATTCAAATGTCCAGCTCTACAGAAGTGAGTGATATTTTTCAAGAGTGTCCGAATTAAAGTTTTTTTTATTGAACATGAAATGGGTTGCCTCACATGGACAGACATGTTGAGATCACTTGACAAGACAAATGCTAATGCTGGCTTTAATTTGGACATTCATTATTACATGTCACATATTAAATTAGGAAAAATAATAATGACCTAAAAAGTTTTTTTTTTCAAGTAACATTGAACCCAATATCTACTTCTTTTTATGTAAAGATACATTTGGGATACATTGGGATTATAAATACTAGTGTGAAATACGTAAATGCAGTTATAAGTGCTCCAAAAAAATTAATTATGGACAGAATCCGAAAGTTTAGCTTTTTTTATTTTAAAGAGGTATAGAACAAATAATAAAATTAGTATATTTGAACAGGGAGCTGCTTTGAGATCTGTCACATGCCTGTCCTGTCTTGTGTGCACATGTGGGTTTTGTTAGTGTGGCCATGTGCCGCTGTCATTGTTTGATCCCTCCCCCTTGTTATCTGATTATTGGTTTCATTTGCCCCACCTGTGCCACCTCATTCCCAGTTTGATTTCTCCCCTTTATATAGCCCTTGTGTTTGTCAGTCTTTGTCGGATCCTTGTAATGTCTACGTCTCCCAGTTCCCCGTGTCGGTATGTTCAGTTTATATGTATTTCTAGTTTATGTATTTTTCCCCCTCGTGGGTTTTGTTTTGTAGTTTGTTCTGTTTTGTTTTATATTAAATCCTATTTTCTGCACTTGAGTCCTCGCACCTGTTTGTCCTTTGTATGTAACGTGACAGAAGGATCCGACCAACTTGAGGACTCAGCAGGAGGAGTTTGGTTTTTGTTTTTTGTTGTTTCTTTCACCGGAGATGGAGCTGAACAGACATGTACAGGTGATGCGGCAGGTAAACTCGAGGTACATCCGTCAACAGGGGCGGGTGTACGAGTTTGCCTGCCAATTCCTCAGAGAGGTGCATCACCTGTACCTTAATGAGGCAGAGAAGGCAGAGGTCTTCAACCTCTGCCTGGACATGCCTCTGAGTCCCACGGAGGTCGACAGGATGGGGACCCCGGACTTTTGGGAGTTCGTGGACCAGCTGGACTCCCTTCCTCCGAGGACCCCCATTCGGAGAGCTCCGTGGGTCCGGGTTCCGGTGGTCCCTGTACCGGTGGTCCGTAAGCGGAGGAGGAAAGGGAAGGAGCGCTCCGTGACTGTTCCGGTGGTCCCTGTGCCGGTGGTCCCTGTGCCGGTGGTCCCTGTGCCGGTGGTCCCGGTCCCGGTGGGTCGTGTTCCGGTGGTTCCTGTCCCGGTGGATCGTGTTCCGGTGGTCCCTGTGCCGGTGGATCGTGTTCCGGTGGTCCCTGTGCCGGTCGGTCGTGTTCCGGTGGTCCCTGGGCCGGTGGATCGTGTTCCGGTGGTCCCTGTGCCGGTGGATCGTGTTCCGGTGGTCCCAATCCCGGTGGATCGTGTTCCGGTGGCCCCTGTGCCGGTGGATCGTGTTCCGGTGGTCCCTGTACCGGTGGTCCCTGTACCGGTGGTCCGTAAGCGGAGGAGGAAAGGGAAGGAGCGCTCCGTGACTGTGCCGGTGGTCCCTGTGCCGGTGGTCCCTGTGCCGGTGGTCCCTGTTCCGGTGGTCCCAGTGCCGGTGGTCCCTGTTCCGGTGGATCATATTCCGGTGATCCCTGTGCCGGTGGTCCCTGTGCCGGTGGTCCCTGGGCCAGTGGTCCCAGTTCCGGGGGTGCCGGTGGTCCCGGTGCCGGCGGACTCTGTGCTGGAAGTGCCGCCCCGGCGCTCTGCTCTTCCCGCGGTGCAACGACGACCTCCTCTTCCAGCGCCGCCCCGGCGCCCTGCTCTGGCCGCGTCACCCCGGCGTCCTGCTCTGCCAGCGCGCAACGGCGCCTGCTCTGCCCGCGCGCAACGGCGCCCTTCTCTGCCCGCGCAACGGCGGCGCCCTGCTCTGCCGCGCCGCAACGACGCCCTGCTCTGCCCGCCGCAACGACGCCCTGCTCTGCCCGCGCCGCAACGACGCCCTGCTCTGCCCGCGCCGCAACGACGCCCTGCTCTGCCCGAGCCACCTGAACTCTGCTGGCCACTCCGGCTCCCCCGCCCGCCTGAACTCTGCTGGCCATCCCGGCCGCCTGAACTCTGCTGGCCACTCCGGCTCCCCCGCCCGCCTGAACTCTGCTGGCCATCCCGGCCGCCTGAACTCTGCTGGCCACTCCGGCTCCCCCGCCCGCCTGAACTCTGCTGGCCATCCCGGCCGCCTGAACTCTGCTGGCCACTCCGGCCCCCGGCCGCCTGAACTCGGCTGGCCACTCCAGCCCCCGGCCGCCTGAACTCTGCTGGCCACTCCAGCCCCGGCCGCCTGAACTCTGCTGGCCACTCCAGCCCCGGCCGCCTGAACTCTGCTGGCCACTCCGGCCCCCGGCTGCCTGAACTCTGCTGGCCACTCCAGCCCCCGGCCACATGAACTCGGCTGGCCACCGGCTCACCCGGCCGCCTGAACTCTGTTGGCCACTCCGGCCCCTCCGGCCGCCTGAACTCTGCTGGCCACTCCGGCCCCCCCGGCCGCCTGAACTCTGCTGGCCACTCCGGCCCCTCCGACCGCCTGAACTCTGCTGGCTACTCCAGCCCCGGCCGCCTGAACTTTGCTGGTCACTCCGGCCCCTCCGGCCGCCTGAACTCTGCTGGCCACTCCGGCCCCCCTGGCCGCCTGAACTCTTTGTGTTCCCTGTCCCTCCCTTGTTTTCCCCTTCCTTATCTG
This sequence comes from Gobiocypris rarus, assembly GCA_023029165.1. Taxonomy (NCBI): domain Eukaryota; kingdom Metazoa; phylum Chordata; class Actinopteri; order Cypriniformes; family Gobionidae; genus Gobiocypris; species Gobiocypris rarus. Next base: position 2,490,182 of record CM040923.1, read on the forward strand.
TTTCTCCCTGGTCTGTCCCCCCCGTCCCGCCCTGGTCTGTCCCCTGTCCCGCCTTGGTCTGTCCCCCGTCCCGCCCTGGTCTGTCCCCCGTCCCGCCCTGGTCTGTCCCCCCGTCCCGCCCTGGTCTGTCCTCCCCCGTCCCGCCCTGGTCCGTCCCCGTCCCGCCCCTGGTCCGTCCGTCCCCCGTCCCGCCCTGGTCCGTCCCCTCCGTCCCGCCCTGGTCCGTCCCCCGCCCCGCCCTGGTCCGTCCCTCACCCCCCCGCCCTGGTCCGTCCCGCCCTGGTCCGTTCCTCCGTGCCGCCCTGGTCCGTCCCTCCCGTGCCGCCCTGGTCCGTCCCTCTCCCGTCCCGCCCTGGTCCGTCCCCCGTCCCGCCTGGTCCGTCCCTCACCCCCGCACTGGTCCGTCCCGCCTGGTCCGTTCCTCCCGTGCCGCCCTGGTCCGTCCCTCCCGTGCCGCCCTGGTCCGTCCCTCTCCCGTCCCTCCCTGGTCTGTCCCTCCCGTCCCTCCCTGGTCTGCCCCTCCCGTCCCTCCCTGGTCTGTCTTTCTTGCCCCACCCTCGGCTGATGGAGCGTCTGGTAGCCGCTCCGTAGAGAGGGGGTTATGTCACATGCCTGTCCTGTCTTGTGTGCACATGTGGGTTTTGTTAGTGTGGCCATGTGCCGCTGTCATTGTTTGATCCCTCCCCCTTGTTATCTGATTATTGGTTTCATTTGCCCCACCTGTGCCACCTCATTCCCAGTTTGATTTCTCCCCTTTATATAGCCCTTGTGTTTGTCAGTCTTTGTCGGATCCTTGTAATGTCTACGTCTCCCAGTTCCCCGTGTCGGTATGTTCAGTTTATATGTATTTCTAGTTTATGTATTTTTCCCCCTCGTGGGTTTTGTTTTGTAGTTTGTTCTGTTTTGTTTTATATTAAATCCTATTTTCTGCACTTGAGTCCTCGCACCTGTTTGTCCTTTGTATGTAACGTGACAAGATCCCCATATCTATGGGACTGAACTATATAGGGCCTTGAAAATAAGATTTCAAAAGGAAAGTTTATTAAGAATGGACTTCTAGAAGGATATTAAGGTATCTGTAATACTTTTAGAGTTACAGGCATGCAAACTTTGGAAAAGGAATATTTATGGCTCTCAGATAGGTATGTTTCATGCAATTGAGCTGATAGAAAAACACAAGATACATTTCTAGTACTAACATAATTTATTCTTCAGATCTTAAAGATATGGATTCAGATATAAAAAAGTATCAGCCGGCTGCAAAGTGACCCACATTTGGTTTAATTTAATTATTCCCAAAGATGTTCTATCAGGTTGAGGTGAGAACTCAGTCAAGTTCCTCCAAACTTGCTCATCCATGTCTTTATGGACCGATGCTTTGAGCACTGGAGCGCGTGCGTTATAGTGTAGAAACATGTTATAGCAGGAAGGGGCCATCCCCAAACTGTTCCCACAAAGTTGTGAGCATGAAATTGTCCAAAATGTCTTGGTGTGCTGAAGTATTAGGAGTTCCTTTTGCCAAGCCCAACCCCTGAAAAACAAGTTTTTTTATTTAGTCTCAGTCCTGTGTCAAATTTGTATCATATTTACCAATCCTAATATTGTGTTGGTCCCCCTTTTGCTGCCAAAACAGCCCTGACCCGTTGAGGCATGGACTCCGCTAGACCCCTGAAGGTGTGCTGTGGTATCTGGCACCAAGATGTTAGCAGTAGATCCTTTATGTCCTGTCAGTTGTGAGGTGGGGCCTCCATGAATCAGACTTGTTTGTTCAGCACATCTCACAGACGCTCGATTGGATTGAGATCTGGGGAATTTGGAGGCCAAGTCAACACCTCAAACCCGTTGTTGTGCTCCTCAAACCATTCCTGAAGCATTTGTGCTTTGTGTCAGGAGCATTATCCTGCTGGAAGAGTCACAGCCACCAGGGAATACCGTTTCTATGAAAGGCTGTACATGGTCTGCAACAATGCTTAGGTAGGTGGTACGTGTCAAAGTAACATCCACATGGATGGCAGGACCCAAGGTTTCCCAGCAGAACATTGGCCAAAGCATCATCACACTGCCTCTGCCGGCTCGCCTTCTTCCCATAGTGCATCCTGGGGCCATGTGTTCCCCAGGTGAGCCACGCACACGCAGCCGGCCATCCACGTGATGTAAAAGAACTTGATTCATCAGACCAGGCCCCCAGGGGTCAGCATGGGCACCCTGACTGGTCAGCGGCTATGCCGCCCCATACACAACAAACTGAGATGCACTGTGTATTCTGACACCTTTCTATCAGAACCAGCATTAACTTCTTGAGCAATTTGAGCTCCAGTACCTCGTCTGGCCAGCCTTCGCTCCACATGTGCATCAATGAGCCTGGGCCGCCCATTACCCTGTGGCAGGTTCTCCACTGTTCCTTCATTGGAGCACTTTTGATAGATCCTGACCACTGCAGACCGGGAACACCCCACAAGAGATGCCACACTTTTTCCTTCTCACAGACTTCCCACTGAGGTGCCTTGATACAGTACTCTGGGAACAGCCTATTCGTTCAGAAACGTCTTTCTGTGTTTTACCCTCTCGCTTGAGGGTGTCAATGATGGCCTTCTGGACAGCAGTCAGGTCGGCAGTCTTACCCATGATTGTGGTTTTGAGTAATGAACCAGGCTGGGAGTTTTTAAAAGCCTCAGGAATCTTTTGCATGTGTTAATTAGTTGATTCAGATGATTAGGTTAATAGCTCCTTTAGAGAACCTTTTCATGATATGCTAATTTTTTTAGATGTATGCCAAAATCATCAGTATTAAAACAATAAAAGACCTGAAATATTTCAGTTGGTGTGCAATGAATCTAAAATATATGAAAGTTTAATTTGTATCATTACATTATGGAAAATAATGAACTTTATCACAATATGCAAATTTTTTGAGAAGGACCTGTATATACAGTATTGTTCAAAATAATAGCAGTACAATGTGACTAACCAGAATAATCAAGGTTTTTAGTATATTTTTTTATTGCTACGTGGCAAACAAGTTACCAGTAGGTTCAGTAGATTCTAAGAAAACAAATGAGACCCAGCATTCATGATATGCACGCTCTTATGGCTGTGCAATTGGGCAATTAGTTGAATTAGTTGAAAGGGGTGTGTTCAAAAAAATAGCAGTGTGGCATTCAATCACTGAGGTCATCAATTTTGTGAAGAAACAGGTGTGAATCAGGTGGCCCCTATTTAAGGATGAAGCCAACACTTGTTGAACATGCATTTGAAAGCTGAGGAAAATGGGTCGTTCAAGACATTGTTCAGAAGAACAGCGTACTTTGATTAAAAAGTTGATTGGAGAGAGGAAAACCTATAAAGAGGTGCAAAAAATGATAGGCTGTTCAGCTAAAATGATCTCCAATGCCTTAAAACGGAGAGCAAAACCAGAGAGACGTGGAAGAAAACGGAAGACAACCATCAAAATGGATAGAAGAATAACCAGAATGGCAAAGGCTCAGCCAATGATCACCTCCACGATGATCAAAGACAGTCTGGAGTTACCTGTAAGTACTGTGACAGTTAGAAGACGTCTGTGTGAAGCTAATCTATTTTCAAGAATCCCCAAAGTCCCTCTGTTAAAAAAAAAGGCATGTGCAGAAGAGGTTACAATTTGCCAAAGAACGCATCAACTGGCCTAAAGAGAAATGGAGGAACATTTTGTGGACTGATGAGAGTAAAATTGTTCTTTTTGGGTCCAAGGGCCACAGGCAGTTTGTGAGACGACCCCCAAACTCTGAATTCAAACCACAGTACACAGTGAAGACAGTGAAGCATGGAGGTGCAAGCATCATGATATGGGCATGTTTCTCCTACTATGGTGTAGGGCATATTTATCGTATACCAGGGATCATGGATCAGTTTGCATATGTTAAAATACTTGAAGAGGTCATGTTGCCCTATGCTGAAGAGGACATGCCCTTGAAATGGTTGTTTCAACAAGACAATGACCCAAAACACTCTAGTAAACGGGCAAAGTCTTTGTTCCAAACCAACAAAATTAATGTTATGTAGTGGCCAGCGCAATCTCCAGACCTTAATCCAATTGAGAACTTGTGGGATGATATCAAAAATGCTGTTTCTGAAGCAAAACCAAGAAATGTGAATGAATTGTGGAATGTTGTTAAAGAATCATGGAGTTATGAGTGCTCCAAAAAAATTAATTATGGACAGAATCCGAAAGTTTAGCTTTTTTTTTATTTTAAAGAGGTATAGAACAAATAATAAAATTAGTATATTTGAACAGGGAGCTGCTTTGAGATCCCCATATCTATGGGACTGAACTATATAGGGCCTTGAAAATGAGATTTCAAAAGGAAAGTTTATTAAGAATGGACTTCTAGAAGGATATTAAGGTATCTGTAATACTTTTAGAGTTACAGGCATGCAAACTTTGGAAAAGGAATATTTATGGCTCTCAGATAGGTATGTTTCATGCAATTGAGCTGATAGAAAAACACAAGATACATTTCTAGTACTAACATAATTTATTCTTCAGATCTTAAAGATATGGATTCAGATATAAAAAAGTATCAGCCGGCTGCAAAGTGACCCACATTTGGTTTAATTTAATTATTCCCAAAGATGTTCTATCAGGTTGAGGTGAGAACTCAGTCAAGTTCCTCCAAACTTGCTCATCCATGTCTTTATGGACCGATGCTTTGAGCACTGGAGCGCGTGCGTTATAGTGTAGAAACATGTTATAGCAGGAAGGGGCCATCCCCAAACTGTTCCCACAAAGTTGTGAGCATGAAATTGTCCAAAATGTCTTGGTGTGCTGAAGTATTAGGAGTTCCTTTTGCCAAGCCCAACCCCTGAAAAACAAGTTTTTTTATTTAGTCTCAGTCCTGTGTCAAATTTTTATCATATTTACCAATCCTAATATTGTGTTGGTCCCCCTTTTGCTGCCAAAACAGCCCTGACCCGTTGAGGCATGGACTCCGCTAGACCCCTGAAGGTGTGCTGTGGTATCTGGCACCAAGATGTTAGCACCAGATCCTTTATGTCCTGTCAGTTGTGAGGTGGGGTCTCCATGAATCAGACTTGTTTGTTCAGCACATCTCACAGACGCTCGATTGGATTGAGATCTGGGGAATTTGGAGGCCAAGTCAACACCTCAAACCCGTTGTTGTGCTCCTCAAACCATTCCTGAAGCATTTGTGCTTTGTGTCAGGAGCATTATCCTGCTGGAAGAGTCACAGCCACCAGAGAATACCGTTTCTATGAAAGGCTGTACATGTCCCACCTACCTAAGCATTACTGCAGACCGTGTCGCAGTAACATCCACATGGATGGCAGGACCCAAGGTTTCCCAGCAGAACATTGGCCAAAGCATCATCACACTGCCTCTGCCGGCTCGCCTTCTTCCCATAGTGCATCCTGGGGCCATGTGTTCCCCAGGTGAGCCATGATAGGCTGTTCAGCTAAAATGATCTCCAATGCCTTAAAACGGAGAGCAAAACCAGAGAGACGTGGAAGAAAACGGAAGACAACCATCAAAATGGATAGAAGAATAACCAGAATGGCAAAGGCTCAGCCAATGATCACCTCCACGATGATCAAAGACAGTCTGGAGTTACCTGTAAGTACTGTGACAGTTAGAAGACGTCTGTGTGAAGCTAATCTATTTTCAAGAATCCCCCGCAAAGTCCCTCTGTTAAAAAAAGGCATGTGCAGAAGAGATTACAATTTGCCAAAGAACACATCAACTGGCCTAAAGAGAAATGGAGGAACATTTTGTGGACTGATGAGAGTAAAATTGTTCTTTTTGGGTCCAAGGGCCACAGGCAGTTTTTGAGACGACCCCCAAACTCTGAATTCAAGCCACAGTACACAGTGAAGACAGTGAAGCATGGAGGTGCAAGCATCATGATATGGGCATGTTTCTCCTACTATGGTGTTGGGCCTATTTATCGCATACCAGGGATCATGGATCAGTTTGCATATGTTAAAATACTTGAAGAGGTCATGTTGCCCTATGCTGAAGAGGACATGCCCTTGAAATGGTTGTTTCAACAAGACAATGACCTAAAACACTCTAGTAAACGGGCAAAGTCTTTGTTCCAAACCAACAAAATTAATGTTATGGAGTGGCCAGCCCAATCTCCAGACCTTAATCCAATTGAGAACTTGTGGGATGATATCAAAAATGCTGTTTCTGAAGCAAAACCAAGAAATGTGAATGAATTGTGGAATGTTGTTAAAGAATCATGGAGTGGAATAACAGCTGAGAGGTGCCACAAGTTGGTTGACTCCATGCCACACAGATGTCAAGCAGTTTTAAAAAACTGTGGTCATACAACTAAATATTAGTTTAGTGATTCACAGGATTGATAAATCCCAGAAAAAAAAAATGTTTGTACAAAATAGTTTTGAGTTTGTACAGTCAAAGGTAGACACTGCTATTTTTTTTAACACACCCCTTTCAACTAATACCCCAATTGCACTGCCTTAAGAGCGTGCATATCATGAATGCTGGGTCTTGTTTGTTTTCTGAGAATCTACTGAACCTACTGGTAACTTGTTTGCCACGTAGCAATAAAAAATATACTAAAAACCTTGATTATTCTGGTTAGTCACATTGTACTGCTATTATTTTGAACAAAACTGTAAGGCCACCTCCATATGGTTTGAGTGATCTGATCCATATATTTACATAATTTTAATTTTATAAAGTAGATATCCTATTCAGAAGTTGTAGACAGATTTGCAGTATTTGATTTGACCTCAACCTCTAATAAACACATTTGTACATAGCAGACTGCTTTTGTTGTTTTATGGGGATTTTATTGAAAGCATTATGACATTCTGTGTGAGCTGCTGGTACGGTAATGCTTCGTAGGCAATGACAAGCAAACTGCTGGAAATTTCATTAACAAGTTTAGAGAGCATTTACAAAGAGAGAGAAATAAATAAAGCCAACATTATTGTGCAGGATAAGAGGCATCCCTTATATTATGCTTTTGAACTACTGCCATCTGGACGGCGGTATTGTGTTCCCAGATGCATGAAAAACAGGTCCAAACTATAATATGTTCCCCAAGCAATTCGATTTTTAAATTCATCCTCTAATGTTGATTGATGGTCAGTTGTTCTGGTTATCTTATCTTAAACTCTAAAGTAGATTTATTTGTTTTAAATTATGATTGTATATGCCAAATATGGAATCTTAAATGTCTGTGTGAGTATGCTGCATTTGTACTATCCCTACGGGGATAAATAAACTGACTAACTAACTAACTAACCAGTGGGTATTGGGTCAAGCATACATGTTTTTGGTTTTGATGCCTTAAATGTATCAATGTCTTTTGTTTTGTGTCATTAAACTGGGTTTGTCTTGTTTTTGTCTTTTTTAGGTCTGACAGCACTGAAAGCGGGTCAAGAACTAAATCAAATGGAAGAGAAAGATCAGTTTGGGAATCATTTCATAACTGAAGAAAAATATTTTAGTTGCTCACAGACTGAAAAGATTTCTTCACAAAAAATCACTCAAAAGCCTGGAAAGAGTTTCACTGAAAACCGACACCTTAAAGTCCAACTGACAAAACACTGTGGAGCAAAGACATTCAGATGTAATCAGTGTGGAAATAGTTTCACTAAAAACAACAGCCTTAACAGGCATTTAAAAATTCATTCTGGAGAGAAGCCTTACACTTGCCCACAGTGTGGAAAGAGCTTCTATATTAAAAGTCACCTTAAAGGCCACATAAGAATTCACACTGGAGAGAAGCCATTCACCTGCCAACAGTGTGGAAAGAGCTTCACCCAAAAGGGACATCTTAAAGGTCACATGAGAATTCACTCTGGAGAGAAGCCTTACACCTGCCAACAGTGTGGAAAGAAATTTGCTTTAAAGGGACTTCTTAAAGTCCACATGATTATTCACACTGGAGAGAAGCCTTTTACCTGCAAACAGTGTGGAAAGGAATTCACTGATAGAGGAAACCTTAAAGTCCACATGCAAATTCACACTGGAGAGAGGGCTTTCACCTGCCAACAGTGTGGAAAGAGCTTCACCCAAAAAGAACATCTTAAAGGTCACATGAGAGTTCACACTGGAGAGAAGCCTTACAACTGCCAACAGTGTGGAAAGGAATTCACTTATAAAGGAAACCTTAAAGTCCACATGAGAGTTCACAGTGGAGAGAAGGCGTTCACTTGCCAACAGTGTGGAAAGAGTTTCATTCAAAAAGGAAACCTTAATGCCCACATGAGAATTCACACTGGAGTAAAGCCTTACTGTGTGATAGGAGTTTCACAACAGAAATAAACCTTGGGTATCATATGAACATTCACACTGGAGAGAAGCCATTCACATGTGATAAATGGAGAAAGAGTTTTAAACATAAAGTAACCCTTAGTTGCCACTTCAGGATTCACTCAAGAAATATAGAAAAATGTGCAGTCTAAACGGACACCTGAAACCTCTGGTTCCAGGGCTCCAGTATTTACTGTACGGACTTCAGAATCATTTCATATGAGATCCTCCAGATCTGTTTGTTCAAGATTGCACCAGATCTTCTGTACGGACTTCAGGAATCTTTTCATCAGAGATCCTCCAGATCTGTGAGTTCCAGATTGCCCCGGATCTTTTGTACGGACTTCAGAATCTTTTCATCAGAGATCCTCCAGATCTGTAAGTTCCAGATTGCCCCGGATCTTTTGTACGGACTTCAGAATCTTTTCATCAGAGATCCTCCAGATCTGTGTGTTCCAGATTGCCCCGGATCTTTTGTACGGACTTCAGAATCTTTTCATCAGAGATCCTCCAGATCTGTGTGTTCCAGATTGCCTGGGTTTGCACTGACTTCAGATTCTAAAGATCCTTCCATCTGTGTGTTTCAGGGGATAAAGATTGTTTCCACAGACATTAGAACTTTCAACTTTAAGGCTCCTTCATCTGCGTGTTCCAGAACAAGGACATTCTCTGTGCTTCAGGATTTCAATGTTCAAGTACTTTGTGTTCAAGGCTGTGAAACGGAATGCAACTCCTTTCATCCCACTGCAACGCGAGCCCAGTGCCGCCACTCCCACCACGTTCATCCCGCGCTGCTCATAGGGCACCAAGTGCTGAGGGGGGCACCACAAGAAAATTCTCTCAGCACCCCACCTCGGTCAATAAAGTCACGAACGCCGCATCCGCGGGCATCATACAGTAATTACGCTTAGGGCATCAAAACGGCCAGCGGCGGGACTGCGCGGGCCAGCTCAGTGGAAGTGGAAGACGTCGCCGCTCAGCACATCACCAGGCGGAACGTAAATATCACTTCACCGAACCTCTTTTCAGAGACCTTGGCATTAGTGTATATTGTCAGTATAAAGTTATCTAATTTGCATTCAATTTAGCATAGCTGATGTCAGTTAATAACAAATAATCTGTCGATTTGTTTGTTGAATTCAGAATAAGGTTTACCTTATTACTGCGTATTTTTCCATAAGATCATTTGTAACTCCCATAGTAACCTCCAACTCAGCACTTAAATTCATTAAAACCCTTTAAACTTTATCCATTCAGTAGTTGTTAGTTTCTCTTGTCTATTCTTTTGTTAATAAAATTATTTTATTACACTTGTGTCTTCCTGGCTCCTTCAGATTGGTCAGATGATAAACTTCCTACAATTTATAATTTTCCTACAATATATATTTGAACAGGGAGCTGCTTTGAGATCCCCATATCTATGGGACTGAACTATATAGGGCCTTGAAAATGAGATTTCAAAAGGAAAGTTTATTAAGAATGGACTTCTAGAAGGATATTAAGGTATCTGTAATACTTTTAGAGTTACAGGCATGCAAACTTTGGAAAAGGAATATTTATGGCTCTCAGATAGGTATGTTTCATGCAATTGATCTGATAGAAAAACACAAGATACATTTCTAGTACTAACATAATTTATTCTTCAGATCTTAAAGATATGGATTCAGATATAAAAAAGTATCAGCCGGCTGCAAAGTGACCCACATTTGGTTTAATTTAATTATTCCCAAAGGTGTTCTATCAGGTTGAGGTGAGAACTCAGTCAAGTTCCTCCAAACTTGCTCATCCATGTCTTTATGGACCGATGCTTTGAGCACTGGAGCGCGTGCGTTATAGTGTAGAAACATGTTATAGCAGGAAGGGGCCATCCCCAAACTGTTCCCACAAAGTTGTGAGCACTGACTTCAGATTCTAAAGATCCTTCCATCTGTGTGTTTCAGGGGATAAAGATTGTTTCCACAGACATTAGAACTTTCAACTTTAAGGCTCCTTCATCTGCGTGTTCCAGAACAAGGACATTCTCTGTGCTTCAGGATTTCAATGTTCAAGTACTTTGTGTTCAATGCTGTGAAACGGAATGCAACTCCTTTCATCCCACTGCAACGCGAGCCCAGTGCCGCCACCCCCACCACGTTCATCCCGCGCTGCTCATAGGGCACCAAGTGCTGAGGGGGGCACCACAAGAAAATTCTCTCAGCACCCCACCTCGGTCAATAAAGTCACGAACGCCGCATCCGCGGGCATCATTCAGTAATTACGCTTAGGGCATCAAAATGGCCAGCGGCGGGACTGCGCGGGCCAGCTCAGTGGAAGTGGAAGACGTCGCCGCTTCAGCACATCACCAGGCGGAACGTAAATATCACTTCACCGAACCTCTTTTCAGAGACCTTGGCATTAGTGTATATTGTCAGTATAAAGTTATCTAATTTGCATTCAATTTAGCATAGCTGATGTCAGTTAATAACAAATAATCTGTCGATTTGTTTGTTGAATTCAGAATAAGGTTTACCTTATTACTGCGTATCTTTCCATAAGATCATTTGTAACTCCCATAGTAACCTCCAACTCAGCACTTAAATTCATTAAAACCCTTTAAACTTTATCCATTCAGTAGTTGTTAGTTTCTCTTGTCTATTCTTTTGTTAATAAAATTATTTTATTACACTTGTGTCTTCCTGGCTCCTTCAGATTGGTCAGATGATAAACTTCCTACAATTTATAATTCTAAATCTTTTGGGGAACACCTCCAGCGTGACAGGTGTCTGAATCACTATCGAATCACGTCAATCCCATTGACCAGCGATAGCCTCTGATGTCATCACTGTGCAACCTGGAAGTATTAGGGGTGTAATGATACACTTGTGTCACGATTCGATATGTATCTCGATACGATATATATCCCGATATTTTAAGCCAAAATAAATAGATTTTTTTACTATTTATATACATATATATATATATATATATATATATATATATATATATATATATATATATATAATTATTGTTTGTGCATTATTATCAGGACCAGCAAATATTCCCCCTATGCATTATTATATTATATTCATCATTATGTATAGTCGTTGTATGATTCTATGTAATACGATTATTAATGTAGTAATGTCACTGAAACTCTGTAAACTTAATTTTTTTCCCTCATGTATTACTCGCGCTTTCAATGCAGGCAGCATTCTCTCCCCATGCTCGCTATGTCCCGCCTTTCTCGCTATTAATTCAGTATGTAAGAATGATTCTTAATTGCTTTGAATAATCACACTACTAAAACTAAATGTGATCTGGTGATTTAAATGATGTTTGTGATTTCACTAAGGAGTGCCGCTTTAAATTAGCCTAGAAATCTAGACACACCCTAGCGGAAGAACTTATTTTGCTGCGAGTGTAGTCTGGCAACTCTCGGTAGACCGAAGAGCTGGAAAAACCTAACTCTGGTCAGGCCAATCACAGCGTGTGTAGAGTCGGTGGGCGGGCTTAACATAATGACGGTACGTCACTGCAGAGTTGCGGAGGTTCTGCGTGCTACTCGTAAACAAAGAAGCTGACGAACAGTGGTCTTTTGAATCGGCTTTGGCCGCGACTCTGGAAGACTTGGAGTTAAGCTTTTCTTTGAGAAAAGAACAAAGAACTGCCCTGAAGTCAATCTGAAGAAAAGAAGATGTGTTCGGAGTTTTGCCGACCGGATACGGCGAAAGTCTATAAACTAACGTTAGCTCGGCTTCACCTTCTTCTTCACTCTGGTTAGTTGCGGCGTTATCCAATTGCATGCAGAGGTAATTTGAAAGACAACCGTTTATCCCGCCCCTCGGGTTGAGCCCTGTCAATGGTGAGTTTTCAGACCCAAGATCTTGATTTGGGTCTGGCTTGTCAGGCTAGCTTTAAATGATGTTTGCGCTCAGACTTTGAGGAGTGACCCTTTAAATAATGTTTGCTCTCACTTTGAAGAGTGCCGTTCCGGCAGTGCATGCACTTCAGATGATCAATGCAATCAATCACAGTTCTAATAACAAAAAAGTGTGTCAAAATGACCGCTCTTAAACTCTGAAAATGTTAAGCTCATCCAAGAATTAAACTCCCTGCATTTACTCTCTCTCATGTTGTTTTTGTGCGTCATGCAATCATTTGAACGTCCCTTTTTTACTTATGTATGTGCATCCTGTTAAATATATTCATCATTTAAAGCCATTGTGTCTCTTCAGAAGACTTGAAGACTTCAGAAGATTTGGATTAGACACTCGATTAGTTATTTTTACGATGCCTTTATGACATTTTTTGCATCTTTTAAGTTTGAGATGAATGGTCTTTAAAAAAGGAGGGACATAAATCCGTCAGGTTTCATAAAGAATATCTTCATTTGTGTTTAGAAGTTAAACGAAAAACGACATGATGGTGAGTACATGATAGAATTTACATTTGTGGTACATTTTGTTAATTTGTGTTTGGGTGAATTATACCTTATAAATAGGCCTACTACAGCAAATTGATCCTCAGATAAAAGAACTATATATATTGCGAATCATATCGTTTACATTAACGATACATATCGTCATATTTTATATCGCGATATACCCCTAGGAAGTATATAAGGGCGCCATGCAAACATGACAGCATTTTCTTCATCTGAAGGGACTGTCCGGCAGGCAGGCCCCGAGGCATGGCAACGAGACACAGCGTCTCGTTCCCTGTTCTCAGGGAACTAAGGTTACATACTTAACCAGAGACGTTCCCTTTCAAAAGGGAATTCGCGCTGCGTCCTATGACACTTTTGGGGAACGATTTACCCACGCCGCCATGCTGAGGGGAAGCAAATTCAACTGAAATGCATGAACAGCTCCCCCTCTGGTCACACTAGGCTGTCAGTGACAGCATTCCCTACGGTCATAGCCCAAGCTAAACCTAGGTAGGAAACTTCGTATACACTCATGAAGTCCTAGCCAGGCCGCTCAAAGGCCTGGAACCAACCAGTTCAACAGAAGGGGTTCCTTTAAGGGAATGTGGCTAGGAGACCTGAGGGCGCCCAAGCCAACCACCGAATGCCACCAGGGAGGCCTAACCTGGTGCCGCTTCCAAGGGACACTCCAGCCCGGCCTACCCTGTCTGATTGGAAACAGAGCCTCTGGAACTCGCCTTCTTAATGAGGCATGTAGACTGAGGGACTGCGAACTGGCAGTGGCCTCCTCAGATCGGATCTCAGAGACGGGATATCCTGGAGAGCAGTACTCAGCATAGCGCTATACGACCCTTGCCAGTGAGTGGGAGTTCGTCTGCTCGATCCTAGGATCTACTGAGCACATAAATTACAGGGGTGCTCAGGAGGCCATACAGGCCTATGGACTGATCTAATTGGGAGGCCTCACGAAGTAAAGGGCCTACGACTGTCTGATCAGACTCAGGCGGCTCCAAGCTCATATATAACCCTCGACTAAGGGGAGCTCAAAGCCTTCCCGGTAGGAAACCAAGCTGTAGTCTAAACAGGCCCCTTCCTGTAGGGACTGAGTAGCAAAGCGATACCTTGTCTCGCTAGGGTGTGAGACCGCGCTGATTGCAGGTCTCCACTAGCTGTCAGCATGATGCCAGTTATTAATCCCGTCAGGGAGGCCTGGTGAGGCCTTCTAATGAACACAGTCAAGCCAACTGTTGAGTAGGCTGGAGAACGGGAACACTTTCCCTCAGGGAGGCCTGATAAGCCGTTTGATAACAGTAGTAGCCAGCGGTCGGAGTAGCTGAAAAACCGGGAACCTGGTGAGGCCTACCACCTGATAGCAATCCTCCAGGGAGGCCTGGTGAGGCCTCCCACCTGATAGCATTCCTCCAGGGAGGCCTGGTGAGGCCTGCCACCTGGTAGCGTGCCCTCAGGGAGGCCTGGTGAGGCCTACTACCCGCTTGCTAGCCACCAAGTGACTGGGGCCCAAAAACTCACCCTCAGGGGAGGCCTGGTGAGGCCTACCCCCTCAGCAGCGAGCCTAAAGGGATGCCTGGTGGGGCATACTACCTGATGGCTGGCCCGTAGGGGTGGCTTTCTAATGGCAAGTTGAAAGACTTGCTTCTCTGCTGGCTGACAAAGGTGGACACCCAATTATTACTTGGGGATTCATCCCCAGGGATGCCAACGTTGGTCTTGCTACTGAAGCTGACATTGTTGGATACTGCTCATCCCTTCCTACCGTCGGGACACACTCGCAAGGAGGCCTACTGAAGCCTACTACCTGACCTGGAGTCTACTGCCCAGACTGCCCAAACTGGCTGCTCACAGCCAGCTGGCCCAATAAGCCAAACCCTGGGGCTGGTCCGTCTCAGAGGCCTATAGCGGCCTACTGTGTGATGTGCAGTCTCACTGGCAGCGCCTACTAGCGTTCAACCAAACCATCATATAGCAAAGGTTGCGAAGTACTGCTTGACCCGAGCCATGGATGGAGAAGAATGATACAGAGCTGTGCGTGGGGTACTCAAACCTACCCTGTCTTCACCAGGGAAGTAATGCCTCCTGGCCACAAAATATATCCACTAGGGCCAATGCCCACCAAAGCTGGTGGCAAGCTAGCTCTGGAAGGCGAGGTCCAGCAAATAGTCTCTTCGTAAATAATAAGTCTCTATCAATTCTGCTCGACACCCACCTGCGTTACTAATAAACCCCAGAATGCAGAGAAGGGGGCGGGCTCTGGCCGTGCAACTCTCGACTGAGAGGAGGCTAACCTAAAGGATGCTAAACCTACATTCACTTAGTGGTGACAGCACTTATATAATATATCTTAGTGAAACGCCACCGTCATCCCTAGAAGCCTAGGCCAGCCAATGCAGCGGCCCTGTAAGTGCTGGCCTGCATGCATAGATCTTTCCTGAGGCCCAATAGGGTAAAAACCTCACACGAGAGGCCCTTAGGCGGAAACTTAGCCCAACAGAGCTGGTCCTAGATCTGGCTGTAGTTCATGCGTTAGTGTGGACTTATTTCACCCTCTAAATCTGTTTAGATGTTAACGCTTTACTCTGAGGTGGCTATCAGTCACCAGTCCTTTCAAAAAGAACATTACATGTTACTACAGACCCGCGAAATGCGCGACGTTTACTGTATCAAATAACTTGCGCACTGGGACGAGATAAACACTGCATGCAGCGCTGGCAGCTGCTCGTTCTCTCACCTTTCTAACCACCTGACGGGAACTACAGGGCCCTAGTCCAATATTCCCAATGATACAGCAATCCCCGAAGCCCTCTACAGGAAGCGTAAAGTCTATACAAAAATTTATTCGTATTTTCCCTCTCAAGGGGACTTACCAGCTCGCCTACGGCCTGTAATGATATCCACCAAAAAGTTTTATTCACAACACATATGCTTAGGTGTACTATAGCCTGGGGCCTGAGGGGGCGCTCTCGCAAACCAAGCCAGGCAGGCCATCAGACACTGACATCCGTCATCAGAAGTCAGCACTTCATTTCGGCATGGACACACATCAGCTTTGTGTGCCGTTGCGTTCAGTGAATGTGAGACGCTGCCGCTCACGGCTGGCCGTGTTCGATGAGGTGTTGAAGAGAAATGGTAAAGGCCAAGAGCTTGGACGCTGTGGACAGAATACTCGACGGGCTGGCTTCGAGGATCACTGCAATGGAAGTGGAGGTCTGAAGTATGATGGCTTCTACTTCTTTTAGAGCGAGCATACCTCCTCCTGTGCTAACAACACGCCATGCTTTTGACCAGCTCTCAAGCAGAGGTGACCTTCAGAGTCTGCCTCTTGCGCAAGCCAGTTCCTCAGGACTTAAGAAACACTCCGCTTTGCTCAAGCTGGCCCAGTCTCTGAAGGATCTGAAGGACTATGGAGTCCTGGCTGGAGCCCTCGGGGGACCAAAGCTCTTCAGGCCTACCTGGGGGAGAGAATCAAGACCAGTTTAAAGAAAAAGAGAATGAGTGAGCTGGTTGTGACCAAACTTTCCAAACCTAGTGTTCAAGAGGCAATAGCACTTAACAACCTACCACTTTAGTACACTTAATTTAGTACTAGTTACTTGTTTATTGTCATAGACAGTTGTTGTTAAAATGCATATACTTTGACTGATGTTTTAATTTATTGAACTTAAAATTTTTATTTGTCTTATTATTTGTTGCTTTGCCATGCACTTTATGTATATATATACATATATATATACACTCACCTAAAGGATTATTAGGAACACCTGTTCAATTTCTCATTAATGCAATTATCTAATCTACCATTCACATGGCAGTTGCTTCAATGCATTTAGGGGTGTGGTCCTGGTCAAGACAGTCTCCTGAACTCCAAACTGAATGTCAGAATGGGAAAGAAAGGTGATTTAAGCAATTTTGAGCGTGGCATGGTTGTTGGTGCCAGACGGGCCGGTCTGAGTATTTCACAATCTGCTCAGTTACTGGGATTTTCACACACAAATATTTCTAGGGTTTACAAAGAATGGTGTGAAAAGGGAAAAACATCCAGTATGCGGCAGTCCTGTGGGCGAAAATGCCTTGTTGATGCTAGAGGTCAGAGGAGAATGGGCCGACTGATTCAAGCTGATAGAGGAGCAACTTTGACTGAAATAACCACTCGTTACAACCGAGGTATGCAGCAAAGCATTTGTGAAGCCACAACACGCACAACCTTGAGGCTGATGAGCTACAAAAGCAGAAGACCCCATTGGGTACAAGTCATCCAGCAGGATAATGCACCATGTCACAAAGCTCCAATCATTTCAAATTGGTTTCTTGAACATGACAATGAGTTCACTGTACTAAAATGGCCCCCACAGTCACCAGATCTCAACCCAATAGATGTGATGGAACGGGAGCTTCGTGCCCTGGATGTGGATCCCACAAATCTCCATCAACTGCAAGATGCTATACTATCAATATGGGCCAACATTTCTAAAGAATGCTTTCAGCACCATGTTGAATCAATGCCACGTAGAATTAAGGCAGTTCTGAGGGCGAAAGGGGGTCAAACACAGTATTAGTTGGTGTTCCTAATAATCCTATAGATGAGTGTATACAGGTCCTTCTAAAAAAATTTGCATATTGTGATAAAAGTTCATTATTTTCCATAATGTAATGATAAAAATTAAACTTTCATATATTTTAGATTCATTGCACACCAACTGAAATATTTCAGGTCTTTTACTGTTTTAATACTGATGATTTTGGCATACAGCTCATGAAAACCCCAAATTCCTATCTCAAAAAATGTGCATATCATGAAAAGGTTCTCTAAACAAGCTATTAACCTGATCTCTGAATCAACTAATTAACTCTAAACACCTGCAAAAGATTCCTGAGGCTTTTAAAAAAACTCCCAGCCTGGTTCATTACTCAAAACCGCAATCATGGGTAAGACTGCCGACCTGACTGCTGTCCAGAAGGCCATCATTGACACCCTCAAGCGAGAGGGTAAGACACAGAAAGACATTTCTGAACCAATAGGCTGTTCCCAGAGTGCTGTATCAAGGCACATCAGTGGGAAGTCTGTGGGAAGGAAAAAGTGTGGCAAAAAACGCAGCACAACGAGAAGAGGTGACAGGACCCTGAGGAAGATTGTGGAGAAGGTCCGGTTCCAGACCTTGGGGGACCTGCGGAAGCAGTGGACTGAGTCTGGAGTAGAAACATCCAGAGCCACCGTGCACAGGCGTGTGCAGGATATGGGCTACAGGTGCTGCATTCCCCAGGTCAAGCCACTTTTGAACCAGAAACAGCGGCAGAAGTGCCTGACCTGGGCTACAGAGAAGCAGCGCTGGACTGTCGCTCAAATTTTGCATGTCATTCGGAAATCAAGGTGCCAGAGTCTGGAGGGAGACTGGGGAGAAGGAAATGCCAAAATGCCTGAAGTCCAGTGTCAAGTACCCACAGTCAGTGATGGTCTGGGGTGCCATGTCAGCTGCTGGTGTTGGTCCACTGTGTTTTATCAAGGGCAGGGTCAATGCAGCTTGCTATCAGGAGGTTTTGGAGCACTTCATGCTTCCATCTGCTGAAAAGCTTTATGGAGATGAAGATTTCGTTTTTCATCAAGACCTGGCACCTGCTCACAGTGCCAAAACCACTGGTAAATGGTTTACTGACCATGGTATTACTGTGCTCAATTGGCCTGCCAACTCTCCTGACCTGAACCCCATAGAGAATCTGTGGGATATTGTGAAGAGAAAGTTGAGAGACGCAAGACCCAACACTCTGGATGAGCTTAAGGCCGCTATCGAAGCATCCTGGGCCTCCATAACACCTCAGCAGTGCCACAGGCTGATCGCCTCCATGCCACGCCGCATTTAAGCAGTCATTTCTGCAAAAGGATTCCCGGCCAAGTATTGAGTGCATAACTGAACATAATTATTTGAAGGTTGACTTTTTTTGTATTAAAAACACTTTTCTTTTATTGGTCAGATGAAATATGCGAATTTTTTGAGATTGTATTAAATTTTATTGACTAAAAATGCGTTAGAAAACGGTCATCTCAAAGACGAGTTCGTTCAGAATCAGTTACATATAGCAGGTCGGCTGACTCGATTTCCTTCTCATACATTCCCGCAGCGTCACAGTGCATTTCCCTATTGAAGCCCAGCGTCCATTGACTTCAATGGGGCTGCTTTGAACGTTTTTTTTTCAGCGCTTCGAAACTAGACGGTCATTGGATAAACGCTGCGATTATGTCCCGCCCACGGACGCTCAGCGTCTCTGGGGGTGAATGGGGAGTGGGCTGGCCCGGACTCCAATCCTGCGTGATGATTGGCGGGTCTGTCGAAAGACTGCATCTCCTTTTGACTGACAGTGATTCTGTACTATAAGGAATCACTAAAGCTATTCGCGCTCAGTCCCATCGCGGATTTCTCAAGTTAAGTCGAAATAAAAACTGCTGCAACCTTTTTCTTTGATATTTGCTTGGCGAAATTGCTTGATTTTCATCAAACATTTCACACAATTATACACCACATTCCTTGTTTCAGTTTTACAGAGTTTAATATTTTTTTTAGATCATTCATTCATTCATATAACGTTAGTAGGCTAGGCTAGCGTCGTGGGTGAAACTGCGCACGATGGCAGACGGTGCTAATATTGTCGACCTGATTTTGGCAAAGCCATTTGAAAGTGTACCTTACGAGGAAAAACTTAGAATTAAACAGCAGGGCAGATCAACACCTAAGACTGATTTAGTGCAAAAGATAGGGAAAAATAAACTGTTCTCATTAGTGGCAACAATTGGAGCTACATCTGCAGGTGTAGAAAGGAGCTTCTCCTGTTTAAAGCGACTCAAGTCCTACACCTGAAACACAATGGGCCAAGGCCGTTTAAGCAGCCTAGCTCTGCTGGCCATTGAGAGGACACTGGTCAAGTCACTTGAAAAGACTCCTAGTTGGTACGACAGGGTCACAGACCATTTTCTTGAAAAGGAACGTAGGGCAGAATTTACTTTTAAATAAATAGACAATTTTATGATGTAGGCCGAAAATGAGCTTCCCCTCTCTGACAGACCAGTAGCCACATAGCATATATATATGCTCACCAGCCACTGTGGCTAGTTGTTTTCCAAAGTTACTAGCCACTCAGCATTTTCGATGGCCACAATTTGCTGTTTGGAAAGTACATTTTGTATGATTTAAGTTGACTTTGGCGTGCTTAAATTACTTGATTTTGAGTCATTTTACTTTTACTAAGATTTAAAACCCTTTCAAACTTTCAAATGTAGCAAATTACAAAAAAATAGTACATTTTTCAGATACAGTAGGTTTATTTAATATGTATACATTATTTAACATCTGTAGTTGTTAGTGCAATAATTCCAAACGGATGTCCAAATTTTTTTATAAAAAATTTAATTTCTCTTGTTCTTTCCACCTTGACTGTGCTGCCAACATGACTAAAACATGTTAAAAAGTGTGTTTTGTTTTGTTTTTGACAACAACACCTAAACTAATTTCTTACATAGAAGCAGTACTCATCGTCTTTTGTCTTACAGTTTGTATTTTCACAGCAATAAATCTTATGTGGAATGTTGAAGCATAAAAGGAACTGAGGTCTGATAGAAAAAGTAACAAAAAAAGAACATAAATGTTGTTTGCTGGTGAGAAACTCTCCAGTCCGTGTTGAATAAAACCAAGGGACAGAAACTTTCATCATGTAAGACAAAAAGTTGAAAAAATAATATTCCGTTTTCCACCTCAATCATCTACTATAAGGAAAATAAATCAGAGAGGACACAAACACCAATCATTTTGCACAATAGAAAACATTTTGTTTTTAAAAAACATTCCCGTCCAAGTGTATAAATGTTGTTTAGCATTTACAGAATCTCACATATTAGATGTGTTTCAAACTCTTTCTTTGGTAGTTATTTTTAGCACATCATTGACCAACACGCATATGTATTTCAACAAGAATTCAACTGATATGTGTTTTATTGTTTGTATGTGAATGTCTACACACATCTGTGACTTGAGCATGTGATCAGGACTTTTATTTTGGAGTGGTGTTGTGACGTCATAAGGATGCGCCGCGCTCCTGGATCTCTTGTGATTCTGCTGGAGAAAGGTTTGTGTTTTAAGCTTTTAAAGCGTTTAAATCAATGCAAACTGTTCAGACAATTTTATGGTTTTAACAAGAACAGTTAAATTCATGTGTAATTATTGAATGTAACAATATACTGCATAATCTTATAATAATGAACTTTATTTATTGTAAGTAAAGCTCATTCATACATGAGTAACAGAAAAATGAGTCTCATTTCTCTATATATATATCGTTTTTTTATTATTAGTTCAATTATAGACAAGTACAAAACCAATATAAGACATGGTGGTACAGTTCAGAGTATCTATTAACAACTAGAAAAAGGGCAATAGAAAAATAAATGTTCAATATCTTCACACAAATATATCTACTAATGGTTGCATTTACAGGATAACATCTATGAATAATTTAAATGTAATGATTTATTTTACTTTCTTAGAAATAACATATTTATATGGTAATGTCCAAATGCTGTGCCAAAATATACAATGATGTTTACACCATTTTGATTTACATAGGACTGGATCCGACTTTTAAGGAATTTCTTATAAAATTGTTATTTAAACATTTATCAAAAAAAGGAGAGACCATTTACAAAGAGTTGGGGATTTTGTTAAGTTGTATTAAATATCTACATTTGCGAATTTGGTTTAGATTATGACATTGGGGATAGCCTTAATTACTTTGTTGAATTCTTTTTAATTTACAAATAAAAATAAATAAAAAAACACATTTTGAAATAAATTTAGGGTATGTGTATAATTGCCCATTCTTGTCAATAAACTGGTTTACAATTAAAATGTTATGCCGTACCGAATTCTCCATGTACAATGACTTCTTATTATTAATGATATTAACATTGTTTCATATAAAACACCTGCTAGGAGAAAAATTGTGTTTGTATAAAGTGAGCAGTACAGAAATGCTTGTTTGTGATAATTGGACAAAGCAATAGGAAGTTTAACAGTTTTATAAGAACATTGCAACAAAAAATTTAAGTTTTTCAAATAAAAAATATGGGATGATATTAAATATACTTGTTTGATTAAAACAAAAAAACGTTTTTATCCGACAAGGTTCGAGGTTCGTTTTTACATATGAAATTAAAGAGTAATTTATCCATTTGTGAGGATATATCTTTTGGGGCACTAAGTAAAGAGAAAAGGTATGCTGCTCTCGAAAGACCTTCTGCTTTACTCCATAAAATTCTCCCTTGAATAAAAAGATCTCTTGTTAACCGTGAGTTATATTTCTTTTGCATTTTTTTCAACAACAGGCCTAAAACTAGAGTTGACTATTACATCAGTGTCTTTAGAGATTTTAATTCCCAAATAGGTTACTATACTTTATTGTTTTTGCCATTGTAGGATCTCACATTTAGACAAATTTAAAATAAATTCAGAAAATTGAGAAGCTATTAATGATGTTCAAAGCCAAAGGTACCTCAATACTATCACCAAGAAAAAAATTTGTGTCATCAGAAACTTGCAATATTAAAAATTTTCATGAATTTTAATACCTTTAAAATGGTGTTGGTTTCAGATTTACTTTATTCAGATTTACTTTATTTGGCACACAACCAGATACACAAGTGCAACAGTAGGTGCAATGCTTTCTTAGGTGCTATTCCAAGCAACATAGTAACATGACACAAGACATATGACAACAAAAACACAACTGTATACACAAGTGCAACAGTAGGTATTCTTACTCCGTTCCAACAGCAAAGTGACAAGACATGGGACATACGATGACCAAGACAACATAATCAGCTAAGGGGTTCACACCAAGGCAGCCTTCAATTGCGGCGCCATCTTTGAACCAGAATATAGAAAGCAGATTCGCAAGCATACATATGCAACAAAACATAACATAGCATGAAACAGTTCACGTGGTCACGTGCTGGGATTTTTTGTGTGGGAGTATGAAGGCAAGGGGAGAGAAGAGAGAGAGATTGTGAGAGGCAGACGGAAGGAGGGGGGCTGGGATGGGGAGGGTTATGTATGGTGTGAATAAGAGTCAGTGATGTGTGGTGTGAGAATGTCAGCCAAAACTTCAGATGTTTTCAGAGTTCAGTTCAATGGCTTGTCCTTGAAGAGAGATAAGGCAGTGCACAGGAGTGATAGCAAGAAACCGTCTGACAGGCTGACCTCCCAACCGAGAGAGCTAGGAGAAGGGGAGAAGTTACTTTTTTAATTTGTATTAATCCATTTTTCTGATCTTCGGTAATTTGTCCGGATCATAATTAATCAAACCATTCTGATCCTCAGCGTTCCTGGCGAACCGGTTCATGCAGTGACTTAGACATTTCATCCAGCTTCGCAGTCAGACCGGTCAGAGTCCGTAAAAGTTCACCAGCCTGACCCCCGATGGATGGCGCATCCGCAGTCCTGACTGAGATGTTACGGTTCAGTTCATCAATCATTATCACTCTCTGATCTAATACCTTCAGTCGGTCACACACATCCCGAAGTGCCCGTTAATTTCCGCAGACAGCGGCTGGGTGAATTTACTGGCAGCTGTCTTACCAATCTTCCGATAGGTCAGGGCAATCCCAAGGCCGAGGAATAGGGACCCCACTATCACAATTCCAATTATGAATAAATCTTCCACGTCCTCCACGGACAGAGCCTCTAGACACACGGTTTGCCAGGTGTTCCAGGCGTCCATCGTGTAGCCCGCAGCGAAGGTCCCGTCCGGGCAGGTGGGTTCTCCCGGAGCACCCTTTCTTAGTGAAAAAATCTTGTCAATCGCGCTGAGGGACCAGTTAATCAATTCCATTTCAGTATTCTCAGGAGCCCAGCCAAGCAGGGGTTTGGAAAAAAAAGACCAAAGGACAAAGCGCAAGAGCAAGAGCGGGAGCAGAGAGAAAACACGTCTGCCCTCTATGAGTACAGGAAGTTCAGGATCACATTATTATCAGGATCATTGGTTTATCATATTACTTAACACGAGCTACAACTATAAAAAGAATGCAGAAATCGGACAGCCTTGTCAGATACCTCTGTTTATTTCAAATCTAGGAGATGTTCAATGTTTAGTAAATTTAATATTGTACTAAATCAACAATTAAACGAATATTAGAGTAAATATGGCATCCTTTCATGAATCCACATTGTTTCATCAATTATCTAATTTAAAGAATTTTTCATACGTTTTGCAAGAACTGCTGCCATTATTTTATATTCATTATTTAATAATAAGTCACCAATTTTCTAATAATAGTTTATCTTTTTAAGGTTTATGGATTAAAGTGATGACACACTGTCTGAGTGATGTAGGTTGAAATCCTTTGTTGATGGCGTCCTCATTTACTGTTAACAGGAATTTAGATATATCGTCTATAAAAACGTTATACAATTCTGATGTGAGGCCATCATTCCCAGGATTTGTTGTTTTGTAGTAATTTTTTTTAATAAATACTCAATTGCATTTAGAGAAAGGTTTTAGGAACATTCAGTTTTACTTTCTTAAGATAGCATTTTTGGATTTCTAATTGTTTTAAAAAGAATTAAAGTATCTTGATTTTCTCCTAATAGATATTAGTAAAATATTTTGAAACAAATTTAGAAATCATGCTTAGGTCTTCAGTAACAATGTCATTAATTTTTAACTTTCTAATTAGGCACATTTGTGCATTCCTTTTCTCAAAAGTAATTATTTATCTTACCTTCTTCCATCCATTTCCCTCTCGATCTTACAAAAGCACATTTGGATTTTTCTTGATAGCTATGGTCTAATTCTTTCTTTAAAATTTCTAAAACATTATTGGATGGGTGGATGTCTGATTTAAATTTGCTTCATGTGAATTATCATATGTCTATGAGAGCCAAATTATCAAACAAATTCTGGAGATCGCTATTCCTATTAATTGACATTTTCTTTTATAGTGTCTAACAAATCACAATTCAAAGAAGAGTTGTGTCCATAAACATTACATAATATAAAGAAATTGTTGCCAGTTACAACAACTAAAATTACCCAATGCGCAAAGTATTTTTCCTCTAAAGCTGCCTGTCAAAGTGCTCACACCGGCTGATTATTTCCATTCACTAACCAAATATCATCAGCCCATTGGTTCCTCCAAAACAAAACATCTTCACCACTTGAGATGAATTCTCTCTATATATCGTAAATCAGTTTATCATAAACATGAATTCAGTCACTGGCGAGTAGAGATGAGAGAAACTTAACTGAATCAATCGCTACACAGAATCACCTCAAACACTGATGACTCGTGCTGGTTAAACAGTGTAAATAACTAGAAAACCAACTGCAAACCAACTGCTAATGTTTTCATGAAAGAATAATTTATTAAATGTAAATAAATATAGCTTAAATGTATACATATGAACCTACTATAAAGGTGCTGGTCATATAGTTAAAATATTATGAAAAAGTTGATTTATTTCACTAATTCCATAAAAAAAATGTTAACTTGTATATTACATTCGTTCATTACACACAGACTGATATATTTCAAAGGTTTATTTTTTTAATTTCAATGATTATAACTAACTAAGGAAAATCCCAAATTAAGTATCCCAGAAAATTTAAATATTGTGAAAAGGTTCAATACTGAAGACCCCTGAAGCCACGCTCTAATCAGCTAATTAACTCGAAACTCCTGCAAAGGCCTTTAAATGGTCTATCAGTCTAGTTCTGTAGACTACACAATCATGGGGAAGACTGCTGACTTGACAGTTGTCCAAAAGACGACCATTGACACCTTGCACAAGGAGGGCAAGACACAAGGTCATTGCAAAAGAGGATGACTGTTCACAGAGCTGTTCCAAGCACATTAATAGAGAGGCGAAGGGAAGGAAAAGATGTGGTAGAAAAAAGTGTACAAGCAATAGGGATAACTGCACCCTGGAGAGGATTGTGAAACAAAACCCATCCAAAAATGTGGGGGAGATTCACAAAGAGTGGACTGATGCTGGAGTCAGTGCTTCAAGAACCACTACGCACAGACATATGCAAGACATGGGTTTCAGCTGTCGCATTCCTTGTGTCAAGCCATTCTTGAACAACAGACAGTGTCAGAAGCGGGTTAAAGTCAAAAAGTACTGGACTGCTTCTGAGTGGTCCAAACGTATGTTCTCTGATGAAAGTAAATTTTGCATTTCCTTTGGAAAACAGAGTCCCAGGAGGAAGAGAGGAGAGGCACACAATCCACATTGTTTGAGGTCCAGTATAAAGTTTAAATGGTTTAGGGTGCCATCTGCTGGTGTTGATGCAGCAGTATACCAGGTTAGTGTAACGGAGGCCAGCTAGTAGTTGCTGTGCAAGTAAACCTCATTCCTCTGATCTGAAGAGACGCTCGAGCGATTGATGCTAGAGGTTGCAGTCTTTAGCCTCCTTGTTAAAGTGTCCAACTGTCATGCCGGTGGATCTGGGTTCGAGTCCTGCTTAGAGTGTGCAGGTTTGAACAGGAGGGGTTAGATATGTAATTTGTGTTTTTTTTGTGTTTTTATTAATTTGTAGTACTAGTTTTGAATGTTTTTTGTCTAATCAGGGGAATTAAGTCCATAAAATTTCTCTGACACGACTCATTCCAGTCGTTATATTCCTTTTGAATTCTTGTTTATTTTTGCACTGCAAAGCAATAACAATCTTGAAACTTTATACAGCAACACAATATGGAACGACGGTCAAAAACTTGCTTACAATCCACAAACCCAGATATGATGTCTCAATCACCTCATCCATTCGCAAGGACATAACAAAAGCATTTATAATTATAGTGTAAACATTCTTAATCTTTATTTTAAAAAATGCAAGTACAAAAAGTAATATTCTAACATTATGTCCATATTATCAAAATTATAGCGCTAACACTCTGACTCTTACCAGTGACTGAACTACTGAACCTGAGCTGATCGAGACACACTAAGAGATTAAGTTTGGATGTGTTTATATTTCTATTAATTAATCTTATCTTAAACAGGACAAACACACAGAAAAACTCCTGGTGAAGCAACTGAGATCCATGTGACATACTATTATAAAGATGGCGTTTATTAAAGATGAGAGTGAAGACGTGAAGATTGAAGAAACATTGCGAGTCAAACATGAAGAAACTGAGACACAAACAGGTTAGTCTCATTCTTAAAGCTCAACTCACTCATTTGATCCTTATTCAGAGGATTTGACCCACCTTCAAGTGTTGATAAAAAAAGAATACATTGTTACATAAAAGCAGATGATCTATTCTATTATAAATTTGAGAAGGGCCAAATTGTGATAGCTAGATGACTGGGTCAGAGCATCTCCAAAACTGCAGCTCTTGTATCTATCAAAAGTGCTCTAAGGAACGTGAGCATCAGAACTGGACCACGGGGCAATGGAAGAAGGTGGCCTGGTCTGATGAATCACGTTTTCTTTTATATCACGTGGATGGCCGGGTTGGTGGCTAACCTGAGAAACGCATGGCACCAGGATGCACTATGGGAAGAAGGCGAGCCGGCGGAGGCAGTGTGATGCATTGGCCAATGTTCTGCTGGGTAACCTTGTGTCCTGCCATCCATGTGGATGTTACTTTGACACGTCCCACCTACCTTAGCATTTAAACAGTATTCTCTGGTGGCTGTGGCTCTTTCAGCAGGATAATGCTATGCCACAAAGCAAAAATGGGTCAGGAATGGTTTGAAGAGCACAACAACACTGCAAAAAAGGCTCTTCTTACTTAGTATTTTTTTCTTGTTTCCAGTCCAAATATCTACATATTCTTAAATTAAGATTAATTAACTATGTAAAATGCTAAGTTATTTAATTAAGTAAAATTACATAAAACAAGAAAAAATCTTCTGTCATTTTACCTATCTAGTAAATTAATCTTAATTTAAGAATTTGTAGATATTTGGACTGGAAAAAAGAAAATATTACTAAGTAAGAAGAGCATTTTTTGCAGTGAAGAAGGTTGAGGCGTTGACTTGGCTTCCAAATTCCCCAGATCTCAATCCAGTCGAGCACCTAAATGTGCTGCACAAAAAAGTCAAATCCTTGGAGGCCCCACTTAGCAAATTACAGGACTTAAAGGATCTGCTACTAACATCTTGTGGAGTCCATGCCTCGACGGGTCAGTGCTGTTTTGGCCGCAAAAGATGGACCAACACAATATTAGGTCAAAATGCTATGCCTGATCAAAATGTGTGTGTGTGTGTATACCTGGCACCCTGCTTGCCCGGTGGAGGCTGCTGCTTGGGCTGGGCAGGGGCAGGGTATGACGCCGGGGGACGCCCTCGGCTACGAGCAGGAGGAGGCGCTGCTGCCAGCGACGGGGTGGAGGCAGCAGCAGGCCGCCAGGGCAGAATGTTCTTAATCGCCTCCATCTGCTTCTGGGCCACCGAGAACTGCTGGGCAAAGTTATCGATAGCGCCGAAGAGGACAGCCTGGCCGACGGGGCGTCGAGGAACCGAACCTTGTCAGACCCGCGCATGTCAGCCAGATTAAGCCTCAGGTGACGTTCCTGAACCACAAGTGTGGACATCGCCTCGGTCCAGGGAGCGCGCAGTTCCTGCATCATCCCTGGGTCCTCACTACCCTCGTGTAACTCCTTTTTGGCCGGGTAGACCGTCAGGAGCGCCATGACCGTTAGCTGGGGACAGAAAACGACGGCATCTAGAAACACACAGTTTGAATGACATCTTAACATAGACGCAGGGTCAAACCGTGTAGCTCTAGAAGGATAATTTGCTATTTTAGAAGTGCTGAAGGCTCAACACAGCACAATAGTGCAGGTCTGTGTGAGCACTCAGGAAACGCCCAGCGAACCAACCGGATTTGCAGCCACTCACTGACATGTGCCCTCACGCCAGCACCAGATCCAGCAGAAGATCCCTCTCACACTCGGTAACTAGAAAAGACAGCAGCTTCGCACAGCAACCTTTCGACTCCGAAGTTGAAAGCGAGGATGCGGTATACCACTTATGTATTTATACCCGCGTTGCGGGGCGTGCGTGGACCGCATGCCAACGTTATTGGCTCGTTTCTATACATTCGAAATAGATTGGTCTCTGAAGATGATCCCCAATTCGTCGGTAAGTTCCGGCGTATGTCAAATGTGACCAACTGAAAGGAATCAGATTAAGTTTCAGTAAAACAGAGAACGTGGATCTTTGTGGATTACTTTACTCTTGCAACCTACATGCCGTAGTGAATAAAAAAAAATACATAAGCATGAATCATAAAAATATACAAAATACTATACTAAAAGGCACAGTGTGTATGCATCCTAAAGTAATGAATGGCCTGCTGCTTGTGTGTGTATACACAACCAAGGGGCTGAATGGCTTTGTGTGTGGAAATACTTAAATGGTTTTGCTAACAATAGAGAAGCCATGATGGTTTTGCTAGTTGTTTTAACTGGGAATATGTAAATAGATCTTCCCAGTAGCCATCTTGAAGTGCTGCTTCACTCAAAATCAAAATTATTTTTTTTGTTTTACTCGCTGTGTGTGTAAACAGTTCTTTAAGTGTTGCGGAGAACTTATTACAGTCTAATCGCTGATATTGTAAAAAAAATGTATGACTAAATTCTATGTTTTATATTGTGTGAGTATGAGAACCACTGGTCTAAATGCTGGTAAATGTCTCTGTCGTGTTACGCCATTAACTTATTTGTCTCTGTTCACGTTAGGCCTGATACCGCTGAAAGAGGAGAGTCAAGAATTGAATGAAAAGGAAGAGAAAGATCACTATGAACAGCATCATTTCATAACTGAAGAATTACCTTTTAGTTGCTCACAGGCAAAAAGGACGTCCACACGAAAAAAAGCTCAGAAGACATGTACTAGAACTTTCACCTGCCCTCAGTGTGACAAGAGTTTCAATCAACATGGAGACCTTAAAGTCCACTTGAGAATTCACACTGGAGAGAAGCCGTACACTTGCAAACAGTGTGGAAAAGGTTTCACTGGATATGGAAACCTTAAAAAACATATGATAATTCACACTGGAGAGAAGCCTTTCGCATGCCCTCATTGTGGAAAGAGTTTCACTGAAAAAAGTAATCTTAAAGTCCACATGAGAGTTCACAATGGAGAGAAGCCTTTCATCTGCCAACAGTGTGGAAAGAGTTTCACTCAAGGTGACAGCCTTAAAGTCCACATGAGAGTTCATACTGGAGAGAAGCCGTTTTCCTGCCAACAGTGTGGAAAGAGTTTTACTCAAAAAACAATATTTAATACCCACATGAAAATTCATACTGGAGAGAAGCCGTTCGAATGCCCTCAGTGTGGAAAAACTTTCACTGGAAAAGGGAGTCTTAAAATCCACATGAGAGTTCACACCGGAGAGACCCCTTACAACTGCCCACAGTGTGGAAAAACGTTCACTCAAAACGAACGCCTTAAAGTCCACATGAGAATCCACACTGGAGAGAAGCCGTTCAAATGCCCTCATTGTGGGAAAGGTTTCACTGAAAAGGGGAGTCTCAAAGTCCACATGAGAGTTCACACTGGAGAAACATCTGCCAACAGTGTGGAAAAACCTTTAATCAAAACGAAAGTCTTAAAGTCCACATGAGAACTCACACTGGAGAAAAGCCTTTCACATGCCAACAGTGTGGAAAGAGTTTTAAACATAAAAAAACAATTAATAACCACATGAGAATTCACACTGGAGAGCAGCCAATCACGGGTGATTAGTGTGGAACGACTCAGATGTAAAGTATAACCACTTGAGAAATGTTTAAACATGTATCCAATTTTCCCATCTCATGATTTTCCTTTTAAAAGGTTTGGCCTAAATATTACCTTTCTCTTTTGATCTCTTGTATTAATGTTTCAGATCACATGGGTAGCATTTACATTTTCTTTCCCTACTTGTTCAATCTTGCTATCTCTGTGAACATTAGTATTATATGAATCTTGAAGATTCTTCTCTTAAACACCCAATCAACAGATTACATATTCAAATGCCCTCCTAGAGGACAAAGGATTGTAAAATTTCCCTCCTTATTAGCTCACACCTCCAGGGGGTGTGGCCCCTGAGCTCCCTTCTCTGATAAATCCTCATGTGAAGATGATGCTGAACTAGAAGTCTTCTAAGGACCCCTAAGTTTGTGCCAGGCTGTGGCCTTGTTTTTCCATTCACCAAAGATCCTCTGACTCCAACTGGTTCTCTCTCATCAAGACAATGTCAGCAAACATCAGCTGGAGCTTCAAGAAATTGCATCAGGACAGTTTAATTCAATTGGATGAGACATGCAAGTATCAAACTTAGTCTCATTATTTTATACATTAAGTATACTTAACCAAACTGATGGTTTGCTCAAGGCTGTTGATCTGCTCAATTTCAAACAATGCTATAACTTCTTGCTTTTCTGTATACTTTATGCATGTGTGTATGTTAATAAGTGTTTAGTCTAGTTAATAAAGTATTGTTCACGTCATGTAAAGTTGTCCGTATTTCATGCTCACATACTGGAATTCCTAATCATGCAGATTTAGATTTAATCCCATAATCCCCCTTTGCAGCAAACTTTTCCTTTCACACTTTACCAAGTGTAAAGTTTGGTGGAGGGGGGATTATGGTGTGGGGTTGTTTTTCAGGGGTTGGGTTTGGCCCTTAGTTCCAGTGAATGAAACTCTTAATGCTTCAGCATATCAAGATATTTTGGACAATTTCATGCTCCCAACTTTGTGGGAACAGTTTGGGGACGGGCCCTTCCTGTCCCAACATGACTGCGCTCCAGTGCACAAAGCGTCGCTCCATAAAGACATGGATGAGCGAGTTTGGTGTGGAGGAACTTGACTGGCCTGCACAGAGTCCGACCTTAACCCGGTAGAACACCTTTGGGATGAATTAGAGCGGAGACTACGAGCCAGACCTTCTCATTCAACATCAGTGCCTGACCTCACAAATGTGCTTCTAGAAGAATGGTCAAAAATTCCCATAAACACACTCCTAAACCTTGTGGAAAGCCTTCCCAGAAGAGTTGAAGCTGTTACAGCTGCAAAGGGTGGTCCGACTCCATATTAAACCCTATGGATTAAAAAATGGGATGTCATTAACCAGTGTGCATCCTTATGGACATTTTTGGCTTTTTCAGTTTTGTTTTTTTGCCTGTGGTAATGCTAACTGCTTAAAAAATTGCCACAGGTGTGTATTTTTAGTGGAATTTTACTATTTCACTTTAAAAATAGATGTTGCACTAGGTACACAAAATACTTCCACTTAGCATCATTTGGACAAAAATGTCCTCATTGAAACCAATTTAAACTGCAATATTTAATCCCAGTGCCATTTAACTTTAAAATGATGCAATCTTTGTTAATAGGCTTTTCTTTTGTTGGCAAGGCTTCAAAATTTTAATTTTTAATATTTTTTACCAGATGGTGCCATTGTTAGGGGTTTAACAGCTTAGACCCAGAGACCAGTAGTGAATAATGAAGACAAAGTGTCAGGAGTGCAATTAATTAAAGAAAATTTTTACTTAAGAATAGTTTGCAGTTTCATCAGCAGAAGCCAGCTTCAAGTCTCACAAGGAGTTTGTAGGCCACACTCCCTCTCTACCAGTCTCGTCGTACCATACATACAATTGTCCCAACAGTTATACTGTTTTCAAGGTCTAACCACGTTATTATTGCATGGTGGATAATTCTGATTGGCTCAGAGAAAATGCACAGTCATGGTAAATTTCCACACATGGTCAGTTAATCAGATGCACGTGTTCCTACACGTCACATGTTGACACATTCAGTAACCTTCCAGGTCTGGAGCAGGCGCCAGCTTGTCCAGAAAAAAAAGTCCACCCCATCATCTCAGGGTTCCCATTAGCCACCTCCAATACTGATCTGTAACCGAATATTGCGCACATACACAGACAGTCTCTTCAAGGTTGGAGCCGATTAAGCTCCGATCCAAAATGTTCCCAAAACATACTGATAGCATGTGCTTTCTCTCAGTGAGAGGTACAGACAGCAGTACAGGCATTATTCATCTTGATTCTTTAGTGTTTCAGTGAAAGGAAATATAAAATATAATAAAAATGAAAGACAAATCTATATTTAATCTCTGGAAGCTGGGCCAAGTGAGCACATACTGTTACTGAACTCCGAGCATGTTATAGGTGTGTGATACCTCCAAAATCCAAACACACAAAAACATGTTAATATCACGTGTTTAGTGACACATCACACATCTCTAGGCTAGATGCCACTCAAAGACCAAATACAAACTTAAGAAAACATAAAGGAAGGACAAACATAAAACTATATGATAAATATTAAATGTAGGCTTTGATTATAAATTGTAATTAGGATATTTACAGGTATATATTCCAGAATTTATCATTTTTTCAGGTTTCAGATTTATGGCTTTGATTTTCTAGTAGTTTTAGAGTTTCACATGTTTCAAAAAAATTTAAGTTATATATATATATATATATGTAAAGACACCATCTTGTCTATAATGATATTCATTAGCTTTTTCTTTTCTACATTTCAGTTTCTTCCGAGTCTATTCCTGGGGTTAATGCACAAAATGCAGAGAGCATGCCCCCAGCGAAACTAGAGGCAAAAGAGTGGACAATTCTTGACAGTTATCTCGACATCAGTGGATTCAGCGATGATTTGTTTTATGGAGCAGAGGAGCTGTTCACCATGAGCACACCAGAGCCCACTCCTCTGCCACTAATGACACCAGAGCCTGTGATTGCCCATGTCACAGGCCCAGACCCAGTTCTTCCGCCAGTCACACCAGCCTCAGCTCCAGAGAACCCACCACTGTCTGTCCTTGTTTTAAACGGTCAAGCACACTCTACTGCTCCTCCATCAGAGCCTACAAATAGACCACCAATGAAGGGACCCTGTGGAGCTAAATGCCGACGGCAGTGCTCTGGAAAATTTTCAGAAGACAGGCGGTTAGAAATCTGGTCTGAGTACGGTAATATGATGTATGCACAGAAACGGGCCTTTATCTTTGCCTCAGTCAGCCAGGTTCCAACGGAAAAGGTCTCTGCCAATCCCAGTCGGCAGCGGAGCAGGTCATTTGTCTACAGGCTGCAGGATACCCACAAGACCCCGCAGCAGGTGTGCAAGCTATTCTATCTTTCTACCCTAGGCTATCATCCCACCAATGATAGTTTAGTTCTATCAGTCATGGGCAAAGCAATAAAAACTGCTCTAGCTCCACCCAACGACATGAGAGGGAGACACGAGCCTGCCAACAAGCTGGACTTGCAACCACTGATTGACCACATTGAATCCTTCCACCCGTCAGTCAGCCACTACCGGAGGGAGCATGCACCATTCCGGCGCTATCTCCCAAGTGATCTCACGGTCAAGCTTATGTTTGCCGACTTCACTGAAAAAGGGAACCGCTGCTCTTATGAGACTTACCATAAAACAGTGAAGTCGAAAAACATAAGCTTTACCAAGCTTGGAGAAGAGGAGTGCGAGTGCTGTTTGCTTCAGGACCAGCATATGAGGGCTGATCACCAGGGGGAGGCTGCAGAAAATTGCCCTCAGTGCGAGAGGTGGCATAAACACCAAACCGAAGCAGCTGAGACCCGACTGCACTACAGGTCGGATGCAGACAAGGACTGGCCTGGCGACACATCTGTCAGAAGCGTTGACCTGCAGAAAGTCATCATGCTCCCACGCATGCCAGGTGTGAAGTCGGCAGTGTTCACCCGACGAATATCCACATACCATGAGACCTTCGCGTCAGTGGGCAAAAAACAAAACAAAAGAAAAACCATCTCTGTTGTCTGGCATGAGGGAATTGCAGGGCGGAATGCCAAAGAAATCACATCGGCGTATGCAGCAGCACTAGAAAAAGAGCGGGACATCAGGCATGTTATATACTGGGTGGATAACTGTAGTGCCCAAAATAAAAACTGGTGTCTGTTTTCTTCACTGCTGACTTTGGTAAATTCTGAAACAATATCAGCTGAAGATGTCACTTTGAAGTTTTTTGATCCGGGGCACACCTTCATGAGCGCCGACAGCTTCCATCATGGCGTGGAACAAGAAATGAGGCACAGACCTGGAGGAGTGGTTTTTGATTTTGATGACTTTTTGTCAGTGGTGGCCAATTCCAACTCAAGGAAAGTGGAGGTGGTGGAGTTGAAGAATGATAACATCAGGGCATGGATGGATGGCCATTCTGCAGCCAAGACTAAAAAAATGCCCCGGCTGGCTGAACTCAAAGTGGTGCAACTGCGACGTGGGTCAAGGTCCATGTTCGTGAAGAAATCCCATGGGGAGGAGGACTTCCTAGAGCTGGACTTCATGCAGAAGAAGTTCAATCCCTGTATACCAACCACCTTGAGGCCGCAAGACTGGGGTGTGGAGGAGGCCAAGAAGACGGAGATCCTAAAGAATCTTGTTCCCCTCATGCCTCCTACGAGGAGGTTTTTCTGGAGCTCCTTGGTGGTCAGAAACCTCAATGAGGTTGAAGAATAGCCCCTCTTTGGACTGATTTCCGTACTCCTGTGATTCTCTCTCTCTCTCTCTCTCTCTCTCTCTCTCTCTCTCTCTCTCTCTCTCTCTCTCACACACACACACACACACACACACACACACAACCAAATACATCAAAATTGTTCATTTTATTCACCTCTTAGCATTCTTTCGTTTCATTTTCTTGATAATTTAATAAATTTCTTAAAATCAGTTTGTTGTTAAGACTCCCTTCTTTGTAAACTGTCATAAACTGACTATATCAAGACAATCAATCCTAATCACATCAAATTTGTGAGCGAGAACTGTTCTGTACATGCATGTGGTACTAAATACATCTTCCATTCTGTCCAGGAAAATGTATTAATACAGAGTTTTCATTAATTCTGGGAAACATACACATAATGTCAATAGATAAAAGCAAATTCCTAAACGTTTTGTCAGAAAAGGGTGATATTTGAGAAAGGACATCTACATTATACTGGCATAGGCAAATCAAACCTTTCAAATGTAAGAAATACTTGTGGAAGGTTACTTTATTAACCTCTTAAAGTGTTATTTTACTTAAACTAAGTACAATGATAAAGGTTTAAAATGATCCAGTACAGTTGTAGCGTTCTCATTTTTTAAATTTTGTAATATTCTATTGATGTAATATTAAGCCTTACTAGACAGAACTCACTAAATGTTATTTTAAGGCTATCATTATTATCATAGAAATGTTTGTATAGAGTGATAAAGTCAACATGATCAATAAATTAGAAGTTAAGGTATTTTGACTTTGTATGACCCATTATTGGTTTGCAGATAATGCAAAGGCAGAATACAGTAACTTCCGAATAAGGGCCAAAGGTCAAGTTTGAGCAATTTTTTTTTAATGTAGATAAATATATGAATTATGATAACTACTTGGCAAATTTTCAATGTCCTACCTGTCATACAATTGGCTGGACAACAAAAAAACTTTAAAGTCATTTTTCTCAGTTTTACACTCTGGTGAGTTAAGGTCTTTTGCCTTTGTAGGGCAGTATAGTTGCTGGACTGTCCTTTACAGGGCAGTAAAGGAAAATTTCCATAGTTGCTTTATTTTTTCTTTTGAGTTGAATTCGTAGCAAATGTTTTCTTGTGTTCAGTTGAATGTGGCTTATATATATATATATATATATATATATATATATATATATATATATATATATATATATATATATATATATATATATATATTATACAATGCTCATGGTAACTTTCGTTAACTCTACAATAAGTAAATCCACTTCACCAGCTCATTACTCTTCAACAGTGATACCATATGAATGTAAATCTAATCTGCATTTTTTTTTAAGAA
Organism: Gobiocypris rarus; assembly: GCA_023029165.1. NCBI lineage: Eukaryota > Metazoa > Chordata > Actinopteri > Cypriniformes > Gobionidae > Gobiocypris > Gobiocypris rarus. The sequence goes on from CM040923.1 coordinate 2,526,727, forward strand.
AGGAAAAGAATGTTAAAAATAAGACATTTCTTAATAGAGAAAAATAAATGTTTGCTGTTTTTGTAAAAAAATATATATATATATATAAGTATATAAAAATTTATTTAAGAGTCCTCTCCCCTTGTATAAATGATTTCTGCACACAAACATTTGTGTTTAGCATTTACAGAATCTCACATATTAGATGTGGTTCAAACTCTTTCTTTGGTAGTTATTTTTAGCTCATCATTGACCAACACGCATTTAAATATGTATTTCAACAAGAATTCATCTGATATGTGTTTTATTGTTTGTATGTGAATGTCTACACACATCTGTGACTTGATCATGTGAGCAGGACTTTTATTTTGGAGTGGTGTTGTGACGTCATAAGGCTGCGCCGCGCTCCTGCATCTGCTGTGATTCGGCTGGAGAAAGGTGTGTGTTTTAAGCTTTTAAAGTGTTTAAATCAATGAAAACTGTTCAGGCAATGACATGTATAGTTTTAATAAAACCTGTTAAATTAATGTTTGATTATTGAATCTAACTTTAAAATGCTTTATCTAATATTAATCGACGTTACTTAGTGTGAGTAAACCTCATCCACACACGAGTAACAGAAAAGATGCGTCTCATTTCTCTCAATATATCGTGAATCAGTTTATAATAACCAATTAAAAATGAATTCGGTCACTAGTGAGTAGAGATGAGAGAAACTGAGCTTTTTTTTAACTTATGAGTCAACAGAATCTTTTTATTTATTTCATTATTTTTTATAAGGTTTCCACATAAACAAATAAGGTACATAACCAAATCTCTGAATATCAGTACATTTATTCAGCCTTCGTGCAAGTAATAAAAAGGAAAAAGCCTTGAAAACACACAAAAAAATAAAATAAAAAAACAATTAACTGTTTGAAGGCATTCTGGTTTTAAGATTTGAGTTTAACCTCATTCATCCACTGGTTAAAGTTGGTTTTAGATTCATATCTGCACTTATGAATTAAAAACTGTCCAAGACAAAATAAGAAATTAATAACAAAGCTAAACTCTTTGTTTTCCAGGCAAATACCAAACCTAATGAACATCTCTCCGAAAGGGTTGCACCATCTCACAATAAAAGAAAACGTGCTCTAAATGTACAATATCTGTTGACATATTCACATCAAAATTAAACTTCAATATTAAAAATTCATTGGTAGGATAAATCTCAGTTGAAATGTTGAAGGTCACCTACTTAGCTTTTTTTTGTTTTGAAATCTTTAAGCTTGTATTCCCATCTAGTAAAGTGTGAAAAAAATTGTAAAATTACATTTTGTACTTTTTTTTTTTTAATCATAAAAATCACAACCTTTTAAGGAGACTTTGAAGTACAAAATGTCTACTTTAACCATGAATCTTACAGCAATAGGAATGACTCTGATCAGTCTAATGCCGCTTTTCCATTACCAGCTCAGCTCGGCTCGCTTTTTGCTCTGTTTTCCATTACCAGCTCAGCTCGGCTCGCTTTTCGCTCTGTTTTCCATTACAGATGGTACGTCAACAATAGTACCTGGTCGTCATAGCTAAGCCACAGGAAACTGCCATAACGTAATCTTCAGTCGCTGGATCCTCTCTTCGGCAACCAAACAAAGGAAAGTCTGCACCTCCTCGTTTGACCACGGTGTATTCTTCCGAGTTGCCATAAAAGTAAATAACACGCAATCTCTGAACAAACTATTAAAAAATGGCGCGGTTATTCAGGATACTCCGCCTGGATACTCTCTCTGACCAATCTGCAGTGTTTTCACCTCACATTTTAGTATCGCCTCAGCTCGCTCAGAACCTCGCTGGAGGTGAAAGCAGGTACAGGTACAACTTTTACACAGTGGAAAACCAAACAAAATCTTCTTTTGAAGATGCACGTATTGTATCTCCACTCATTCACCTCTTCCGTGTTGAACTGAATTGCCTTCGTTAGGCTTGCAATCATGGCTCTGCTTTGCTTGGATTGCTCACTTAAACCGTGAGCTTCTCATCAATCTTTCAAAATTGCCTTTGTTGGAGATTTCAGTCTTCTCTCTGTCAGCTGTTGGTTTAACCCTTTATTTCTGTAGGAGTTGTACTTGGTGTTGAAGTACAGGACTCCTCTCCGTGTTCTCTTTTACTTTGAACAGAAACCTCCATTGCATAGTCGTGATGCTCCTTTTTTCCGGCCTTATCTTTCTTTTCAATATTAGGCGACCTATCTTTCCCTTAGGGTTCTAGTTTTAGTTAGCAGGTTTAATCAATTTTTGTGTAGACATCTTGACATAAAACAGTTGGAATTACTCACTTCAAGCTAAATCTTGGGAACAACTATCACAAGCTTCGGAAAACGCGGCTGCTAAACTTGCCCCCAGTCCACTGAATCAATGGCTACACTTTCAACTTGATCAAATCACCTCAAACACTGACGACTCCTGCGGGTCAAAACGCGATGAAAACCACAGACATGTGTAATGAGAACCTTAACTAACCAGCTACAAATGTTTTCATGGAACTAATCTTTTTATATAAACTACAAATCGATTAATGTAATGCTTAAATGTCTAAATATGAGCCTACTATATAGTTTGCAAAGCTAGTTTTTGTCTAATCAGGTGATTTAAGTCCATTAACTCTCCTGACTCTCTTACCAGTGACTGAACTTCTGAACTTAGATTAGATTTAGTTTTGAGTGTTTATATTTCTGTTCTCTCTCAACAAACACAGAAAAAACTCCTGGTGAAGCGACTGAGATCCACGTGACACACTGTTATAAAGATGGCGTCTATTAAAGAGGAGAGTGAAGACGTGAAGGTTGAAAGAGTGAAATATGAAGATACTGAGACACAAACAGGTTGGTTTCATATGTCCATCTCTACAGAAATGAATGATATTTTTAGAGTTAATTAAAGTGGTTTTATTGAACATGAAATGGGCCGCCTCATGTGGACAGAAAAATAGAGACAAGACAAATACTAATGCTGCCTTCACACGATGTCTGAATTACCTTAATTATGAGATTGTGGCTTTTAAGGTGCGTTCACATCCTTGTAGAACTCTTAATTACAACTTGGAGTTTTCCCAAATTAGGAAATATCAGAAGGCGGTGGAGAAGTGGAGCAGCTCGTCACAGCCTTTGTGAAGAAGTCCATGGGTTAGGACACAGGGCAGCTCACTTGTCCTGTATGCAAAATTTTAGGGTCCATTTTAAAAAGATTGGTGCGTTCTTTTGGGAGACATGAATCATAAAAATATATGAAATCCGCTGAGGAAGGACTAAAAGGTACAGTGTGTATGCATCTGTCATAGAAATTCTCAATTCGTTTATCTGACCTCACCACGGACAATTCAAAACAACTCCCAGTTGTTAATATAAAACTACATTATCTCTAGGTAATTCCCTGTCCGAATGCATCTAACACAATTTCAATATTTTGAGGTAATTCGTCTCCCAAAGTAAGGTGATGGCATACCGTCGAGAAGCTACTATTACTAGCGTTAACTCAAACACGCAGGTCTTTAGCATCTATACACTCACTGTGCTTCTCAGGTGTACGCTGGTCTCTGCAGGATCCTTAATACTAACGTATTACAGCTTCACCCTGAGAACGGCTCTATAGTCTTCCAAAACTATCACTGTCTCTACTGTGATCTCTTGAGTGCAGAATCTTTAGTACTTCTATTCCTCAGCTGCAGAGCATACCGACACCACTCCCAATTTGCTTTTTGCTGAAATGAAGTTTTATTCACGGCCGTGAGATCACTGGTCACAACAACCAAATGAATCTCTCAAACAGAAAGATGCACGTGCATTTACAGGTGCTGATCGGATAATTAGAATATCATCAAAAAGTTTATTTATTTCCATTCATAAAGTGAAACATGTATATTGTATTCATTCATTACACACAGACACACAGATATATTTCAAATGTTAATTTCTTTTCATTTTGATTATAACTGACAACTAAGGAAAATCCTACATTCAGTATCAGTGAAAATTGGAATATTGTGAAAATCAGCTAATTAAGTCAAAACACCTAGCCTGACGTGGCCATACTCAATTCTAGTTGCTAACCGTGCCAAAATAACGTATTTTGCCAACCAAACACAATTTTTTTCCGGAGAACCCCCCCGGAAATCTATTGTTTTGGGCTATAGTTTTGAGTAGCAATTGCGCGACATTGCAAAAAAACATGGCAACCCTGTCTGCATGTGCGCTGGATCAAGTAATGTTACAAGTAAAAGATGAGTTTAAACGATATTTGCCAGTGTTGTTAAAAAATAATTTAAGGATACACAGAGTACTTACCAACTCGATCATCATTTCTGAGAGAAATAGTGAAGGTGAATGCATAAACGAACAAGTTCTCCGTTTAGGGTAATAGCAAATTCAATCCAAGCGCCTTTGATGACGTCGATGATTACGTTACTGTTGATCATCTGTCCATCATCGTTGAAAGCCCGCTCTGACAATTTCATTAGTCCGAACAGTTTCTGTTCGCTCGAGCAAAATTTTGTGGGCGGGGCTAAATTCTGCTGGCATCCAGGCTGCAAAAGACCTGCAAAGGCCTTTAAATGGTCTCTCAGTCTAGTTCTGCAGGCTACACAATCATGGGGAAGACTGCCGACATGAATGTTGTCCGTTGACACCTTGCACAAGGAGGGCAAGACACAAAAAAAAGTCATTGCAAAAGAGGCTGGCTGTTCACAGAGCTCTGTGTCCAAGCACATTAATAGAAAGGCGAAGGAAGGAAAAAGATGTGGTAGAAAAAAGTGTACAAGCAATAGGGATAACCACACCCTGGAGAGGATTGTCAAACAAATTCCGCTCACTTAACTGTCTATTAAGACGTATTTCATGCATGTTTCGCGATTTTATGCAAAACAGAGTAATAATCAACATTATTATTCAGGGAAAACAATTAGACTAGATTTTATTTGATTGGGGTCTAAATGCTGCTAAATGTGTCTGTCGTGTTACGCCATTAAACTGGGGTTAACTTGTATTTGTCTCTGTTCATGTTAGGCCTGATGCCGCTGAAAGAGGAGAGTCAAGAATTGAATGAAAAGGAAGAGAACTATCTCTCCGAAAATGATTTCATAACTGAAGAAATATCTTTTAATTGCTCACAGACTAAAAAGTCTTCCACACGAAAAAGATCTCGGAAGACAGGAACTAGAACTTTCACCTGCCCTCAGTGTGACAAGAGTTTCAATCAACATGGAGACCTTAAAGTCCACTTGAGAATTCACACTGGAGAGAAGCCTTACTCCTGCCCTCAGTGTGAGAAGAGTTTCACTGCAAAGGGAAACCTTCAAAAACACATGATAACTCACACTGGCGACACCCCCTACATCTGCCAACTGTGTGGAAAGAGTTTCACTGGAAATGCAAACCTTAAAAAACACATGGTAATTCACACTGGAGAGAAGCCGTTTGCATGCCCTCATTGTGAAAAGAGTTTCACTGAAAAAGGAAACCTTAAAGTCCACATGAGAGTTCACAATGGAGAGAAGCCGTTTTCTTGCCAACAATGTGGAAAGACTTTCACTCAAGGTGACAGCCTTAAGGTCCACATGAGAATTCACACGGGAGAGAAGCCATTTTCCTGTCAACAGTGTGGAAAGAGTTTCAATCAAAAAACTATATTTAATACCCACATGAAAATTCACACTGGAGAGAAGCCGTTTGAATGCCCTCAGTGTGGAAAAACTTTCACTGGAAAAGGGAGTCTTAGAATTCACCTGAGAGTTCACACCGGAGAGACCCCTTACAACTGCCCACAGTGTGGAAAATCTTTCACTGAAAACAAACGGCTTAAAAACCACATGAGAATCCACACTGGAGAGAAGCCGTTCAAATGCCCTCAGTGTGGAAAGAGTTTCACTGAAAAAGGGAGTCTCAGAGTCCACCTGAGAGTTCACACTGGAGAGACCCCCTACACTTGCCCACAGTGTGGAAAAACTTTCACACAGAACGAAACCCTTAAAGTCCACATGAGAATCCACACTGGAGAGAAGCCGTACACCTGCCAACAGTGTGGAAAGAGTTTCAAACATAAAAAAACAATTAATACCCACATGAAAATTCACACTAGAGAGCAGCCAATCACATGTGATTAGTGTGGAAAGTTTAGATTTAAAGTAGACCTTAATTGCCACATGAAGATTAGCTAAAGAGAGAATTGTTTTAGATGTCGTCAGTGTGGAAGGAGTTTCACATTATTCAACATAATACAGTGTATGTTACTAGGCCTGGAAGAAGCAACAGGTAAGAATATCATGTGACATACACCACCGCGTCCCTTCTTCCTCCCTGTACAACTTTGTAAACACTTTACATATTATCTATAATCAATTTTTGTTTTCTTCATTAATATTTTTTAATGTAGTCATGTACTGAAATGCATTCATTTGCTTTATGATACTCAAGTGGTTCTTTGTATAGCACATTAATTGAATGTATTTTTTTAATGTAAATTTTAAATGTTAGACCCTCTGTACCCCTAGTTTTCCATATAGTGGATTGTGCTGGATGCAGTGATGCGTGGTATTGTGCTTTACCTGATAACATTAGTAAACATGCCTTGTTTCATTTGCAGTCCTTTATTGATCATCCATTCTTAGAACAGTTTGATAGTTGAAGAAAAGATGATTTACTGAAGATTATGGACCATTACAAAATTCCCCTGTTAAGGCAAGTTCTCAAGAAAAGTATTAAGAGCTATGAAAGGTTGGTCTGTCGAAATGGCTTGTGCTGATAAAGATGTGTAAAGATATTGTGCTGCGTAATGCCCCCTCATCAATGCATTAGATGGAGTAAATCAGGAATGTTGAAAGTAGGGATGCACCGATACCACTTTTTTGAAAACGAGTATGAGTACTTGCATTTCTGTACTCGCTGATAACGAGTACTTAATAAAAAAAGACATGATTTAAATTTACAGGTAACCGCTTTAGTCATATAATTTAACAAAAAAAACAAGGGACTAGTTTGGAATTAAGAACATTTATTTAAAATGAAAAGCATGTTGTATGCAACATATTACAGAATAAATAATTGTTTAAAAAAAATCAAACAGTGACAGTGCCTCTCAAGTATTTTTTTTTCAGTTTGTTGTAAACTCTGCTGCTTTGGACAACACAAGGGGCATTTATAAACATCTTTGCTATTTAGTGCAAATATCCGTGGTGAAATTAAACGAAGAGGAGGCTTGCAGTAGGCTGTGGATGTGTTTTTTCACGGAGTCGTGTAGTTTAGGCATCTCCGTGTCAGTCATGTAGCGGCGGCTTGGGACATCATATCTGGGCTCCAGAACATTGAGGAGACGCATGAATCCCACATTTTCTACCTCCGAAAGTGGCTGGTCACTCAATGCAATGTACTCGATAATTGCCTGTGTTATTTTCACAGCACGTGGATTGTCTCTGGACATTTTCTCTCGTCTTGCAAGAGTTTGCTGCAGTGTGGGTTGTGTTGGTTTAGAAGCGTGGGTAAACTCTTTGTACTCGTTGTCGTGTTGGGATTTTAGGTGCTCGGTTAAATTACTTGTGTTAAATGCGCTACCTTTTGAGCCTCCTCTGGACAATTTTACTGAGCACAATTTGCAGTCCGCCTTTGTTTTGTCGTCTTCATTCACTTTGAAATAGTTCCACACGGCTGACATGTCTCGTTCCCGGTATCGGGGGACTTTTAACGAGTACGAGTACTTTCAAAAATGTGGTATCGAGGCCGATACCAGATACCGGTATCTGTATCGGTGCATCCCTAGTTGAAAGAATTGTCTTCCTGTCTTATTGATCTATCTAAATCGCAAAGACGGGACATTATACAGTTGATTCAAAATGTTTCCACTCTTTTTTTAATGACACACCTAATTCAGTGTTACCAAATGACATAAATTGTAACCGTGTTAATGCAAACAAGCAAGCTATTATAAGGACAGAAGCTGAATATTTAGTAGAAAATTGTTTAGCTGTTCCTTGTTGTAGTCCGTGTTAAATATTCAGTTCAATAAGTTATATAATTTTTCACAATGCATATAGTTTCAAAGCAGCTTTACAGAAGATGGATGTCAACATTACAATTTAGAATCATCTGTTATCAAAGTTCTGATAGTTGTGAATATAACGATTACAATAGTATTTAGCATAGGTTTATGTTGATTCAGGGGCGTGATCTTAAAATCCATGACTCTTGGTTTATATGACTGTTCTTTACACAATTTGCACGTCAATGAATTTATATTAGAAATAGGAATAATCAGAAGGAATGAACAAAAATGAACCAGACTGAATATGAATATAAATCTGTTCACCCAACTTCTGAATAAATTTGGTATTTTCAAATACAATGCTTTATTGACTCCTTTGTGCACAACAACTGACACTTTAAGGGTTAAAACGTCCATCAAAATAGGGTAGTATTATACTCAATGAATCACAGAGTATTAAACCATTACATTTTTCATCAATTTGAAAAAAATCAAAACCCCATTTGCAGGCCTGAAACGTTGCTTGTGTGCGTTGAGGCCGAGTAAAACACAAACTTCAAATATATATCAATAATTATTCATACAGGCTGTGATTCTGAGGAGCAGCTGGTCCAAATAAACTGGGTACTGACCCATCTTTCAAGAGCAAGTGTTTTGCGAATCCCGTGTTGTACTCTAAGATTTTAGAAGCAGTTGTCAGTAAAATGACGTTTGAGGATGGGTCATAGGCGGGCATTAAGTGTAGAACTGTCACTCATGGGATTCGAAACACAAAATACTTCTAAAGACGAGTCCATTCTTTTGGGAGACTATACATTTATTTATCGTGCACTATCGACTTTGCAACTTTGCAGAATGTTTACATTCACATTACATGAAAAAACGTAATGGGGCGCTTTACATTCCAACAATATTAAAGCTACACTGTGTAACTTTTTTAGTTTATTCTTAGCTAAAAACACTTAGTTCTTTCAAAAATATATGTGCTCATTAATGTATATTTACTTCTTTCAAGTAATTAAGTATTCTCGTAAGTGTATAATATGCCATTGAAAATACACACGGGTGAGGGGTTCGAATGCGCGTCGCCATGTTGCCCCTCCATCTTGAAAGTACAGTAGCCAAAAAGGGACATACCCGTAAATTCAAGCTTCGCCCTTTGGTGTTTTAACACTCGATGGCACCGTGTCGAATGTGAAGAGGGGGATTGCTTGAGACTGATATAGCCTACAATGTAAACTTTGCCTTACGCTAGTGATGTCGTACAATATACAGAATAACCATAGCACAGATAAAAGTTACTTTACTAAGATTAGCTTGCATTCGTCTGGGAACCTGATCGCTGATGTTAGCAATGAAATGGTAAAAAATAACGAAAAGGTAAAAGTATTATCCATTTTACATAGATGTCATAACCTACATGTTAACTCACAAATGAAATAACTGCAAATTATAATAGTTTTCTAAAGTAACCTCATCACTTCATCGAACTGGAAGCCATATTAATCTTGGACTAAATCGACCACCATAGGAGTTAAAACGAAATCGGAATTGAGAGGAACAGAAACTAATATTCACTGGATGGTCATATACCTTTTCACTGCTAGATGGGGAAAATATCACACAGTGTAGCTTTAAGGTGTGTTTTTTACATGTTTTTGCTATGGGAGTATAAGAGATAATGGAGCTCATTACATTTTCCCTCAAGGGTGAGGATGCCACGTGTTGAATGAATGTTGCCTACCAAACTGTCCAGATGGTCATCATCGGGGATACCTTCCAGGGTTTGCTGGCTATCAATGAGCACAGTCAGCAAATCTCTTGAGGCCTGTTGCACAAAGCTAGCTGAACAAACTCTGAGTTTCAGAGTAGGTTTAGAGTTGACAAATCCAGATAAATCCAACCTGGTTTAGATCAAGTTCAATTGTTTCTCAAAGCTTGGTATAAACTTTCTCTGTCAACTCAGGTTCAATCCAGAGTTTGTGATTAACACTGAAGCGCGTGCACCTGAAAGTGTGACACATGCGGCAAACAGCCAATCACAGAGTGTGTTCGATTCACTTCTGAAGATTGAGAGATCGTTCTGAAAATGATCATGAAATTAAATGTGTTTAAAGCAGGAATAAACACTTATGCTGCAGCGTCAATTTAAGAAGGCAGCTGAAAGAATATCTGACTATATCAATGCATGATGTGAATCAAAGGAATATGCCTAATAATTACAGGTTCACAAAGAGCTCAAATAAATACATGTTGTTTAAAAGAATTATGAATGCATGTTTTATATTTATATTAATATTTGGCTACTTGTCAATATAATATAATTATATGAATATATTATGTGAATTAAAAGTAATTATAATTCATATATTATAAATATAATAAATAATTTGCACCAAAAGATGAGCAATTTTGTCTCTAAAGTTTTTTCACTATAAACTACTTTAATTTGAGAGATACAGGTGGTGTGAGTTTTACTTGCAGCTGATTGGTCCAGTTTGAGTTTGTGATCTCTAACCCAGAATAAAACCGGCTCCAGAGCAGGTTAGCTGTGTAGTGTAAGTTACCCTGGTGATTAACACTGCTAAAAACCAATCCACCTTCTTGAGCCGAAAAACCAGAGTTTGCTCAAACTAATCTCAAACTTACCTGGGTAGCAACTGAAACCAGCTTTGTGCAACAGGCCACTGGTCTTCCTGGAGGTCTTGAAACAGCATCGTCTTTAACAGTATTTTTAGGTTTTCCCAGAGGATCTTTGAAATTACATTGTTACATTTCTGGATTACAAATACATTCAGGTCCCACTGACCCAAAACATTATCTTACCTGAAGTTGTTGGACTGTCCTTTCACTGTTTTTTTCATTTGTTGAATAAATTGCTAATTTTACTCCAGGCATTCTTTTTCTTGTTTTCAGTTGATGAATCAATGATGTTGATTCGACAGATGTTTTTTTTTTTTTTTTTTTTCAAACTCACAGAAACATGTTTTCATTGACCTTTGCCCATCGTTTGGACTCGTTTTGCCCATCCATTTCCACACTACTGTTTGTTAGGGTTCCATCCCTGGTTTTTGCACTGTGCTCATTATTAAACTAATCAGCTGTCACAAATATTTGCTGATTAGTCCTTATTCACCTTCTGTGACTCAAATAAAGAGATGAATTATTAAGAAATTTTTGTTCTGGATTAATTTAAGTAGAACCAGCCAAGTTTTGACTTAAAAAATTCCCCTCACAGTCATCTGAAGTCCTCGAGTTAGAGTCGACTCTTCACAGGTGTTGGGGGATTTGAAGTCTTCATAAGAGGCTGGGTACAAACTGCAGCTGACGTACACACAATATTAATACTTCACCAGCTCAGTACTCTTCTACAGCAATACCATAGAAACATACAAAGCCATGCGCAAAAACACAAGTTGAAAAACAATATTCTAAAAAGATGACCGCTTTATTTCTCTGCCGCATAACGTCTGTGCATATGAATATAAATCTTATGCTAAATCTGCATTTTTTTTGTCTGATCTGATCTGCATCAGGAAAAATATTCAGTTTTCCACCTCAGTCATCTACTATGTACTTTTGCATGCTTGTTTTGTCCCTTAAAATAGATTTCAATTTAGTTGACAAATGTTTTTGATTGAAAAAAACCTCAAACAAAAATTGGTTTGGTATTATAAAAAAAAGTTTCCGCCCCAGTGTATAAATGGTGTTTTGCCATGAACAGAATCTCAAATATTAGATGTGGTTCAAACTATTTCTTTGGTAATTATTTTTAGTACATCATTGGTCAACATGCTAAGAATCAATTCACTAAGAATTCAACACCGCTGATATGTGTTTTATTGTTTGTATGTGAATGTCTACACACATCTGTGACTTGATCATGTGAGCAGGACTTTTATTTTGGAGTGGTGTTGTGACGTCATAAGGCTGCGCCGCACTCCTGCATCTGCTGTGATTCTGCTGAAGAAAGGTGTGTGTTTTAAGCTTTTAAATCTGTGCAAATTGTTCAGGCAATTTCATAGTTTTAAAAAGAACTGTTAAATTAATGTTTGATTATTGAATGTAACATTAATGAACTCTATTTTTTTTGTAAGTAAATCTTATTCATACACGAGTAACAGAAAATATCAAATTTCTGTCTATATATATCGTGAATCAGTTTATAATAAACATGAATTCGGTCACTGGCGAGTAGGGCTGGGATGGTATGGATTTTTTCTATCATGGTTCAGCGGTAAACCGCTTTAAACCTGTGATGCCACGCCCCCTGTTGCGAGTCTTGTTGCGAGTGCGACACACACTAACCCTCTTCTATAGTTCAACTAAAATCTTTGCAGGGATTGCTCTGTAAATTAAATTGAGTGTATAACTAATGCATGCTATTTTAAATACTGTAGTCTATGCCAGATATATAGCCTACATTTTAAAATAATAAACACTCAAACATCCATTTCATAATCAGTCAGTGAAACAACACACTACAGCCTGTAAAACATTTAAACGACTATTAGTAAATAATGGTAATCTTAATAATATAAGAACATTTAATATATTTGTTTAAAAAAGATTTGTTTCATAGCCTTTTTCCCCGCAAAGATGCGTCGTGCCGCTGCGCTTTGAGATGAATGTGGGACACGAGCTGGATAGACACCTTCTCGAATATCTTCATCTTCATGTTTTCTCCTGAAGTTGCAAAGCAACACTTGTTGTAAAACGTCTGAAGAGCGAATTTTATCTTCCACAGGGTCGACATTTAGGCTGCGTTTGATTATGCACTGCTGGAGAAAACCAAAGTAAAATCGCTGGGTGTGAAATAAACCTGACGCGCCTCAAGTCTAATAACAAGCACAAACTGTTAAATAAAATGTCGTCCTACAGTGTTTTTCTACATTAACACAGTAAAAGATGTGAATGTGTATAATAGACTTAATCATAATCAAACGAAAGGAAGAAACTTTTATAATTCCCTGCGAAAATGAGTGCAACTCTAGAGAAGATTTGGGAAAAGAAACAAGATGTCCAGTGGGATAAAATGGACTAATGTTAGGCCTATTGTTAAAATTCACGGAAATCGGAATATCGTGTGATCAGATCCCAAAACAGAATTAAAAAGCTGGCAAATCTTGAATTGGCCTCCGCCTCCCGCTCTCATTCATAGCCTGTGTTTTCATCTGTCAATTTATGTCCCTTGTAAACAAAGCTTTGTGCTTCGCTCCTGTGGTAATATTCACATCACACAGCATTGACACACAAAACACTGGGTTAATAATGAAATTATAGTTTTAATTAGAAAATAGTATTTATGTAAGGAGACATATTAAAATAAAAAGAGCACAACTCCTCTCAAGTGGAAGCAAGCTACTTTTTTCCCCTCATGTGCAACCTAGGGCAGATGAGTCCTTATTTGGGTTATAAAAATAACTAAATCATAGTTTTTAAGTAGAAAATATTTATGTAAAGAGAAAAAATACAGAGTATAGTAAATTATATATTTTAAACAATTAACGATATCATCGTCATCACAATAAAGTGAACATTCTAGTTTTTCTTGCAAAAAATATAAAGGCTGGAATCTAAACCTTTTTTTTTTCTCTCGGTGATGGCGGTGACGATCTCAGACCCGCGGTAGGCATCACGTGACCGCGTAATGCGGTAACCGTCCCAGCCCTACTGGCGAGTAGAGATGAGAGAAACTGACAGAGGTGTCAAATAACGAAGTTCTTCATTACCTTACTTAAGTAGAAATTTTGGGTATCTATACCTTACTGGAGTAACTCTTTTTCAGCCGACTATTCCTTACATTTTCCTTACGTTTTAAAAATAGCCTCTTAACTCCTATTCACCGTTTAAAAAAATAAGTTGTTATCCGGATAGAGTGAATTTGATTGTGGTTGGATGAGAAGTATAAACATATACCATTCCGACACCCTATTGGATTGTACGCAATCCATCGCGCCTGCACATGACACTTATCACACACAGTGTTGCCAGATTGGGTTCCTGCCGACAAACATGCACTTTCAGCCAATCAGCTATTGTTGAAGAAATTCATTAAAGTAGAACTAGGCTGTGAATAAAAAAAGCAGGGTCCATCAAAGTATGGAAATTACAAGAAAATTTTACTTCTTGTATGGGACACAGGTGATAAGTGCTGAGAAACTATCATATAAGAGGTTTTTTTATTATTATTTTTAAAGAAAGCGAAATTAGGGGATTTTTCCACCATTTGGAATGTCCCAGCTGATGCCAATCCAGTCACAGTTGACACACCCAGTGACTTTAAGTTTGTAAATTAGTAATGGGAAGTTCGGTTCTTTTTTGCGAACCGGTTCTTTCGGACAGTTCGTTTCGTTTAACCGGTTAAAAAACAACATAGGATGCTTTCACACCTGCCTCATTTAGTTCGGTTGAATCGTACTGGAGTTCGTTTCTCTCTTTGATGCGATTCGTTTGGTCAAGTGTGAAAGCAGCAATCGCACTAAATTCTGACCAATCAAAAAGCAGTTTAGGAAATACGCCATGGCCAATGAGTGATGTGGATGTTGTCATGTGCCTGCATTTTGGTTCGTTTCAACTGGTTCGGACCAAAGCAATCAGTGTGGTGTGAAAAGGAACCAAAAAAGCTTAAAAATGCAACAATGTATAATTGTTTGCCCTTGGTTCGTACCAAATGAACCGAACTAGAGATGTGAAAGCACCCATAGACATAAACTTACACAAGTCCTCGGTTCACCCGTGCTCATATTATCCATACAGCATCATTTGTCCGAGAGAAAAAGTTCGGTTCAGACGACGCTATCACGCATGCTCAGTCTCTCAGCTCATCGGCTCTCAGAATCAAACATGTCCGAAATGAACGGTTCTCGATTCTGTACTGGTGATCCGAGAACCGCTGCAACAGTTAAAGTTTTGTGTGTTTTTTCCTTGGAATAGGAGGATTTTGGTGAGCTTCTGGGCTGGAACTCGTCGACCCAATCTGGCAACAATTGACCACACATGTACATTTACAGTTCAAAGGTTATTGATAACATGCCTCTGAAGTCTGACTTTTTGTGCCGTTACAATACTTATAGGCAGCTAGTCATCATACCTTCCACTCCATTAAACACTTTAATGCTCAGTAGTACACATGTATGGTTATTTAGTGTATTTGCTTTGTACTAAAATGCATTAATTTTCAATGGGTATGTATGCGGCTGAAACCGGTAGCCCAGTGCATCCCCAAAATGTTTTGTTGAAGAGGTGGGGTAGTGCACTTTGCTAAGCTTTTGTCCTTAATGGCATTTTTTCCCTCTTACATTACTTTTACTTTAAGTAGTTTTGAAACCAGTACTTTAAGACTTTTACTGGAGTAAAAAGCTTGAGTTGATACTTCAACTTCTACAGAAGTCTTTTTAAACCCTAGTATACTTCTACCTGAGTAATGAATGTGAATACTTTTGATATCTCTGGAAACTGAGCTTTTTAAACTCAAGACTTAACTGAGACGACTCGCTTGAAACACCTCAAACACTGACGACCAGAACACTGTAAATGCAATGAGAACATGTATAATGAGAACCTTTACTAATCAGCTACAAATGTTTTCATGAAACTGTAATCTATTTAATATAAACTACAAACCAATAGATGTAAAGCTTAAATGTCTAAATATGAGCCTACTGTATAGTTTATTATACTAATTTGTTGCTAGTTTTGAGATTTGTTTGGTCTCAGTAACTCTCTGACTGACTCTCTTACTCAGAGATTTAGTTTGTATTTATTTTTGTAATTATTCTTTTCTTAAAGATGGCGTTTATTAAAGAGGAGAGTGAAGACGTGAAGATTGAAGAAACATTAGAAGTGAAACATGAAGAAACTGAGGAACAAACAGGTTGGTTTTATTCTCAAAGCTGAACTCAGTCATTTGATCCTTAGCACACACATACATATTTGTAGTACTTAAAGGGGGGGTATCGCACACAGTTTCTGTCAATCTTGAGTACCTATAGAGTAATATTGCATTCTTCAAATCTCCGAAAAGTCTTTAGTTTGATCATATTTATAAAAGACCGATACTCTCCACAGAGTCTTTCCGAATAAAAGGCGTGTTGGAGGCATGTTGTGTGGGCGGAGCTGTTCATGTTGTTTACTTGATGTGCACTTACGCGCTGATAGCCAACAACACCGACATTTGAAGCAGTTTTACTCACCGCCTGTGGTTACAATGCACTACCGTGAACCTTTATCGTTGGGACCATTCCATCTTTCAGCATTAGACGATCTGCAAATCCGGAGTTGAACTGGGCCTTGTTTATAAAACAATCACTGTCGAAATGCAGGGAACAAACAAACACACTTGCAAAGCTCTGTTGCTGCTCCGGAAAAATAAACTCCATCCACTGTCCCCTTAACGCTGGGTTCTTTGGGAAGCTGAACAGGGTTGTCTTGCCACACTTCTTTGGTGACATTGTTGATTTTGTGATGTCATGTGACCTGTGCAGCACAGCCAACGACTTCCCTGCTGTGCTTTTGCTCTCTCGCACTGGTCAACATGTGCGCACCCTTCTGGGAGAAGTGCCCTTACAAGAAAATTCCGCCCTTGTTGACGTCACATAGGCCCATACTCTGAAAAAACGTTCCGAAACTTGTGAGAAACCGGAAGGAGTTTTTTTGACACAGAAATACTCCATCAAATGTCCAACTTGTTTTTTTTTTTTACTTTGGCCATGTTTAACATGGGAATCAAACTCTTTAACAGTGTAAAAAAACTCAGAATGCATGAAATAGCATTATACCCCACCCCCCTTTAAGAATCATATACACAACAAAGTACTGATCTGATCAACAGATTCATGGAAATAAGTTCTAATGACGATTGGATACAGTCTGCAGTTAGTAGATTTGAAAATGAAAACCAAGAGACATCTTTAAATAGAAATAATTTAAAAATAATAAAAAAACTGAAATATGAAAATAAAACCATCATATGTGTTGTTCAATATTATCCTATTTGCTCAGACATAAAAAAAAAAGATAATAGATAAACATCCGATCCTCTCCTCAATCATGTATTTGAGAAAACATCAAGATTTGTGCATAAACCTCCTGCTAATGAACGTGGCTTCTTGTAAGAGCTGACGTCAATTATTCTGCGGAACGACCCAATCACGTTTTATCTATTCCCTCAGGTAATTATAGTTGTTGTCACTGTGCCCAGTGTAATTTTGAAGCAGTACACGCACAAGGACACAGGACTACTAACTAGTGATGTTCGGTTCTTGAACAAATCTAACGCTCCCCCAACCAACACATCTGATCCTCCACCATAAACCAAACCTATTTATTCTATGGGTCTCTTTCCCCCCAACCAAAATGTTATCCGAAGCAGGTCTCGAACCCCGATCCTCCTGTTCCTTAGCTAACCACTAAGCCAAGCGATCCATCTTCCCCTCGTCCTTCATTAAACCCCAGCTTTATCCCCTTAATGCTCATCTTAATCCTTAAATTTAACCTCCCCCTGACCTTTAAACTATTTATTCCCAATCCCCTCTGAGGGGTAGGTTTTGGGGGGTTCTAGTATAGGAATAGCCTAATCGTTTTTAGAATTATGTCATCCTCCTGTGACGGGTAGGTTCAGGTATGTTTAAGTAATATATATATATATATATATATATATATATATATATATATATATATATATATATATATATATATATATATATATATATATATATATATATATATATATATATATAATTTTTGTCCTTATCCCCAGTGAAGGGAAGGTTTAGGTGGGTTGCTAGTACCGGGATAGCCCAATTGTATTACAATTAGATCTCCCTCCTGTGATGGGTAGGTTTAGGTATGTCGAAGCTCTATGTATTAAAACTTGGTCTTACTCCCCTGTGAGGGGTAGGTGTAGGCGGGTTGCTAGTGCATGATCTAGCCTAATTGTATTTAAGAGTTATTTCACTCCTGTGACGCATAGGTTTATGTATGTTTAATTAATATATATTTAGAATTTAGTCCTAATCCCCCATAAGGGGTAGGTTTTGGTGGGTTACTAGTATAGGAATAGCCTAATCGTATTTAGAATTATGTCATCCTCCTGTGACGGGTAGGTTTAGATATGTTTAAGTAATATATGTATATTTTTTGAATTTTTAGTCCTTATCCCCAGTGAAGGGTAGGTTTAGGCGGGTTGCTAGTACCGGGATATCCCAATTGTATTACAATTACATCTCACTCCTATGACAGGTAGGTTTAGGTATGTTGAAACCATATGTGACCGTGTCCCGGTCAACTTACACTAAAAAGGCCCGGATTAAGGACCCTCCCCAATAACAGACTTTCAACTGAATGAAATCGGACAAGCAGAGACAAATACCACAAATCAATTTATTTCTCAATTTCTAAAACACATCAACAATGGTAAAACACTTTACTCTTAAAATCTTACTCAATAATCATAAGCCAGAACAACATGCATTGGCATTAACCAAACACTTCACGTATGAGGATGATAATACCAGCCCTGTGATCACATCAACCCAAAGGGCTTCCTTTGATCAGCCACCCTTACACTGGCCTAACACACAATTAACAAAAGAAACAAAAATAATACAAAATAAAAAACAAATACACAAGCAACACAAAATAAACAAACAAATCACACTTCAATCTTATGCAGATACACACACACATACTGAACAACGTACAAAGAATTAAACAGACATAGAGTACTAATAATTTGCACCAGCGGGCACCAGGTGGCGACAGAACCAAGGCGACGCTGTTGCAGCGTATTTACAGTAAACGGTGTCCAGGCAATAACAGACCAAGGACGAATCCCGCAATCCACACCCCGTTCTTAAAGGGGCCATCCCATCATTCATACAAACACCCTTCCTAAAAGGGCAATCCCACTACACATACATATTATTACTTAGTTTTTTACTCCTCTGTAAGGGGTAGGTTTAAGTGAGCTACTTGTACCGGGACAGCTTAATTGTCTTAGAATTACATCTCCCTCCTGTAATGGGTAAATTTAAGTATATTTAATTGGGTCCTGATCCAGTATCTCTCTCTCCTCAACCTATCCCTCTTCCCCCATTCTGGGTTGTGCTCCAATCCGCTGATCTTATGTTCTGGATCCCATGCCTCTGAAAATGAGGGATGATGTTCCTCTGTTGACCTGTCCCTGTCCTCACTGAATGCCTATGCCCCCACATTCTGGTGAGCATGGAATTCCCTGTTTCCCCCACATATTTCTTCCCAAACCGGGCGCATCGAATCACATAAATGCAGTTTTATTTTTTTGCTTCAGTGGGACCCTGTACACTCTCCCCTGTCCCCCTCTCACAAAGGTCTACTGGGTTTTTACTGGGGACTTTTTATTTGCTGGCCTCAATCTGGACCAGCATATCCATCAGATTCCTGCACCTTTTATAGGCCACTGCCATCCTGTATTGGGCCCCCAGACCATGGGACAACCCCTCAAAGGTCTAGTCCTTTGGTTGTCTTAGAGAAGTTTATAAACAGGGGAAGTGCTTTTTAATCCTTCTTGAGGGCCTGGGTTTCCGTTTCCTCCTCTTTCGCCGCTGCCCTCAGGAACTGCTGGGAATATCCCCTCTTCAGAGCCACAAATAGAATTTTGACTGCCGCCACCATGTCGCTTTCTCTGGTGCAGATCCTCTTGAACCTCAGAAGCTGGGTTCCCACAACTTCTTTGAAGACCTGTGTGTCATGACGGCTGCCCCAGTGTAGCAAAGCATGGGTTTCCGTTGGTTTGAAGAACACCTTTACATCTAGCCTTCTCATGTCCCTGTCCCTGTTGTAAACTGTTGTATTCGAAAAACTAAAAGGCCTTCCTCCTCCAGCCAGGTCCTGTCCTTCCCTTCCCCCTCAAGCCAGGCCCTGTCCTTCCCTTCCCAGACTCCCCAAATGTCATCCAAGTACCTCCAGTATTGGGTGGGTAGAGGTTTGCACCTTGGGAACACCGACTCCTCCCATTCGGCCATTTAGATGTTCACATAGGATGGTGCAAACCTCTTACCCATTGCCATCCACTTCATCTGCAGGAAGTAATGGCCATTCAATTTAAAGTCATTCTTCATGAGGCTCAACTCTAGGAACCTCAACAGACTCCCATCCGGTCTCCCTTCCTCCGGATGATGTTGGAAGCACTTTTTGACGGCCTCCAGTCCCCTCTCCATCTCTATATTAGTACACAGACTCTACACATCTATGGAGAAAAGCCTGGCTTTGCCCCTAATCCTCATGTCCTGCACCTTCTCCACTGGTAGGTGTCTCTGATCTAACTCTGATGCCTGGTGGAAAGCAGATTTAGGTATGAGGTAATCAGTTCAGCCACCCCATAGCTTTCACTCCCACAGTCCGAGACTATTGGTCTACCAGGAGGGACATCTGGAAACGACCATGTGTGTACTATCTTTGTGAATAGCTGCCTAGTGTTTAGGATCCTCCTTTCCTTGATCAAATCTACTGATTCCATGTAGATTGGCCTGTCCAACTCCTGGTAGAACCCTGGGTCCTGCAGCTGCCTCATCGCCTCCCTGACATACTGCTCCCTATCCATTTCCACCACAATGCTCCCCTTTTCAGTTTGGAATGTTTGGCTAGGGAGGATGTCGATTACATTCCCTGTCCCGTTGATGTGCATGTTTCTCTGTTTCAGGGTTGTGACTTCTTTATCTGGTAGTTCTCTGTGAAACTTTATTACTGGGTTGTGGATTTGAGCATTAGGAAAAGTATGTTCCGCTGCCCCCAGGGTCTTCCTAATCCATTGTCCCACCTGTCCTGTTGAGCTGGGCGTCCTTTCATTGATCCCAAACAATAATATAATTTTATTCATCCGATCCATGGTAGGAGTTTTATTCCTGATAATCTCATAAACATGAGACCAACGCGCCCTTGGGTAGCATACCACCTGGCCATATTTGAAGTCCCCCAGAATCAATATTGGCCTCCTTGGCTCCAATGTCCAGTTATTAAGCTTGTTCCCCCCGTGTTCCTGCCTTTGGAAAATATTCAACTCTATTGCTTCCTCCTCCTGTGTCTTTTCTCTCTCATGCTCCATCCTCCTCTTCCTTTTCTCCAAGGTGTTCTCCTCCTGCTCCTATTGTGGCCCACTACTGCCAGCTGCCTCATCCCATGAAAATCTGACTTAATTTGACCATTTTATGCTCATTTAAAATAGAGTTACAGTAGGGTTAGGGTACTGAGTTCCATACAATTTGAGCCCCCTTGTATATTTCCTCTATATCTTTGCACCCTATAGGTCTATCTTGCCCAAACATTGCATGCATATAGTATAGGTCATTGTCTTCGAATGGGTATCAGTTTTGTATTTCTGTCGCCCTCTGGTGTCGGGTTTTGGTAATCTACTTTGTCTGTAATTTTGTTTCTGTAGGTTATGTCTTAGTGTTTGTTATTTTAAAGGGTTGTGTCAGGGTTGAGTTTACCTGTGTCAGGGCTATTTTTTTAAGGGTTACAAGGGTTGTGAAAGGGTTAGGGCAATTTTCCTTGGCTATTTTCTAGGGTTGAGTTTTGTAATTTTAGGGCTATTTTCCTGGGTTGGGTTTTGCAATTTCAAAGCCACTGCTACTGGTTCACTGGATCACTGCCCCTACTGTTGTTTTTTATTTTCATAGTAAAAAATCATTTAGTTCAGTTAGAGAACAGACACTACAATTAAAAACTGGACGTGTCTGTTCAAAACGCAACAGGAGTCAGACTTCATTCATCACAAGAGTGAAGAGCTGAGATGAGCTGAGTTAAGCGTGGGTGCGGCATATATTCACGGCGCATGTTCAGTCTGGCACATTTTCAGATCATGCCTATGGAAGCTTAACTTTCTTAGGAATTCATTTGGAAAGTTGAGACACTCCCTTTGACTGCCCGAGCCGAACGCTGTGAGTGCAGTCCCACCCCCCATGGGCGGGTTGAAAAAATGTGGAGCTAGCTCCTACTATCCTACTACTGGCTGTAGTCGCTAAGCTCTGTCCAAAAAATCCTCAGATGACGCAAAATCGGCTTGTGTAGCCAGGTGTCCAAGGGTGGCGACCTGGGAAGTATGGGACCACGTTGAGAACCATTGGTCTAAATGCTGCTAAATATATATGTTGTCTTACGGCATTAAACATCTGTTTGTCTCTGTTCACCTTAGGCCTGATGCCGCTGAAAGTGGAGAAACAAGAAATTAATGAAAAGGAAGAGAAAAATCTCTATGAACAGCATCATGATTTCATCACTGAAGAAATATCTTTTAATTCCTCACAGACTAAAAAGATTTCCACACAAAAAAGAGCTCAGAAGACATGTACTAAAACTTTCACCTGCCCTCAGTGTGACAAGAGTTTCACTCAACGTGGACATCTTAAAGTGCACTTGAGAATTCATACTGGAGAGAAGGAGTTTACCTGTCCTCAGTGTGGAAAATGTTTCACAAATAAAAGAAACCTTAAAGTCCACATAAGGATTCACACCGGAGAGAAGCCTTTCACCTGCCAGCAGTGTGGAAAGAGTTTCTCTGATAAAAGAAACCTTCAAAAGCACACAAGAGTTCACACAGGAGAGAAGCCGTTTACCTGCCAACAATGTGGAAAAAGTTTCACTCAAAGTAACTGCCTTAAAGTCCACATGAGAATTCACAATGGAGAGAAACCTTTCACTTGCCAACAGTGTGGAATAAGTTTCACTAGAAGTAACTGTCTTAAAGTCCACATGAGAGTTCACACTGGAGAGAAGCCGTACACCTGCCAACAGTGTGGGAAAAGCTTTACTAAAAGTAACAGCCTTAAAGACCACATACGAATTCACACTGGAGAGAAGCCGTACACCTGCCAACAGTGTGGAAAGAGTTTCACTAAAAGTAACAGCCTTAAAGTCCACATGAGCGTTCACACTAGAGAGAAGCCATA
This sequence comes from Gobiocypris rarus, assembly GCA_023029165.1. Taxonomy (NCBI): domain Eukaryota; kingdom Metazoa; phylum Chordata; class Actinopteri; order Cypriniformes; family Gobionidae; genus Gobiocypris; species Gobiocypris rarus. The sequence goes on from CM040923.1 coordinate 2,549,636, forward strand.
CACCTGCCAACAGTGTGGAAAGACTTTCACTGGAAAACGGTGTCTTAATGCCCACATGAGAATTCACACTGGAGAGAAGCCGTTCACTTGTGACCAGTGTGGGAAGAGTTTCAGATTTATAGCAAACCTTAATTTCCACATGAGGATTCATTAAAGAGAGAACTGTTTTAAATGTCATCAATGTGGAAGGAGTTTCACAGACAGGAATCTTCTTAAGAGACATGTAATTACTCATACCAGAGAGAAGCCTTTCATTTGCCATCTTTTGGAAAGAGTTTCAGATTTAAAGGAAACCTTCAGACGCACACAAGTGTTCACACTGAAGAGAGGCCTTTTACATGTTTTCAGTGTGAAAAAAGTTTCACATATATCAAAGAGACATGAAACGTAATTTGCCAGCTCATTCTGAAAATACATTTTAATGTTCCCCAGTGTAACTAGTGTAACATTTTTGGTATCAACACCCAAGAATGAACCTCATTGATTCTTGCTGAAGCTCAAACGTGCTGCGTAACACAAGAATGAACCTTCAAGAACCTCTTGAAAACAGATGAAACCAGATTGAAAACAGATGAAACCGGATTCATTTAACCCCTCAGCTCTATATTTCTTCACGCCCTGATGAAACTTACCAATTCACAAGATTAACGGAATGCAAAGCTGATATCAAATATTGGATGACTAGTAATTTCCTGCAACTTGATTCAGAAATTGTTTATTTTTATTTTTATTATTAGACCAAAAAAACTCTTCAAGAAGTAACCTAGAGAACACTGTCTTTCAAAGTCCTCGTCATCCGTTAGGAACCTGGGTGTGCTCTTTGATACCAATCTTTCGTTTGAAAGCCATGTTTCTAGCATCTGTAAAACTGCATTCTACCATCTTAAAAATATATCTAAATTACAGCACATGCTCTCAATGCAAAATGCTGAACAGTTAGTTAATGCGTTCATGACCTTAAGGCTAGATTATTGTAATGCTCTACTGGGTGGTTGCCCTGCTCGCTTAATAAATAAACTCCAGCTGGTCCAAAACGCAGCAGCTCGAGTTCTTACTAGAACCAGGAAGTATGAACACATTAGCCCGGTTCTGTCAACACTGCACTGGCTCCCTATTAAACATTGCATACATTTTAAAATCTTGCTTATTACTTACAAAGCACTAAATGGTTTAGCTCCCCAGTACTTGAGGGAGCTCTTAATGCATTATACTCCATCACGTCAACTGCACTCTCTAAACTCTGACCAGCTGATAATACCTAGAATATCAAAATCAACTGCAGGCGGTCGATCCTTTTCGAACAGTCTTCCTAGCATTGTTCGGGAAGCAGACACACTCTGTCAGTTTAAATCTAGACTAAAAACAGATCTCTTTACAATGGCATACACATAGAACATTATCGACTTATATTATTCAAATCAGTTAAATTATTGTTTAAGGTTGCATTAACTAGGTCAGCCAAAACTGGGAACACTTCCCATAACACCCGGTGTACTCGTTATTGTCACGGTTCGCAGGCCTGTGGATTTTCCTGTTTGTTTTGTTGTGTGTTGGTTGCATGTGTCTTTGGCTGTCTCGTGTGTTGCTGGGCAACTAACGATCGCTGATTAGCGATCAGGCATCTGCGGCTCATCAGTGCTACTATTTAATGTCTCTGTGTTTGTCCGTTCATTGTCGGATTGTTCTTTGTGCTTACGTGCTGTTCCTCTCAGTTGTTCTGCCCTCCGTATTCCTGAGTTCCTGTTGTTCTGATCCAGTGTGGAGTTGCATCTGTCAGAGTTCCTGTCTCTACCCGGAGTGGATGTGTACCTGTCGTTCGGTTCCTTGTGTGGATGGTGTTCAGAGATCTGCCTATTGTAGTCCCTGTGCTGCCAAGCACCATGTCTTTCTGACTGTCTCTACTATCAATCGAAGTCTTTCCTTGAATAAAGGATTTGTTCACTTACAATTGAATCTCGAGTTATCATTCCTGACAGTTAAATCATAAAAAGAATGGCATCTACGATAATGTTAGTCTCTGTTTTTCCAGAGGTATACTGTAGTCAGCCAGACCTGCGCCTAGACACAACTAACACATCCCTGATCTGCCTGCAGAGACCGTGTCAACTAGACTCTCCTCTGTTAAGGCCTCATTGAAACGACATACAGTGGCATTGATCTTTAATAAACCCATCTCCTGCATGATGACTCCGATCTTTAACCAGATGAAACTAGAAAAATACTCTAAATGTTCCAATTTAATATGACTTCTGAACTGTAATGTTGCCTGAATTATAATCATACACTGTTAATTGCCCAGAGGAGAACTGCCACCCCGACTGAGCCTTGTTTCTCCCAAGGTTTATTTCCTCCAATCTGTCACCTGATGGAGTTTGGATCACCTCTACATCACCTCTGTTGCCTTTGACTTTTGGCTTGCTTAGTTGGGGACACTAAATATTCAACTATATCACTGATCTGCCTGCATTGACACTATATGACAATAGAAATTGCTGGAGGACATCACCGTTTTCTGCAGAGCCGCTGTACAGCCGAATCAAATTCGGTTGCATTATTTTCCTGCTACCACTGTGAAGCTGCTTTGAAACAATCTGCATTGTAAAAAGCGTTATTTAAATAAAGGTGACTTGACTTGACTGCAGTGTTATTTCAGCTCCTCTTGCTGTATTCAGCACAAACTCTGCTACAATAATATTTGTGCAAAAACGGATGTACATGGTTGCAATTTTTAGAAATTAATTATTATGCATGGTTTCTATGTTTTGGGGGGTGAAAATAATAGCAATAAGGCCATAAAACACATACTGATTAGTTGCTTGAATGTTCTTTCCTCTTTCTTCTCTGCCTTCCGAGCTCCCTATTGTTCCACTAGAAGATCATCCATTAATAATTCATTTGTTTTGACACTTTTATTACCATACTCACATTATTAATGAGAGGACTTGTTGCCGGGGATTCAAAGGAATTCATAACTACATGTTGACCATTCATGGCCAATTCATCAGAACGTAATAAACATGTGGGTTTATGAATGAAACACTCCTTTTAAAATCTTCTCATCTGCTGTCAATTGTTTTGACATCGCTTCAAACATTACAATGCTCATGATAACTTTTGTTAACTCTACAATAAGTAAATCCACTTCACCAGCTCATTACTCTTCAACAGCAATACCATAAGAAATATACAGAGCTACCGCAAAAACACAAGTTCAAAGACAATATTTTAAGATGACTGAGTTTTAATTCTTCTATAACGTCTTTACTTATGAATATAAATATTATGCTGAATCTGTTTAAGAAAGGAAAAGAATGTTGAAGAATAAGAGAAAGAATCAATTCATATGTAGTATATAGCCTACTGTACATATAAGGAAAAATTTGTTTGTCTTAGCACTATTTTGAACATTTCGGTAACACTTTATTTTGATGGTCCCTTTTGAACATTCTGTTGACTATAAGTAACGTTGCATCTAAATGTCAACTATCTCTCATTAGAGTATTAGTAGACTGTCTGCTTAATATCTGCTAACACTTTATTCTAATGGTCTTTCAACAGACATTCTACTGACTATAAGTAGCGTTGCACCTACATGTCAACTTATTCTAACCCTACCAGTCTACTGAAACTCTACTAACACTCTAATGATATTTAGTGGACATGTAGGTGCAACGCTACTTATAGTCAACAGAATATGTTAAAGGGACCATCAAAATAAAGTGAAACTAACATTTCTTAAATATTCACTTGTGTGTGCTTATATAAGTATCATTCATTAGAAATATTAGGATGCAAGTTATTAACGTTTTCAAATTTCACATTTAAAGAAATCTAGTGTTTGATCATATCTAAATATTTATTAAAATGCAAAACTGCAATACTTTTTTGAGCAACTAAGGTTAGATACGTGTATATTTATTAAAGACCCATAAAGGCACCGACTGGGTAATGGCATTATAAATGAACATTATTGTTTTTTAGCCACAAAATGACTGTAATTTGCCTCTTTGAATTGGAATTCTCTATTTTAACCTTAATTACTAATTGTAATATAAATAATAAAAATATTAGAAGAAAAATATTTTAAGTTAGAACTTAAATATTATTGAACTGAAATACCTGAGGGCTAAATAATAATAACATTAATGTTATCAATGTTGCATTTCGTCAACCATATTTACAGGATCGTTTTATTATGGAGAATGATAGACTCTATCACTCTCCATAATAAAACGATCCTGTAAATGGTTGACTTAATAATCAATGCACACTATGCTGTACTGTTCACCAAAACTTGCTGCAAACATCTGTATAGTGAAACTGTTGTGTATTCAAATGCATTTCCACAGCGCTAGAAGTATTGAGCGCTTCATGGACCACGTGACCGCGCGCGCTGCCAGGAGATGAGAGCATTTGCAACTCCGTTTTTCAACGCCTCTGGCTTTAACATTATGCCACATTAGCGCCAAAACGCTATTTATTGTTTGAATTTCGCATTCAAACAAAACAAAACAAAAAAGTAAAAGCTTAGCTTTGTTTAATATCAAAAGCAGGTTTGGCAATTTGGCGTGAGATTAAGTTGGGCAGCGTGAGAGCGTGAGATAGAGCCTGAAAGCGTGTGTCACACCAAATGCGTGAGAGTTGGCAACCCTGCATGAGTAACAGAAAAGCTGCGTCTCATTTCGCTCTATATATCATGAATCAGTTTATCATAAACATGAATTCGGTCACTGGCGAGTAGAGATGAGAGAAACTGAGCTTTATCATGAAAAGCAAGGTCTTTGTTGCCATCGTACTGAAGGGTTTTTTGTTATTAACACCCTTCCAGTTTATCTGATGAGACACCCCATCTGTGAAGAGCCTGCCCAGGATGTTCCAGGTCACCCTCTTCACATCCTGGCCTCCAATGATGGCCAAAGAAGAAATCGAAAAGGCAAATACATATTTTTTAAATAGACAGTAAGGTAAACATTTCTAAGCTTGTAACGAACGAAACTGTGTATTTACATGCATCACATTATTGTGCGGTGTGCCCCTTTAAGAGACTTGTCACGTCATTCATGACACACGCTATGCGTGATGATGTTTTTTGAGTTGAGTGTGAGTGAGAGCCACTGTAGATGCTAAGCGTGCTCTACCCTCTTGATATACTTTTTGTTAGTTTTATTTTGTGACGCTAAGAAAGAGTAATCTCTCATGTGTGAGAGGATCGCGTTGCCTGTGTACCTGCCATTAAATGTGTGCGATACAGCCTTTCCGCCTCTAAACTCTTTCTTCCATTGACTTCGCGAGAGCTATCCTGGTCAAAGCGTTACAATTGGCGCCCGAACAACTTGAATCTGGATCCGTCATCTACTCGGAACCTGATACACTCCGCTCGTGGGTGGAGATCTTTGGAAGTGTTCAGCTGGCATTGCAGAGACTGGTGAGATTAGCTTGCAAACGCTGGGTGACACGTGTGCGTGGACCGCGTGCATTGACAGCTGAGCGATTTTTTTTTTCTCTCTTTTTTTTCTCCCCTCATTTTTGGAGGTGATCCAACTTTTCTTTTTCCTCCCTGTTGTCCACGAACGCAGACTGACTTTTGGACCATTACCTTTCTGTGATATTGAAGCACGGATATATATTTTGCGTACTTGGAACTTGAATGTACTTTGGGAATAAAAGGACAGCAAAACCAATTATTTTTTTGTCAGAACTGAATTTGTGAGCACGGAAGAAACGAACATTTTTGGAACAGTTCTCTTGGAAGTTTTTCTTTCCTAATTCATGGTGAACTGAACTGTTTGTGCGAACTAAACAATTTCTAACTTTTTGCACTCATTTAGATGGTCAAGTGATTTTGAGAACATTATATTCACTTCGAAACAGTGTGTTCCTTTGCTCTGGGTATACTGATGGACAATATAAAAACTGAACTCCCATAAAAGAGAGTAAATTTGCATGTTTTTGGTGACATTTGCTATTTCACAGTTTAAATGTAGGATTAGTGAATTTTGTTTAAGTTTAATCTGATAGTGTGTGCATTCTAACGTCAATTTATATTTTCTGGGTTACATTGTGAATTATACAGTTGTGTACCGCTATTTATGTGAATGCGCAGTTACTGTGATGGCTTACTACCCAGACTTTAAGACTGACTTGACCTACCCATTGCCAGATTCTGTTCCCAGGCGGAGACAAAAGTCAGCGCAGCGTGCTGCAGTGAGTCTGGAGACTCAAGTGGAACTTCTACAAGCTGAAGTATCGGTGTTACAACAGTGTCTCAATGACTCTCTCCAGTTGCAGCAGAGCATATTAAGAAGGTTTGGACCTCCTGATGTGGACACCCTTGCTGCGCCACGCGACCAGCTGCCTCCTATGGCCAGTTCTACGCCACACGTCCGTGTTTCACCAGGCCAGGCGCCACTACAAGGTACAACTACTGATAATATTTCCCTCAGAAACGTGTCAGTCTCACCACAGGCTAATCCTTCTGATGTGAGCAATGCAGTAGAATCCTTGCATCCGTGCTGCACCAGTCAAGGCTTGAGCCACCTGTATTTGCAGGAGATGGACGTAAGCCCAGAGGACTGGCTCCAGTCAGTAAATGTTTACAGGACCTCACTTGACCTAACCGATGCCCAAATTCTCCTTGAGCTGCCTCGATTTTTGGCAAAGGAACCAAAAATGGTTCACAGTCCTTGACACTCATGTCACATGGGCCCAGTTCTGTGATTTCTTCAGGACAGTCTTCCTTCCTCCAACAGTCAAGAACAAATAATGAGAGGAATCCTAGACCGCATACAGAGTCATGAAGAGCCCCTCCCTACCTTTGTGGCCCACATGCTAAGTGAGTTCAGGAAGCTGAAAACCCCCCCACCCGAGCAAGAACAAATCGACCTTATTTCTAAACATGCTCTGGAGAAATACAGAGTTGCACTCTATGGAACCTCAGTTTCCTCAGTCATGGATCTCCTCCTGAGGGCTCATGAGCTCCATGTGGTTCTTGGACCAAGTAATGGTTTCCAACCTTCAGGGCAGAGTAAAGCTAAACTTGACAAAGGAACTTATTGTTACAAGTGCTCACGTCCTGACTTTACTTCTCGCACATGCCCAGATTGCAACCCTAATCCCAGAAGGAGCTCACAACGGCGAGTCACCTGATGTGCATTCAGGACAGAATCCTGAGGCAAAGGATACAAACAGCGGCGAAAGCAGTAATGGAGGGGAAAACATTCCTTTTGTCACACAGAGGGGAAACTACAGAGGGGGGAGGATGATTCGCAGAGGCAATCCTCCTCCAGAAGATGAATTGCCTCAACTGACTGGTCCTGCACAACCTGTCCTTTGTCATGTGGAAGATCCCACATCCCCATCCTGTTGGAACACCCCATTTAGAGTTAAAATTAACCTACGTGGCCAGGTGGTGGATGCTACACTTGACACTGGCGCATCACTTTCTGCAGTGCAGGCAGACATAGTTCAAAATCATGACAGATTGAAGGCTAAGTTTCAACCATGGACCTCTTCCCTATACAACTGGCAGACGGAGCATGCATGCCCGTGGGGCTTACATGGCTGGCTTTTGGCTTTATGGGACAGCGTTTTTACCACCGTTTTGCTATTGTCCCACGCCTTCCCTCAACAGTAGTCTTGGGAATGGACTTCATGTTGCGAGCGTCCATTACAATTCACGTCCCATCTAGAACTGTCGTCATGGGTGAAAATTCTTTATTCATGGAGGAATTGGATGGCGGAGCAGGGTTTGAGTTGGATAACAGTTTGTTGTTCATGGAAATTCAATCTTCAGCGCTTCAAGAAAAAAATTGAAGATGCATATCTGAGTGTTGCCAAAAAGGAACAGTTGACAGAACTACTTTTAAGCTTTTCGGACCTCTTCGATGGTCACCTGGGCCGTACTACTCTAGCAGAGCACTCCATAGACACGGGAAATGCCAAACCAGTTCACCTTCCCCCTTATCGAACTTCTCCAGCTAAAAAACGATTGATCGAGGACCAAATAGGGAAAATGTTGCACGAAGGAATCATTGAGCCTGCTGTTGGACCCTGGGCTGCCCCGGTTGTGATTGTACAGAAACCTTGTGGTGAACCACGATTTTGCGTGGACTATCGTGGGTTAAACCAGCTCACCACAAAGGACTCTTACCCATTGCCGAGAGTCGATGAGTCCCTTGACTTCCTTTCCCGAGGGAAATTTTTGACTACAATTGACCTTGCTCGGGGATACTGGCAGGTCTCCATGGCAGAAGGCTCGAAATCGAAGACTGCTTTTGTTTCACATTGTGGGCTGTTTCAGTTCCGAGTGCTTCCATTTGGTCTGTGCAATGCACCGGCGACCTTTCAAAGACTTATGAACAGCGTCTTGGCTGGGCTTATATATAAGTCCTGTGCGGTCTACCTGGACGACATTGTTGTGGCTTCCACCTACAAACAACATCTTGATGATCTCAAGGAAGTGTTTTCAAGGCTTCAGTCCGCCGGGTTGACCATTAAACTAGCCAAATGCCAGTTCTGTCGCAGAGAGCTTACCTTCTTGGGGTATCGGGTTTGTCCAAGTGGAATCCTGCCTGAACAAGACAAGGTAAAGGCTGTAACGGACTTTAAACCTCCTGTCAATGTGAAGGAAGTGAGGCAGTTCCTGGGCTTGACAGGCTATTATCCGATTTATGCAAGACTATGCTCGCCTTGCTGAGCCACTCTTCAACCTCACAAAAACGACGTTCCTTTTGTATGGGACACGGCTTGCCAGGAGGCTATGGACCTGCTTAAAGGAAAATTAACTTCGGCGCCTGTGTTGAGTTTCCCCGACTTTACTCTCCCGTTTTTCATTCATGCTGATGCCTGTGATGCAGGTCTTGGAGCTGCGTTGATGCAAAGAGATCAGAATGGTAGAGATGTGGCTGTGGCATATGCTAGTCGGGCCCTGCATAAGGCTGAGAAACCTTATTCCACGCCCGAGAAAGAGTGTCTTGCTGTCATCTGGGCCCTGGAGCACTTTAGGCCTTATGTTGAGGGTCTCCATGTCACGATCTTCACTGACCACAGTGGACTTAAGTGGTTGATGTCCCGCCCAAATCCCACTGGCCGTCGCCCGATGGTCTCTCCGCCTTCAGGACTTGCGATATTGTCCACAAGCCTGGTGCTCAAACACGGTGCCGGATGCGCTGTCGAGGAATCCCCTAACAGTTGAGTCGCCAATGGACATACTTCCTGAGTACGCTGTGATTGGTGGTCTTGACCTCCGACGCTTTCTTCTGTGACTCTCAAGGACCGTTCTCATGTCAGACAACTACAGCTCGATGATCCTGTTACTGGAGACCTCCTCCGTAAGATGGAGGCCGCTCCAACAGGAGGGTGAAGTTGAGGAATGCTCTCAGTATTGCATTCAAGATGGTCTATTGTACTTCAACGACCCCAAACCTGCTTATGTATCCATCCTTTGAAAGGATTAAAGCTGTATGCTCCTGAGTCTCTCAAAGGTACCTTACTGAGGTATTATCATGATCATCCAACTGCGGGTCACCTGGGAATAACTAAGACCTTAGCCCGTCTGAAACTCAGGTTTTTCTGGCCTAAAATGGCATCTGAGATAAAGAAATATGTGACCTCTTGCACAGTTTGCCAACTGACAAAACCAAGCCAAAGGAAGCCTGCCGGTCTAATGGTCCCGATTCGGCCTCAGAAACCTTGGGAATATGTTGGTGTTGATTTTGTGGGCCCTTTACCTCGTACCTCCATGGGAAATGCTCATATATTGGTATTTGTTGACTACTTTTCTAAGTGGGTTGAGATCGTGGCAGTCAGAGAAGCCACAGCTCATGTGGCAGCCGGCAAACTGCTGAGTGAAGTTTTTTCCGTCATGGGGCCCCCACTTACTTAATTTCAGACAGAGGTTCCCCTTTTGTGAGTGAGCTATTTGGACAGATGCTTACTGCCCTGGGAACTGAACATCGGTTAACAACTGCATATCACCCACAGACGAACGCAACAGAGAGGGTAAACCGTACTCTCAAGACGGCCATTCGAGCGTACGTGGATGAAAAACACACCTCCTGGGACCGATATACCACAAATCTGCTTTGCACTACGGACTGCCACATGAAAGCACGGGTCAAACACCGTCTATGATGTTGTATGGGAGGGAGTTGGACACTTCTCTGGATCTGGTCACTCAGCCTGTCTGGGATGGGATGGAGGAGACTGAAGTCCCATACTCTGAGCGTTTGAGGTTGTCACTGCGGGAAGCACATGATCATGCTAAGGCAGCTTTGGAAGCCAGTCATGACAAAAGGAAGCTGCACTATGATAAAAGACACCGAGCTGCTACTTATAACATTGGTGACCTTGTCAGAGTGAGAACTCATCCTAAATCGGATGCTTTAGCCAACTTTACTGCTAAACTAGCGCCCTGTACTCTGGTCCATATCGTGTCACTCAAGTCTTGTCTAGTGTGAACTATAGACTTACGAGTTGGACACTGGTGTGGATGCTGGAGTCTTTCATGTGGTCAATATGCAGCCTTTTCACACTTGGAACTCGTGCGGCAGCAATACGATGAGTGTGCCTCAGGATGCGTCTGAAGCGCCCTATGATGTATTGGAGGACTGTTGGCAAGCAACACAGTTCAATGGAGATATTTCTCAGGAGTCAGGCGCTGCTCTGCCTGATGAGTCTATTGTTGATTGTGACGGTTTCACTGAAAATGCTCATGACATGACCGGGGAATACACAAGTTGTACTCACATCTCTGACGCTGACATTGACGTGTCTACAGGTAGTACAGATTTCCCTGACTTTGACTTTGTCCCGCAGGGCCCTCGTTACAATCTCAGACCTAGGTTGGCCCCTAGAATCACGTCAGGTTGGTCAGATAGGGGATGGACTAATGAGTATCATACCGACAGATTAGACCTGAAGTGATGTTGAGTTTATTGGTTTGAACATCTGTGTTTAAATGTTCTTCTGAGATATTATTTTCTGACAAGAGGATAAGAACTTGTACATTTAATTTTGGTTCTTAAGTTTTTGTATGTTATGTAAAAAAAAAAAAAAAAAAAAAAAAAAAAAAACAAGAAGAAGAAAAGAACAGGAAATCCTATTTGGTACACATGGTTTGGTTTTCAAAGGCTTTCGTTGTTTCTCTGAGATGTCTTTGTAGTGCATACAGTGTGATGTGTAGCTCATACTGACATGTATGTCAGTTATTGGCTTCTGTATGTGAAACATAGTTTGGTTAGCGGGTTTTCCATGTTTCCATGTATGGGGCTGGATGTATATGTTGTCCTTATGTTGTGTACGGCTGAGGACAGCCTTTTTCTTTCTGGGGGGGAATCTGTAACGAACGAAACTGTGTATTTACATGCATCACATTATTGTGCGGTGTGCCCCTTTAAGAGACTTGTCACGTCATTCATGACACACGCTATGCGTGATGATGTTTTTTGAGTTGAGTGTGAGTGAGAGCCACTGTAGATGCTAAGCGTGCTCTACCCTCTTGATATACTTTTTGTTAGTTTTATTTTGTGACGCTAAGAAAGAGTAATCTCTCATGTGTGAGAGGATCGCGTTGCCTGTGTACCTGCCATTAAATGTGTGCGATACAGCCTTTCCGCCTCTAAACTCTTTCTTCCATTGACTTCGCGAGAGCTATCCTGGTCAAAGCGTTACAAGCTTAAGTTGCATTTAAAATGTTCTTGTTCCTGATGAAAGCATCTAGAAATGTTGAAAAAGATAGAAAATGTCTATGTTTCTACTTTTTCTGTAAAGAAAAAAAATCCAGGAGAACAGGGAAAAGGCATTTCAGGACAGGCCTGTTTCAATAGAATATTTGCAATAAATGCTGTTTTACTAAATGAGGTTCGGGAGGAACGTGTCAGATGATTGACACAGGTGGAGAGTACTCAGCCAATCAAAAAAAGAGGTATATATACGAAGCCGTCTTACCTCCATTTTGTGGAGTCAGTGCAACAATGGAAATGTCAAAACTCACTGCCCAGTTGGCAATGTTATCAGAAAGTGATGTTAGGTCAGCATCATTTTCAGAATCTGAACCTGATGCCCCATCCTCATCACGCCAATCACAATACACATCATCAAAATCTGCCTCTAACTCCATGTCCTCTTCAGCAACAACTTGCACCTCTGGCATTGCATGTGCAGCTGAAGAGGATGGGACAGTGTTCTCAGAAAGAACTGTCATCTGCCCCTATTCCTGTCATGTCCCTATCAGTCATGTCTGTCCTAATTTGATGAAGCCTTTTTTGAACATCTACATGTGTCCTTCGTCTTAAGGATGATAAAGAGACAGGCACAGTCTTTCTATTAATCTTTTTTCTAAAAGAGACATTTCAGGAAGACAGGTTGCAAACAGTTGTGTAAAATTGATAATTGTTTCTAATGTTGTATTTAAACAAAGACAGCACCACCATTCAACAATGTATGTTTCATTGCTACAAACTAGACAAGAACAGAGAAATAGAGCAACATTGAAAATATGGGATGCACTTCTTTATTCGGTCTAGATTTACATTGAAAATGAATGTTTAAAAAAAAAATCTCAATACAGATTTGCTTGGCCTTGATATTTACTTTGTTTGTGTGAAAATTATTATATTAAGTTTGTATTAATTTAACAATAAAAAAGAGTTGGTATTCATTTCATAGTAAGACCTTATATTTGTTTGATGTATAATAGGCATTGCAACTTTTGATCAGCTGATGAACAGCCTGTTTGAGTTTAAATGCAGTTTCCAATAAAATTCCTACTCTCTACTTTTGTCTCTTGCTCCTGTTTCTTCTTTTGGCATTTTGAAGCAGCACTTACAACCCGGTTATGATCCACTAGTGCGAAATGTGTAAAACTAGCAATGCATCCCCTGCTCTTAAGATTTTGTTCAGGAGTGTATTTGTATTTGCTTTTTAAATTTAATATGGCAATTGAATGCACTAAATTTTGTTTAGTTTAAAACTAAGTTTAGTTTTCACAGATATTAATGTATGCAATTTCAATTTTAATATCATTGCGCCACTGCACCCATGGTACAGCGGCAAAGTTCTGTGATTAATTACGCAGAAATGAGAAAACAGTTCCTAGTCATATCGTTCTAAAAAATCGCAACTTTAAATTTTCAGTTGGTCTTAGAATGCGATGTAACCACAGAAGAGTCAAATTTTAAATAGGAAGAATATTGAAGGTTTTTGGTCAGTTTTGGGCATGATGTTAATGGTCTAACCCTATTCAATGATGATCTGCTAATGTGCTACTGCCAGATACAGAGATCGGCTGAATGGATAAAAAAAACGGTAAAACTCAACTGTTTAACTCTAAGGGACTTGGAAAATAAGCTTTGGAAAAAGGGACTTGGAAAAAGTACATATTATCTGATTACTCAATTAATCTATGGAAAAATCTGTAGAATACTCAATACTAAAATATTCGATAGCTACAGCCCTAGTTGAGTCAGTACCCAGATTCTTGTTTGTTGTATGTTTGTACTCTTGAGCATGTTGATTTAACTTTTTAAATTTGACAATTGTGCCCACAAAATTTTTTGAAGTGAATACTATGCTCAGCCATCAGTTCTTCACTCAATTCAATATTGTAGAGTTTTTAAAGTGTGTTGTTGAAAAGCTCAAGCAGAGTTTAATCTCGCAAATAAAGCATCGTTTCCATCCAGGGACTCGAAGAAAACATAATCGTCACTTCAAGGTTATATATATTTAAAGAAACACACCTATGGTGGTAAAATATGAATTGCCCCCAGTTGTTACATTGCACTTATTTTCAAAGAAACAATGAAATCTTGAACACAAAGTGTCCAAATATTAAGATTAAGTGTGCATTTGAATTAAATGCTGTTTGCCCAGTGTGAAACAAGGATTTGATTTGTTGTAAAGTGTACAAATAAATAAATACATTTTTGTTAAAAGTGTATAGGGTCACTAGTGTCCAAAGGTCTGTAATAGTGTAAGTATATATATATATATATATATATATATATATATATATATATATATATATATATATATATATATATACAAATAAGTGCAATTTATCTTTATTCCTCCAATGATGATGTGATTGCTTAGCAATTTCCTGCAGAGCATACAGTACACAATCAAATGTTAGTGTCACTCTCACTTGATTGTGGATCTGTGGAAGCGATCAAAACATTTATTTTGAAGACATTGAAAACTATAGTTTTTAAAAATATGGCTGAGATTGTGAACATGAGACAGATGGTCAATGTATTGGGGAAATGAGCTCTGATGATGGTTAAAAAAAAATCATTGCTCAAACTGAACCCTAAACGAAATATGCTTGCTTTTAGAGATCCATCCATGTTAGATATAGTTCTGGGTCGCTAAAGACCAGAATATGCAATAATTATTGACCAAACAATTTAAATGAACTAAATTCAAGGGTCCAGAGCTCAACACTAATAACCATAATGGTGACTTCAAATTAAATATAATCTATAAAAAATCAAAATTACCTAGTTAAACCACTTTTAATTCTCAATAAGAACTTTTGTAGATATATTTCAGAAATTAAGTCAAACTGGTTTGTAATAAGTGAAGATGTTAATGCTGTTTGTGGAGTTGTTTAATCATCCTCTGATCAGATCTTGAGAAATGTAATGTTAATTTTGCTATGTGTACGTTTTTGCGTATTTGTAACTTGTGTGTTTTATTATTTTCTTTTAACAGCATTCATGGTGGAAAGCAAAGTAAGAATTGTATTGTACAGGGAAATGTGCGTATGACAACAAAGGCTTTGAACTTTGAACTTCATGGTGTCCCAGACTCGGAATGTGTGGCGCAATGTGAGCTCAAAGAAACCTGCGCAGACGAAGCTGTCGGTCTATTTCTGTATGTCATTTTATCTTTTATATTTATGTATCTCTTATCTCTACATTTCAGTCTGTTCTGTCTGTCTCTGTTTATCTGTCTTCTTCAGTGTTGTTTGTCTCTTTTTACCTGTTGTTTCGCAATCATTCTACAAAGTGGTATGTCAGATATGTTGGGTCTTTTAACGACAATCTTTGCATAGTTTCATTCCTATGTCATTTGTTTGTTGAAAGACTGGTTCTGGCTTAACAGGTTTAAGTTCAGAAGAAAAAACCTTCCCTCCAGTCCTTTATGACAGCACAGAATTGAAAGGCGTTTCAGAACTTCTGCTCAGCGGAGGAATGAGAAACATCGACACCGACATTATTCATGGTTAGTAACTACTACTTCATTAAATACCGATAGATATGGATTTAAATGTGTCATGGATCAATTCACATTGATTTGACTTATCAGACAGCTTTGAGACAGTGTCTGTATCTGTTTTTTTTTGGTTGCAATTATTTGATCTTTTATAATAATTATAGCAAATTTACCTAAAAACAACATTATGATGATGCACATGAATATGCACATTCAACTCACAACCTTTATTTCAACTTATTTATGATTGTGAATGTGTAGTCTGTCTACAGTAACATATCCTGTGTCAGACCTCCCCGTCCTGCTTTGGTGTGTCAGTGTATGTGTGTGACCAGTGCTTCATTTGCCGGAAAGTGCATTTGAGAGTGGAGGGGTATTCTGAAAACAGCATGCTATGTACAGTGCTGCCAGATTGAGTGGTTTTTAACTTGACTATGCAGGGAAAAAATTGGGCTGGTTTGGGATCAGTTCAGTGGTTTTCAAACATCTAATTGGTTAATAAACTAAACTCAAGTGTGCATGTACTCCTGTGAGAAAAATGCCTGCTTTAAGGAGTTAAAAGTGGTACTTGGTATTGCAGTTCTATCACATTGTTGGGCAGGTAGTTCATGGTCAAGGAACTATAGATGACAAACAATTATTTCAGCAGTTAGATCATCTAACTACGAGTTCAGTAAAAATATTTGTTGGCTTGTGCATATCTGGCAGCTGAACCCATGGCCGGCATAGGCGGAATAGGCAAATGCTAGGGGCGCCACTGGTCCATAGGGACGCCAAATTGAGTTTTATTTCTTGTACTATTTTATTAATATTCATTCAAAATATTAAAAAAACCCCGCCCAGTCAGTGCTTTAGTGCGTCAGATATAGAACACGTGATCAGTTTAACGTAGGCTATGTGTTGTGTCGCGTCGCATCTAATGTACAGGATTGCTTTAGTTTTTTAGGGTGCTTGTTCGCTCGCGCCAGACAGTGAAAGTTGCCTGATTATTTATGACGGATGGCCGAATTAGCAATGTCAAAAAACAGAAGCCCTCTGATGCAGGGAAGATAAGGAATAAGGGGATAAAGACAGAGGGAAAGTGATGAATGAACAGTTTATCTAATTGCATGGTAAAATACAAATGTTCGCTAATTAATTCCAGTTATTTTTACCTTAAACTTTATGCAAGCAGCTGTTCTGGGTAGGCCTACTCAGTGTAATTTTGTAAAAATGAAAGTCAGTTTTTGTTAACACATCACTGTTTTAATAGCCTAATTTTAAGGAGATATATATGGCATTTTTAAAATACATTTTCCGAAATTAGTAATGATATTTATATACAGACTTATTTAAAATAGCAAAACATTTTGTAAAATGCACATTAAATATCTAAATTTCTCAGTTTAATTCAAGGTGAAAACATGAATGTGCATAGTTTAGTGGAAGATTGCTGCCATCTACTGGAAAACAAACACTTTAGCAATTTCTCAATGATTAGTTTGTGCACTAATTGTTGATTAGTAGATGCAGTTACTCTTGCTATTTGTGTTTAGGCTGTAATGTGGTGTAGGTGTATATATATATACTGTTTCTCATGAACACAATGAAGGGGTAGAATGGACTGGATTCAGGGTAAAAACTTACATTTCAAAAATAAAACAGTACCAGTGTTTCCACAACCTAGACTGATAACGTAACGTTGGTGCTAAACCTTGACACAAGGGGCACCAAGTAAAATCTTGCCTAGGGCAGCAAATTGGTCGGGCCGGCCCTGGCTGAACCCGAAGGCATATGAACAAGGAATTATTTTTGTTTAAACTGGTTGACTCGTCCAGCATTAGACTGAGTTTATGTGCACACTGTACTTATTTTTCTGAATATTTACACACGCAGCACTGGAATGTGGGCTTCCATCCAGTTACCTCCTGGAAATTGAAGTCATGTCCGGGCATGTGGCATTTAGCCTCCTTTTATGCTGTGCAAAAACTCAAGCTGTAGGGGTTATCTTTTCAGACTGTATGATGCTGTCTCCTCTCCCTTATCAGACTGCTAAATGAGCCATGGCCCGGGCATTTTCAAAAACATTTGTTTCATAGTGCTCGTTGCTGTTTGTTAGTATCCCAATCAGTCTTTTCTGGCCCCTCGAACATATTCCACTGAAGGCGAGTTTGAGGAACCCAAGTGCAGTTTAATCAACTTAAATCCTATCATAAATCAAAAATGCAAAACTTGGAACAAAGACTTGGCTTGGCAAAACAAAAACTGGACTTGGCATGGTGTGGCT
This sequence comes from Gobiocypris rarus, assembly GCA_023029165.1. Classification (NCBI taxonomy): domain Eukaryota; kingdom Metazoa; phylum Chordata; class Actinopteri; order Cypriniformes; family Gobionidae; genus Gobiocypris; species Gobiocypris rarus. The sequence goes on from CM040923.1 coordinate 2,567,118, forward strand.
ATAACATAAAACTCACCAACACAGCGGGTTACCACATTCATTCAATACTTGACCAGGGAACAAGGCAAACATGAGGGCTTGTGTTCACATGGACTAATGACTAGACGAGGGACACCTGTGAACACTTATGAAACAATGAACCAAAGACATGACACAAGACACATGAGGGCATGGAAATCACATGACAAAACCAGGAAGCAAGACAGTGAACATGGCATACTGTGTCTTAATTCACCTACTTATTCTACGACCTAAAAGTATGTACTCTTTTTGTGAAGAAAAAGCACATACTTTTGAGTGTGTAGCAGAAGAGTATGTAAGCTTTGGGACATACTACTTCGTCATCTATAATGGACTCTGTCACTTAGTCACATGCCTCATGTCTCCGTTTAAACTGCCCTGTCAATCATCATCTCAGTTCAAATCCTCCACATTCAGAATCATTTCTTGCTGTATCGGAGAGAAATGTAGTAGCATGTTGATTTGCCATGTGTGTGTCGTTAATGCAGAGACTCTCCTCGTGTGTTTGCAGCTTAAATATAATGATGTATTTATAAGTTAATGGCTAAACGTATCATTACAAAAGTTCTCAATGCTGCTGCAGGTGAAATATAATGTGGATAACACTGTATAAATATCTGAATAATTATCTTTGAAATATAATGTGGATAACACTGTATAAATATCTGAATAATTATCTTTGAAATATAATGTGGATAACACTGAATAAATATTATCGTCAGGTTAATTACTGATAAATGATCACTCAAACCCCTTTATCTAAACCTTTCTACTTAACCGTCGACTAGCTCATCAGTCATGTTTGTAGTTTTTTAACACTTTTTTATCCACATTTGTAGTTCTAATCGAATCCTCGTCAAACTCGTAATGGGTTGTGGGTAATATCAGCCGTTAGAGTGTGTGTGTTGATCTGCACTTCGAATTCTGACTGGAAATAGTAAACCATCCGGGTATCTTTGGAATACTCTTTTCAACATACTACGATTTGGGACATACTAATTCTATTTTCGAATACGATTTAGTATGGATAGTATGCAAATTGAAACACAATCTGTCAGTGGGTCTTACCCCATTGGCAGAAAATTTAGCTTGATTTAAGCAAAAATTAACTTAACTTAGATTTTTTTAAAATTATTATTACAGAAAACAAGACGCTATGTCTTATGTCAAGTCAACTTTATTTATATAGCGCTTTTAACAATGCAGATTGTTTCAAAGCAGCTTCACAGTGTTAAACAGAAAAAAAATGCAACAGAATATATTTCGATTATCATACAGTAACAATGTGGGCTTTAGATCAGTAATTAGATCAGTAATTTGGTCTATATGGTTAATTTAGTCTAATAATTAGATTTACTTTGAAATATATTTGAAAAATAATTTTTCCCCAACTTAGCAAGCCAAGCCAGAGGCGACAGTGGCAAGGAAACCAAAACCCCATCAGGAGACCTAATGGAGAAAAATGAACCTTGGGAGAAACCAGGCTCAGTCGGGCTGCCAGTTCTCCTCTGGCCAATTAACAAACAGCGTATTATTATTATTATTATTATTATTATTATTATTCTGGCAATTTTAAAGGTCAGAGGTCATAATAGATCTGAATATTCAAAAGGCAAGGCAAGGCAAGTTTATTTATATAGCACATTTCATACACTATGGCAATTCAAAGTGCTTTACATAGAAAATTAAATTAAAATAGTGATAAGAATTAAGAATACCACGTGTAAGACTTAAAAATAAAAACAGGATAATTAAAAACAGTTGTAAATAGAATTTTTAAAATAAGAAGACAATAGAAATATACAGTTGTAAAGATATTTAAAAAGAATAAAATTATTACAGTATATATAGATTAAAAAAAATAAAGATGATGCATAGATTAGAATAGGTGCAATCAGTCAGACGTACAGTGGCACAGTGCTCATTCAGTAAAGGCACAGCTGGACAGATGTGTTTTGAGTCTGGACATACAGTGGCACAGTGCTCATTCAGTAAAGGCACAGCTGGACAGATGTGTTTTGAGTCTGGACATACAGTGGCACAGTGCTCATTCAGTAAAGGCACAGCTGGACAGATGTGTTTTGAGTCTGGACGTACAGTGGCACAGTGCTCATTCAGTAAAGGCACAGCTGGACAGATGTGTTTTGAGTCTGGACGTACAGTGGCACACAGTGCTCATTCAGTAAAGGCACAGCTGGACAGATGTGTTTTGAGTCTGGATTGAATGTGGCTACTGTTGGAGCACATCTGATCTCTTCTGGAAGCTGGTTCCAGCTGCGGCTGGCACAATAGCTGAACGCAGACTCTCCTTGCTTTGAGTGAACTCTTGGTATTTCTAACTGACTTGATCCTGATGATCTGAGGGGTTTGTATTTAATCAGCATATATGCAATGTATTGAGGTCCTAGGTCATTGAGTGATTTATAAACAAGTAATAATACTTTAAAATTGATCCTAAATGTAACTGGAAGCCAGTGTAAAGACCTGAGGACTGGCGTGATATGGTCATATTTTCTGTTTCTGCTCAGAATCCTGACCGCAGCGTTCTGTATGAGCTGCAGCTGTCTAATGGTCTTTTTGGGAAGGCCGGTGAGAAGACCATTACAATAGTCCACCCTGCTGGTGATGAAAGCATGAACGAGTTTCTCTAAGTCTTGCCTGGAAACAAAGCATCTAATTCTTGCAATATTTTTCATATGATAGTAAGCTGATTTAGTTATTGCTTTGACATGACTATTGAAACTCAGGTCTGACTCCAAAATCACACCAAGATTCCTGACTTGATTTTTTGTTATTAGACCTTTTGTCTCAAGATATGCGTTCACCTTGAGAATTTCATCTTTGTTTCCAAATGTAGTGATTTCAGTTTTGTTTTTGTTTAACTGGAGATAGTTTTGGCTCATCCAACTGTTAACTTCATCAATGCATTTGCACAGAGAGTCAATGGGGCTATAGTCATTAGGTGATAGTGCTAAGTAGATCTGGGTGTCGTCAGCATAGCTGTGGTAAGCCATTTGGTTCTCTCTCATTATTTGGCTCAGTGGCAGCATGTACAGGTTAAATAGGAGTGGTGCTAGAATTGACCCTTGTGGGACTCCGCAAGTCATGGATGTCCAGTCAGACTTATGGTCACCTATACTCACATAATAACCTCTCCCTTCTAAGTACGACCTGAACCATTTAAGGACCATCCCAGAAAGTCCAACCCAGTTTTCCAGCCTGTCAATAAGTATGTTATGGTCAACAGTGTCGAATGCAGCACTGAGGTCGAGTAGCACCAGAATTGATGTTTTGCCTGTATCTGTATTGAGGCGAATATCATTTATTGTCTTTATAAGTGCTGTTTCTGTGCTGTGATGTGGTCAGAAACCAGATTGAAAATTGTCAAAGTATCCGTTTGAGCTTAAGAATTTGTTCAGCTGACTGAAGACAACTTTTTCAATGATCTTGCCAATGAAGGGGAGATTTGAGATTGGTCGGTAGTTGTTCAATATGGAGTTATCCAGATTTCTCTTTTTCAGAAGAGGCTTAACTACTGCGGTTTTAAGGGAGTTTGGAAAATTCCCATTGAGAAGTGATGAGTTTACCACTTCTAGCAGATCTGCTTCTAAACAGTTAAACACACTTTTGAAAAAAGAAGTGGGGAGTGTGTCAAGGAGGCAGGTTGATGTTTTAAGGTGCTGTACCGTTTCTTCTAAAATGTTATAATCAATTGCTTCAAAATCAGACATAGTAACTTTCTGAGGTTGTGGTCTGATCTGACTGACCCCAAAGCAACTCACGGATGTGCTGATCGCCTTCCTTATATTATTTATTTTCTCTGAGAAGAAGGAAGCAAACTCACTGCATTTGCTGTCAGAGAGCATTTCACTGGGAATGTGACTCGGGGGGTTTGTCAGCCTCTCTACGGTAGCAAAAAGAGTGCGTATGTTGTTTATGTTTCTGTTTATATTTGAGAAGAAGGTCTGTCTAGCTTTGCCTAGTTCCACATTGAAATCATGAAGGCTGTCTTTATAGATGTTATAATGGACTACAAGTTTTGTCTTCCGCCACATGCGTTCAGATTTCCTGCATTGTCTTTTCATTATTTGCACTGCCGTTGAATTTCTCCAAGGTGCTTTCTGTCTGCCACTCTTTTTCTTGACTTTCTCAGGAGCAATATCATCAATTACACTCTTAACTTTTGAGTTAAAAGAGTCAAGGAGAATATCAACAGATATGTCTGTTGTCAGATATGAGTCTGCAGATATGCTTGGTGTTAGAGATATAGAAAGATCTGAGGCAACATGCTGGAGACGGGTTGTTTTGAGGATGACATATCGATTTAAAGAATTATAAACTAGGACTATTCAAACAATTGGAGTCATCACGCCGGAGACAGGTTTATTGAGGATGCCGTGTCGATGAGGCAGCTTAAGGGGGAGTCTAAATGACACGGTCTCTGCAGACACTTCAGGGTCATGTGTTGGTCACATCTGGGTGCAGATCCACCGTCTGATCTGGATACGGCCTGGATCCGGCTGACTGCAGTAGACCTCAGGATAAAACAGAGACACTAACATTAGCGTAGATGCCATTCTTCTGATGATGTAACGAGTACATCAGGTGTTATGGGAAGTGTTCCCGGTTACGGCTGATCTAGATAATGCAGCCTAATAATCATTTAATTGAAAAAAGTGTTTTATGTGTATGCCATAGAAAAGAGATGTGTTTTTAGTCTAGATTTAAACTGACAGAGTGTGTCTGCTTCCCGAACAATGCTAGGAAGACTGTTCCAGAGTTTAGGTGCTAAATAGGAAAAGGATCGACCACCTGCAGTTGATTTTGATATTCTAGGTATTATCAGCTGGTCAGAGTTTAGAGAGCGCAGTAGACGTGATGGAGTATAATGTGTTAAGAGCTCGCTCAAGTACTAGGAAGCTAAACCATTTAGTGCTTTGTAAGTAATAAGCAAGATTTTAAAATGTATGCAATGTTTAATAGGGAGCCAGTGCAGTGTTGACAGAACCGGGCTAATGTGATCACACTTCCTGGTTCTAGTAAGAACTCGAGCTGCTGCGTTTTGGACCAGCTGGAGTTTGTTTATTAAGCGATCAGGGCAACCACCCAGTAGAGAATTACAATAATCTAGCCTTGAACTTATGTCTAGTAAATGCATCTTGATGTAAGAATTTTTAGATATTTGGACTGGAAGATAAGTACAAAAAGCTTTTTTCCAGTGTGATCCTCTGTTTGGTGGGTTTTTTTTGGTCTGCGTATGTGACGTAATTACCCAGCACTTTCTGGAACAAACTAAGCCCTGTATGTGACTCTTGTGTGAGTCACTGAAGAATCAGTGACTGTTTAACAGATGATTTTGGATGAGGTGCCTCTTAGAGTCCTGATCTGATCTCAGCTTCAATTCATAATTTAAATAACTTTTCAGTGCTTAGGTCTACATGTTAAGAGTGAAACAACTTCAGATCTTTATATTTTTGTCCTGCAGCTGTGAATCTGTGAAGGGTGATGGCGTCTGTTAAATATCTGCTTCTGAACTCACTGAAGGACCTGATAGAAGCTGAACTGAAGACGTTTCAATGGTGCTTAGAAAATGATCATAAGGGTATATTCAAGTCTGAAATGGAGAATGCAAATAGATTAACAACAGTGGATAAGATGGTTAAATGTTTTGGAGAAGAAGAAGCTGTGAATATCGCAGTGAAGATCCTGAGGAAGATGAACCAGAATGAACTGGCTCAGCAGCTGGAGAACAATCACAAGCAAGGTAAGGTTTAATTCACTGTGACTGTAATGTGATTGACTTAAACTTTACTCTTTGCTTTGCTGTGTTTGTTTGATATGATGTATCCCAGTGAATGATCCTCTCTCTCTTTCTCTCTCTCTCTAACACACACACACACACACACAGATCAGGCTGATGGCAATTTAAAGGCATCTGTCCCTGTTGGAGCTGATTCAAAAAGAGTTTGGGTAAATTACAATCACTGCCTATACATGGAAACAAGAGTAAATATAGCAGTAAGCAGCAAATACAGAGCCAAGCACAACAATTTCAGATCTTATACAAATTTTGGAATTTTATAAAAACATTTTGGATTATCTCTATTGCGGTTACACTCGTATGAATTTGCAGTGCTGTGCTTTCATTTAAGTTTACCTTTTACATTAGTTTTTATGCCCAATAAGATATTTTTACACTGTCCAAGTTTAGTAAGCCATGAAAGAGAACTCAATTCAATAGTCTTTCTGGTTAGTACTAGAAGTTTTGGCTGGGATATCAAAACTGATGTTGAAAAGTATGAATTTCAATGGTATCAAAAAATTATAGTTTATACAACCCCAAATCAGAAAAAGTTTGGAAAGTAAGGAAAACGCAGAAAAAAAAGAAGTGATTTCTAAATTTACTTTGACTTGTATTTCATTGCAGACAATATGAACAAAAAATATTTCATGTTTTGTCTGTTCAACTTCATGTCATTTGTAAATATGCATCATTTCCTGTCATTCAGACCTGCAACTCATTTAAAAAAAAGTTGGGACAGTAAAGCATTTACCACTTTGTAATGTTGCCATTCCTTTTCACAACACTTAAAAGACGTTTAGGGACTGAAGACACCAAGTGATGAAGTGTTTCAGGTGTAATTTTGTCCCATTCTTCCTGCAAACAAGTCTTAAGGTGGGTAACAGTACGGGGTCTTCATTGACACACATTCTCTATTGGAGACCGGTCGGGACTGCAGGCGGGCCAGTCAAGGACCCGTACCCTCTTCCTCCGCAGCCAGGACTTTGTAATGTGTGCAGAATGTGGTTTTGCCTTGTCTTGTTGAAATGGACGTCCCTGGAAAAGATATCTTCTTGAAGGCAGCATATTATGCTCCAAAATCTCTATGTACTTTTCAGCATTAAAGATGCCTTCACAGAAATGCAAGTTACCTTTGCCAAGGGCACCGACACAACCCCATACCATAACAGACCCTGGCTTTTGGACTTGTTGCTGGTAACAGTCTGGATGATCCTTTTCTTCTTTGTCCGGAGCACACGGCATCCATTCCTCCCAAAAATACCTGAAATACTGATTCATCTGACCACAGTACACGTTTCTACTGTGTGATTGTCCATCCCAGATGCCTCCGAGCCCAGAGAAGTCGACGGCGCTTCTGGACACTGTTAACATAGGGCTTCCTTTTAGCACAGTACAGTTTTAACTGGCATTAGTGGATGTAACTACGTATTTTGGTACTTGACAAAAGGTTTGTCAAAGTAGTCCTGAGCCCATGTGGTGATATCGCTTATAGATGAATGACGATTCTTGATGCAGTGCCGCCTGAGGGATCGGAGATCACAGTTTTTCAGCTTAGGCTTGCGCCCTTGTCCTTTACGCACTGAAATTCCTCCAGATTCCTTGAATCTTTTAATTATGTTATGCACTGTTGAATGTGAAATATCCAAATCTCTTCCTATCTTTCTTTGAGGAACATTGTTTTTAAAGATTTCAATAATTTTCTCACGTATTTGTTGGCAAACTGCCGATCCTCGGCCCATCTTTGCTAGAATACTGTCTAACCCTCCATGGCTGCTCTGTCAAGCCCTCGTCGTCAGTGAGGAACCTGGGTGTGCTCTTTGATACCAATCTCTCGTTTGAAAGCCACGTTTCTAGCATCTGTAAAACTGCATTCTACCATCTTAAAAATATATCTAAATTACGTCACATGCTTTCAATGCAAAATGCTGAACAATTAGTACATGCGTTCATGAGCTCAAGGCTAGATTATTGTAATGCTCTACTGTGTGGTTGCCCTGCTCGCCTAATAAATAAACTCCAGCTGGTCCAAAACGCAGCAGCTCGAGTTCTTACTAGAACCAGGAAGTACGATCATATTAGTCCAGTTCTGTCAACACTGCACTGGCTCCCTATTAAACATCGCATACATTTTAAAATCTTGCTTATTACTTATAAAGCAATAAATGGTTTAGCTCCCCAGTACTTAAGCGAGCTCTTGACGCATTATACTCCATCACGTCTATTGCGGTCTCTAAACTCTGGCCAGTTGAAAATACCTAGAATATCTAAATCAACTGCAGGCGGTCGATCCTTTTCCTATTTAGCACCTAAACTCTGGAACAGTCTTCCTAGCATTGTTCGGGAAGCAGACACACTCTGTCAGTTTAAATCTAGACTAAAAACACATCTCTTTACTATGGCATACACATAGAACATTTTTAACTTTCTTTATTCAAATCAAATGACAGATTGTTAGGCTGCATTAACTAGGTCAGCCGGAACCGGGAACACTTCCCATAACACCTGGTGTACTCGTTACATCATAAAAGAGTGGCATCCACACTAATGTTAGTCTCTCTGTTTATCCCGAGGTTTACTGCAGTCGGCCGGATCCAGGCCGTGTCCGGATCGGATGGTGGACCTGCATCTGGACATGACCAGCTCATCCTGGAGTGTCTGCTGAGACCGTGTCCATTAGTGTCTCCTCTGAATTTGCCTCACCGGAACGTCATCCTCAATTAACCCGTCTCCGGCGCAATAACTCCGATCTTTCAAGTATTCATATTCTTGTGTAATCGACGCGCCATCCTAAATGAGCCCGTCTGCAAGGCGTCATACCCAAAATTTCGAATATTCCTATCTAATATGATTTATGACCTGCAAGGTTGCCAGAGTAATAATTATACACTGTTAATAATAGGCCAGAGGAGAACTGGCACCCCGACTGAGTCTGGTTTCTCCCAAGGTTTATTTTTCTCCATCATGCCCTGATGGAGTTTTGGTTCCTTGCCACTGTCGCCTGTGGCTTGGCTTGCTCAGTTGGGGACACTCAAATTATGATCCAAGTTACTCAACTAAATATACAAATAGAATTTATTAATTTGGTCATATATAATTCTATAAACTATCCAAATTAAACTAGCCAAATCAAATTTTGTTGCAATGTTGTCCTGTTTAACACTGTGAAGCTGCTTTGAAACAATCGTCATTGTAAAAGCGCTATATAAATAAAGTTGATTGATTGATTGATTGATTGCAGGTCTGAATGACAGGAAAGGATGCATATTTACAAATGACATGAAGTTGACCAGACAAAACATGAAATATTTTGTGTTCATATTGTCTGCAATGAAATACAAGTCAAAGTAAATGTAGAAATCACTACTTTCTTTTTTTATTTGCGTTTTCCATACTGTCCCAACTTTTTCTGATTTGGGGTTGTAGATAGTAAATTTATTTATATAAAGATTTTATTAGAATTCTATAAAAAAATTATATCTTGCTCTTTTCTGACTTTTTCCCTCTTTCTCTCAGCTGCAGAGAACAGTAAGACTGTTCTTCATGAGATTAGCCTCAGACTGAAGGACAAATTAAAACAGGACTACAAGCGGATATTGATCGGTAATTCACAGACGGGTCATCAGAAATACCTGAATGATATATACACTGATTTATATGTGGTGGAGAATGAGACTGGAGGAAGAGTGAATGAACACGAGGTGAGACAGTTTGAAATGAATCATGCCAAAGACACACCGATCCAGTGCAATAACATTTTCCATAATGATCAACAAAACAGAAAGGTGCTGACAATGGGGATCGCAGGGGTGGGAAAAACAGTCTCCATCAATAAATTCATCCTTGACTGGGCCGAAGGAAAAGAAAATCAGGATATTGCCTTAATTTTACCTCTGCCATTCCGTGAGCTAAATTTGATCACAAACAACTACAGTCTCATGGGACTGCTTCACGAATATTTCTTTAGTGGTACTGAAGAAATGCCCTCTCTTCCTGAAGGTGATGGTAAAGTCATGTTCATCTTTGATGGGCTGGATGAATGTCGCTTCCCTTTGAACTTTAAAGAGGGTGACAGAATTACAGAAGTTCACAAAAAAACAACAGTGAGTAAGATAGTTACAAGTCTGATCAAGAGACAGCTGGTTCCCTCTGCTCTCATCTGGATCACATCCAGACCAGCAGCAGCCAGTCTGATACCCCGTGACTACATTGATCAGGTGACAGAGGTGCGAGGATTCAACGATGAGCAGAAAGAGAAATACTTCTACAAAAACAACAGTCCTGAGGTTGCTAGAAAACTAATCAGTCACATCAAAAAATCCAGGAGTCTGTACATCATGTGCCATATCCCTGTCTTCTGCTGGATCTCTCTCACTGTTCTTCAGCCTCTACTGGCTCAAGAGAGCAATGACAACATTCCCACAACTCTCACAGGGATGTACATAAGCTTCTTAATTTCTCAGCTACAACAAATGGGAAAAAAATACTGTGATGACCCTGAACCTAAAGCCAATGACAGATCTTTTGATCAGATTATCCTGAAGCTTGGGAAACTGGCCTTTCAACAGCTGGAGAAAGGAAATCTGATTTTCTACAAAGAAGATCTTGAGGAATGTGGACTAGATGTCAGCGAAGGGTCGGTGTACTCTGGGTTATGCACTAGAATGTTTCAGAAGGAAACCGTTTCAGCAAGAAGTGTTTTCAGCTTTGTACATCTCAGCGTCCAGGAATTCCTTGCGGCTCTTTATGTGTTTTTGATGGGCAAAGATGAGAAAGCGGATCTGTTTCTTCAATCCCAGAAAGAAAAACTGACATGGAAACTGTCCAAAAGCCACTGTTTCAGCTTCATAAAGCTGCGATCAACAAGGCTTTACAAAGTGAGAATGGACACCTGGACCTTTTCCTCCGGTTCCTCCTGGGTCTCTCACTGGAGTCCAATCAGAGTGACCTGAAGGAACTACTGCCAGGACTTGAACTCAAAACAGAGAACATGAAAAACACTGCTGACTATATCAAACAGAAAATAGAAAAGGAGAAATCAGTGGAAAGAACCATCAATCTCTTCCACTGTCTGAATGAACTGAAAGATGACTTTGTGGTGGAAATCCAGAAGAATCTGAGCTCAGGAAATCTTTCAGCACAGAATCTCTCCTCTGCTCAGTGGTCAGGTCTGGTGTTTGTGCTCCTCATGTCAGAAGAGACTCAAGAAACATTTGAACTGCAGAAATACAGAAGATCTGATGAAGCACTGATGAGACTGCTGCCAGTGATCAAAAACACCAGAAGAGCACTGTAAGAGTCTCATATACATTGTTAGTCTTTTTAATTGGGCCTTAATTTTACTTGTTGGCAAGAAAATAATTAATGTAAATGTGTCATTATGTGATGATATTAATATATTGATTTTATGTTTAATGAAGAGTTGAATTTTTAAAACATAATTTTAATACAACTAAAAGAAGCCTTTTATTTCCATTTATTCCCTCTTTAATTCAATGATTCCCAAACACATCTTAGCTTTGCTTATTTCCCTACGGGAAAAGGTTTTTCCAAGTTATCTATGCTCCAGATTATAAACCCTACCTAATAAGCATTTATATTGCTGTGTGTTTTGTTCTCTACACAGGCTACAGTTCTGTAATCTCACTGCTCAGTGTTGTGAGAGTTTGTCTTCAGCTCTACAATCCTCAAACTCTGCCCTGAGAGAACTGGACCTGAGTAACAATGACCTGCAGGATTCTGGAGTGAAGCTTCTTTCTGATGGACTGAAGAGTCCAAACTGTAAACTGGAGATACTGAGGTAAATAATTTTCCATAAAATAATTTGGGCTGCAAAATGTTTGTGTACACAAATTTTGCATTTTCAAATACATTTATTTAAACAGACAAAAAAAGTTTATACATTTGCTGTCAATAAATGAGAAGCTTTCTGACTATTTGGGCCATATCTGATTATTGATGGTGATATGTTCTGCTTAGTCTTTATCACTGAATTTAAGGCCATAATAACAATAATCTAAACAGACAGCTTTCAATTTACAAACATTTAGATCAGAGTTTAATATGGAACTCTGATCTAAATGTTTGTAAATTGAAAGCTCAGGTCATTGTTACTCTTTTAGGTTTTATAAAAAAAAATGTTAAAATATTCTAGACTACTGCATCACCGATCAGTTTTCTTGCAGCGCGGGAGTAAATTTCCAAATCAAAGATGGTAGCGGTCGGTAACTCTGGTGTTCTTTGGACGGAAGCAGACGGTCTGACAATAGCACGGCCACTCCCGACATTCTTTGACAACAATGTATCCGTGCTTGAACGTAAAGTAAACTAAACTTTCTGCGATAGTGGCATTCACACAGTTCCCTGTTCCCTGTCCTAAACCTGCCAATAAATGTTCTTTGCATCACGTCCACGAGAGCACCTTCATAGAGAACATTCAGCCTTCGTGGTCAGATTTTGGAGGAGAGACATTAGTTAACAATGACATTCTGTTCGTACATGGTTGTTAGAAAATTTCATTTTGCAGTTGCTATAGCTAGATAGCTGACATTTTTCATTTATTTGTATTCTTGGCATATAGTTTTGAGTGACGGATGTCATATTTGATTTAGCTTATTTTTTACCGTGTTGACAGTATCATGATAAGACAATAATAACAAATAAAATGATTGTATAGTCAACATTATATTTGTTATCCCAGTCACTCTCTTTCTTTAGAGGAAATTTTAATCTGGAAACAAGGTCTAAATTTAGCGAGATTGGTCAGGTCGGGAAGAAAATCCTTCTAAGTGGTAAGCGGGTGAACACAGAGTGAATTATAAGCGGGAGCGGTTGGGTGTGCAGACCTCTAGTCTAGGCCTATAAAATCAAATTTTTGAAGGCAGATTAGTGCCATCTGTTGAAAGTATAGAAATAAAATATGTAACAAACAACTAGTTTCCTGTATAGCTCTCTACATAGCAGCTTGTGAATTGTCTAATTGTTTTTAGACATAGTTACTTTTATTAGGTGGAAGATTTAAATATATATTTAAACAATGTCAAAAACTACTTTTGTCAAGTTTTAGATTTTTTGTGTGTGTTAGAAATAGTGACTTGAAGTGTTTTTGATTGCAGTCAAACTTGAACATTGTGTTATAAGGAGAATGTAAGGAAGCATTTTGTTTCCCATTTTTTTTATTTAGAATTGCAATTCATTCAATCACTCTGTGACACCACATCACGCACAGTGAGCTTTTTCTGCATTATTACTGAATTATTTAATTGTTTTCACATACTCTCAAAATTAAGCTCTGTGCTACAGACACAGTGTCTATGTTTGGGAATGGGTGTGTTTATTTTAGTCTTGATGCTTTAGATTGTCACCCCTTCACTGCTGTGTTCTTTTTTCTGAAAATTATTATTGAATAGATTTCACTTCACTACTTGTTTCAGTATTGTGGCTGATAAGTAGATTGTACACTCAAAATTGTTCCATATTTTTGTTAATTTACCATTAATTTCCTATGGTTGGTCATATTTGACCGAAAACCATGAGTGTGACTTTTTTAGCCTGTTTGAATCATGCCTTCAATTTTTTTTGTTCACATGTCATAAAAGTAATTATTATGAAGCTGTGATTTTTGAATTCAAAACGTAAAATTACCAAAGACGACTCAAGGGTTAAAGGGTTAGTTCACCCAAAAATGAAAATTCTGTCATTAATGACTCACCCTAATGTCGTTGCAAAGCAAGACCTCCGTTCATCTTCTGATCACAGTTTAAGATATTTTAGATTTAGTCAGAGCGCCTTCTGTCCTTACATTGAAAGTGTAAGCACACTATACAATCTGTGTCCAGAAAGGTATGAAAAACATCATCAAAGTAGTCCATGTGATATCAGTTGGTTAGTTAGACTTTTTGAATCATCGACAATACATTTTGGTCCAAAAATAACAAAAACTACGACTTTATTCAGCATGGTCTTGTCTTCCGTGTTTCTTTGAACCCTGCTGCTGACGTAAGGCGCTGCTGACATTATCTGGTGCACCAGAGCGTCAATGTAGTCTGAGGGAGATGCATGCTTTGCGTCTTACGTCAGCGTCACTGTGGACTCGTGAACGCGGATTCAAACAAACACGGAAGAGAAGACAATGCTGAATAAAGTCGTAGTATTTGTTATTTTTTGGACCAAAATGTATTGTCGATGCTTCAAAAGAGTCCAATTAACCCACTGATGTCACATGGACTACTTTTAATGATGTTTTTCATACCTGAGCCCCCAACACCCCAAATATTTTATGTCCAGTTGGTGCAAAACCTGGTGTCCAGTTACAAAATACTTTGTTCAAGTCCTTAATTAGATTTCTACTTTACCAAAGTATAAATGTTAATACTACATTGAAAAAAGTAAACAAATAATCTGGTTTTACTACATTTTTTATCTGATACATTTCCATAGATGCTTTTGTTACTGAAAAAAAGATGCAAATGCAAACTGCTCATGTCACTAAATGAAAGCCAATCTAATGTCATTTGGACTGTTACTGTATGTCTTTGTAGATTATCTGGCTGTATGGTGACAGAAAAAGGCTGTAGTTATGTGTATTCAGCTCTGAATTCAAACCCCTCACACCTGAGAGAGCTGGATCTGAGCTACAATAACCCAGGAGATTCAGGAGTCAAGCTACTCTCTGAAAAACTGGAGGATCCAAACTACAAACTGAACAAACTCAAGTATGTTGAGCATGAAGAGGTGTGTGTGTGTGTGTGTGTGTGTGTGTGTGTGTGTGTGTGTGTGTGTGGGCATGTTTTTGTGAAATATCAGGACACAAATGTGTATAATGACATGGGTATGACATAGGTATTACAAAAAGAGGGTGAAATATGAGGACGTTCCCCATGTCCTCACTTTTCAAAATGCTTATAAATCACACAGGATGAGGTTTTTTTCACAGAAAGTAAACTGTCTCCTGTGATGGGTAGGTTTAGGGGAAGGGGCAGTGTAGGGCGATAGAAAATATGGTTTGTACAGTATAAAATGCATTACGCCTATGGAATGTCCCCACATTTCACAAAAACAAACATGTGTGTGTGTGTGTGTGTGTGTGTGTGTGCGTGTGTGTGTGTGTTTACTGATTGTATTGGATGTTCCAAATGTGAGACTTTGTTTTGTGTGTTTTATAGTGTGGATAATGGAGGAGAATTCAGGATTATAGCAGGACCACACAAATGTACGTACACACACACACACACACTTTAGTGAATGTAGTTATAAATGTCGCTCTCCTTGTGTTCAGATGCTTATCTCACAGCGGATACACACACACACACACACACACATTTGTTTCACTATATTAGTGAGGTTATTGCACACACTTCCATTTTCATTGATATTTTCTATCACCTAACCCAAAACCTACCCCTAAACCACCCATCAAAGAAACGTGCAAAACATGTTTTAAGTAGTGCTGTAAATCGATTAAAAAAATAACTAATTAATTTAAAAAATCTGTAATTAATTGCAATTAATAGCATTGGAATTTTTAATATTGTAATAATTTCACAGTTACTCTCCAAATTAATGTAGAAATAACTTAATGACAGAATATTTGAAATATTTTCAATAATTTTCAGTAATTGCATCTTTTTATTAATGAAGACCAGTATCACTAATACTTATACAGCTTTATGAAATAGATTTTTTTAAAACATTAACTATAGACATGTAACATTAAAGTATAATTTAAAGCTATCATTTTCAACATTTATTAGGCTTTAAAAAACTACTTTTTACTTAAGTGAACTTAAAATCTTCACATAAACCCATTATAATAAATGTAATTTACCTGTGGCTTTCCTACCTGTCAGGTAGGAAAAATATAGGCCTACAGAAATTGAACACTTTACAGTCAAACACTGGATAAATTATAAAATATAAATATAGATTGTTTCTTATTAAAGATACAATTTTCTGTTACCTTTGTCTATTGATTAACATTAATGACAAACAGCACTAGTTTTAAGTCTTTTTAACTAGCAAGGAAAATGTCACCCAAGTCGGATGTAATAACAATTTTCCTATAAAAGTGAGGACATTTGGCCCTTATACAGCCAAACCTGTACACACACAAATACACAGCTTTAGTAATTATTGTTGTGTTATAAATGGCTCTCTCCTTGTGTTCAGATGCCTGTAAACTCACACTGGATCCAAACACAGCAAACACTCATCTCATTCTGTCTGAGAAGAACAGAAAGGTGACATCTGTGAAAGAGTCCCAGTCATATCCTGATAATCCAGAGAGATTTGATGGGCGTCGTCAGGTTCTGTGTATAGAGAGTCTGTCTGGACGCTGTTATTGGGAGGCTAAACTGAGTGGAGATGCTGATATATCCGTGGCATATAAAGAAATCAGCAGGAAAGGAGAGAAGGAAAACTGTTGGTTTGGATTCAATGAAAAGTCCTGGAGTCTGAACTGCTCTAATGACGGATTCACTGTCTGCCATGATAGTAAGGAAACAGGCATACATGTCCCTTCAGGTTCCTCAAATAGAATTGGAGTGTATGTGGATGTGTCAGCCGGGATTCTGTCCTTCTACAGCGTCTCTGGGACACACACACTAACACACTTACACACATTCACCCTCGAATTCACTGGGTCTCTCTATGCTGGATTTGACGTTCCTGATGGTTCCTCAGTATCTCTGTTAGATTGAAAATCTGTGATCAACATCAGAGACATCACACACACCTGGCTGAGAAAAAAAAAAACACTCACACTTTATATTCTGTTGTTCTGTTGGTTACTTAGCATGCTTCATGTCTGCATTAGGTCTGACCGGGTTTGTGCCCATTTACTGTCAGTGACTGTGTAATTATGTAAAGCGGGTTTGGTGTTTTGTTCTTTAGTTGAAGGTCCAGAATTGTATGTTTAAGAGTAAGTTAGCAGATAATCTCAACTTTCGGTTCTGTCACAGGGTGTTTAGGTGTTGGTTCATGTTTCATATTTTAAGTTATCATGTTCACAGTCATGTGTTGTCATGCACTTCCTGGTTTGTCATGTGATCCTGCCATGTGCTCCCTGGTCTTGTGTTCTGTTGTGTCATGTTGTCATTGGTTCATTGGTTGATTATTGTTCACAGGTGTGTCTTGTCCTCAGTCTGTGTATTTAAGCCCTGATGTTTGCCATGTGTCTTGGTCTGTTATTGAATGTTGTGACCCTCTGTTGTCAAGTCAAGTCAAGTCAAGTCAAGTCTTTTGTTTATTTAGTGTTTTGCCAAGTCCTTGTTTTATGTTTTGGATGTCTAATCTGTTCAAATAAACTGCACTTGGGTTCTCCCAACTTGCCTCCAGTGGATCGATGTTACAGGTTCCAAAAACAGAGATAACTTTCAAGGTATGAAAGTAACCATGGCAACTCACTCTCTGAACGTCTTATGTTCCAGGGTTAATTTGCTTGAGGTATTCAGATGTGTTTTAAATAATTAATATAGTTATTAATACAACCAAATTTGTTTCAGTTATATCATAAACAATATATATTCTAAAGAATTAGAATTAAAAAAATAATTAAAAACAAGTTAATGCAATTCAAGTATATTTATTATTTATTTTATTGTCATCTCACACATGGATCTGCATTCAATTAATTAGCATCATACAAACAATATAATCCTTATTTTCAGTGAAAATTATTCCATAAGCACCAAATAGGTAACTCTGTGCACTAAGTAGGGTATGTAACTTTCCATTACGTTTCCATGGTGAATAATCGATTTATTGCTCTGTTGAGAATGTCTTGTGTGTTCATGGTAGGGCTGTGCAATATATCGAAAAAATCTCACCATTGCGATAATCGTATATGCGATATCTGTATTGCAGAGAGGTACGATAAATAATAATAATAAAAAAAGTGCCAAGCTTTTGTGCGTTGAATGCATATGTCGTTTATCCAAATTTGACCAATCAGATGGGGCCTTACTATCTTTATACCCCGCCTACTCAGTAAGAGGAACCTAGTGGCTCAGAGCGGTGAGAGCGGCTAAAGACATGATGCCAGTTAACACAGAGAAGGCTTTGTGAGTCTAATTAACAAATTCGACCGGAGATATCAGCTGCCATAGAGAAATTATTTTTCTCAAGTCGCAATTCCATAGATGTACGTCACATGCGTGAAGACAGTGAGCGCCGAGCTGCGGCAAGTGGACTTCTACGCTGGGACCACTGACCTGTGGTCCAGTCGTATGACTGAGCCCTACATGAGCTTTACTGTTCACTTTCTTACGCAAGACTTTGAATTAAAAGCATGTTGTCTGGCTGTTGTATATTTCCCCGAAACCCCACACCAGTGAAGACATAGCCCATGGACTGTGGGAAGTTTTAGCCAGCTCTAGCGCTGGTGTCTGTAGTAATGGACACTTTACTAATGTGGTGAAAGCTACCGAACTTAACAACTGGGTCCGACTACAATGCTTTGGTCAC
Organism: Gobiocypris rarus; assembly: GCA_023029165.1. Lineage (NCBI taxonomy): Eukaryota > Metazoa > Chordata > Actinopteri > Cypriniformes > Gobionidae > Gobiocypris > Gobiocypris rarus. Next base: position 2,585,401 of record CM040923.1, read on the forward strand.
CGCTTCCCTCTGGCCATCGGTGAGTGTTTAATGTTTATATTTGCAATAATTAAATGAAAACAGAAAAAGGTATAGTTGTTTGTATTGTATAGTTGAATGTAATATATAGGCATATTATATTTTAGATTATATTTCGATAACACTAGATTCATTAGTTAACATGAACTAATAATGAACTGCACTTATAAAGCATTTATTTATCTTTGTTAATGTTAATTTTACCATTTACTAATACATTATTAAACTCTTGTTAACATTAGTTAATGCACTGTGAGCTAACATGAACAAACATGTCCTCCAACCAGTACGCCTATATAGGTCTTTTGTCACTTCCTTGAAATACGACCCATAGGAGCATTCAGTAAAGTCGCGCCCCTATCGACGATATTTTAATTCATGAAATACGACACAAAGAGGGTTTCCTAAAGTTGTTCTCCTATTGACAACAGGACTTTCATTTTAAAGCATTTTCCCCTTTTATCTGCATACTATTTCAGGGTTTGCATATTCATGAAGTAAAATGGCAGAAGCCAGAATTTCTCAGAATGAGTTCCTGTGTCCAGTGTGTCTGGATCTCCTGAAGAATCCAGTGACCATTCCCTGTGGTCACAGTTACTGTAAGATCTGTATTACGGACTGCTGGGATCAGGAGGATCGGATGAGAGTCTACAGCTGTCCTCAGTGCAGACAGACCTTCAGTCCAAGACCTGCTTTAGCTAAAAACACCATGCTGACTGAAGTGGTGGAGAAACTGAAGAAGACTAAACTTCCTGATGACTGTTACGCTGGAGCTGGAGATGTGCAGTGTGACGTCTGTACTGGACGAAAACACAAAGCCGTCAAGTCCTGTCTGGTGTGTCTGAACTCTTACTGTCAGAATCACCTTGAACAACATGAGAGTTTGTTTAAAGTAAAGAGACACAATCTGACCGATGCCACTGGACGACTGCAGGAGATGATCTGCCAAACACATGAAAGAGTCCTTGAGGTTTTCTGCCGCACTGATCAGACGTGTATATGTGTGCTGTGTACGATGGATGAACATAAAAACCACAATACTGTATCAGCTGCAGCTCAGAGGACAGAGAAACGGCTATGAACTTTAAACTAGACACTGATGAAATAAAGCTGACACTGTTTATATTGGCAGCCATATGATCAGGTGACATCATTCACACTGCTAACTTCAGCAGAAGTGAACAGGAGCTGTAACACAATGTGATGTTTCTTCTGTCATTGGTTTGTGCTTTAGCACCAGCTAAAAGAGACGCAGAGGTTGTTCCAGCAGAGGATCCAGCAGAGAGAGAAAAATCTTCTTCATCTGAGAAAGGCTGTGGAGGCTCACAAGGTGAGTCTGGAGAAGAAGAGCAGTTTGAGAAGTCTCAGTTAGGACTCTCCTCTTTCAGTCACACTGAAGCCTACTGTGATGTGTGTCCTAACAGCTCTCGGCACAGACAGCAGTGGAGGACAGTGAGAGGATCTTCACTGAGCTCATCCACTCCTTTAAGAGAAGCCGCTCTGAGGCCACACAGCGGATCAGAGATCAGGAAAAGACTGCAGTGAGTCCAGCTGAAGGACGACTGGAGCAACTGGAGCAGGAGATCAATGATCTGAGGAGGAGAGACGCTGAGATAGAGCAGCTTTCACACACACAGGATCACATCCATTTCCTGCAGGTAACAGAGATCTAGAAGAACAAGAGACTCACTATAATTTTTTTAATACTTCATTAAAAGTTAAATTCGTCCAATTAAATTATTTAGTAATACTACTTAATATTAAAAAAAAAAAAAAAAACTTATTAATGTCTTTTCATCACACAAATATGAATTTAGCAAACTTCACCCTATAATTCTGTGAAAAAAAGTACTTGGTTACTAACATAACCCGGTTCCCTTAGAAACGGAACGAGTACTGCTTTGTTTGTCTTATCAGGATAAATAAGACAAGATGCTATGGGGAAAACTCCTTTTTCTCCTTTTCTGAAGCCTGTATACAATCACACAGTGAAACTGCGCGTCAATTGTTTCGTAAAGTTATATGAACCAATAATGTCGCAGCACGCGTGAGCCAATGTTGAGCGAGCCCGTTTGAGCCAGCTGAAAGGGGCGGAGTCTCGGGCTATAAAAGCACCCATTTCACCATGGCAAATCAATTGGTTTCGACTGAAGCGACACATGAGGTGTCTTCGCGCATAGCACAGCAAATGACACAGTACTCATTCTGTATCTAAGGGAACCGAGGTTAGGTTAGTAACCAAGTACGTTCCCTTGCAATGCAGTACTCGTGTAGTGTCGTTCTAGACTGGGTAAACCCAGCCTGATATGCCAGTGATTTAATTTCGCCCTTCAGCTCAGTCTGGAAACCTGTACATTTATTTTTACTGCTTCTGTTACACTTTTATGGGAACCAATCACAGACTGGCTTATCCACCTAGCACTATTGGCGGGTCGCTATTGGATGCCCCTTTGATTGGTTGAAGGACTATCCAATTGCATACAGAATCATTTGAATTATGGTCGTGTATCACGCCTCATGTGCAGTAGAAAATATAGAGCTGACTCCCCAGACCAATGTTCAACCTTAAATTGAGCTTGGTCTGGTTATAACCAGACAAGTGTTGTTCGTCTTATTAAGATAAATAAGGGCTTCAAGACACTCACTATAAGTCATCCACCAGAACCTCATTACTAAGGCCTCCAGGGGCTTAGCTTAAGTATATATTGGGCAGACATGTTCAACTACTGTTCATCCTGAGAAGGAGGAAGGGCGGAGAGAACTACCATCTGCTCCCTAAAGGGGGTAGAAAGAACTTTCGGGATGTATCCATGTCTAGGTTTCAGGGCGACCCTAGAGTCGCTTGGCCCAAACCCAAGACACGAGGGGCTCACAGAGAGCACCTGCAAATCTCCCACACACTTAACCAATGCTAGAGCTAGCAGCAAGGCAGTTTTTAGTGACAGGGGTCTAAGGTCAGCAGTCTGGACTGAGTTTTTAAGATCCCTAAGAATCACAGAATACTGCCATAATTTTTAGGTGGTTGATATGTAGCTCACTTTCCAGGTTGCTCCAAGGCGGTTGTCGCACAGAGCTCCCCATCCTGATGTGCATATGAAGCAACCCCATCTTCAGAGCTGGAGATGCTGAGCTCATTAGGCCTAGCATTTTCTGAAACGTTCTGAGCTGCACAAAAACCCTGGGTGTAAATGTTTGCACGAGCTGCTGAATGGCCAGAGCACGCTCTGGATTGACTGTGGCCCTTAAAAGGGTTGAGTCTAAAATTATCCCCAAGAATGATACACGTTGGCTGGGAGATAATGAGCTCTTTGCAAAATTGACCCTGTGACCCAAGCACTCTAAGTGGTTGAGGATAACGGATCTGTGGAATATTAGTTCCTTCTCCAACAGGGCCAGAATGAGCCAGTCAATGAGGTAGTTTATAATGCAAACTCCCATCTGTCTGAGATGGGGGCTATCTGGATGTGAAAGTAAGCATCTTTCAAATCCAGGGTAGAGAACAAGTCTCTTGGACATATTTGCGGGTAGATCTGCTTTCTTTTTCTCACTTTTTGAGTATGTTTGTTTTTCATTTACTCTATAAAAGCGGCTCCTAACCAGGGCATTTGAACAGGCTCAGTGTGGGTAACAAACACTCAATCTCAAGCATCCGGAACTAAACGGGGTGGCAGGAAAACTGGACAAGGCACTTTGGAGGATGGTCCGCCGCGGGACTTAGCCTCTTCTTCTTCCTTTCTTGGCCATTAGACCGGCTTCTGGGCTACAGGGTCCAACTCTATCTTGGGTTGGGGCCCTGTCGCACCGGAGGGGGGTGGCGCCTAGCGGAGCGTGAGCACTGTCTTAGCTCGTCGCTGGCTTGGTGGCTGGCGACTTGTCCCTTGGGATCTGCTGCTGAGCTGGCGCCAATTTAGAGCAGCTCGGAGCAGAGGAGGTAAAGCGCTTGGGCAAAAAGTATTGTATGGCCTGGGACGACTTTTGTGCTGCTGTGAACCTCTCGGCAAAGCCATCAGCGGCGGGCGGAACAAACAGGTGGAGGAGACTTGTGAGTCAAGGTAAATGGCTTTATCCGCGTCCTTGATCTCAGTCAAGTTAAGCCACAAGTGGCGCTCCAACACCACCAAACTGGCAATCGAGCGACCAATTGCTTGAGCTGTGGCCTTTGTGGCACACAGGGGGGACCCTAGACAATTGCCTAGTTCACCTGTGCCTAAAAATGGCCCTGAATGTCAACACCATTGATGCACTTGATCTGTTACATTTATGTTATTGGCAGATATTTGATCAGGTGTTTTCCTAGGTAGTTCAGTTCATATAGTGTAAGTTTCAAACACTAGAACTTTTATCTCTAACATGATATAACGAATATGAGAAGACTGAAGCTGATGCTGTGAAAGTGCTGGATTGAGGAGAGTTTCTAAAGATCAAATCTGACAGTAGTGCAGGTTATTGGCTGAAGTGTGGAGGTGATGAGCTTTGATTTCTGTTTCCTGTAGAGTTTCCAGTCTCTCTCAGCTCCTCCTGAATCTACAGACGTCAATGACAATCCCTTCAGTTCTCTCTCCTCTTTTGATGGCGTGAGAGAATCTGTCCGTCAGCTGAGAGACAAACTGGAGGATTTCTGCAAAGAGGAGCTGAAGAAGATCTCTGACGGAGGTAAAGTCCTGGAGATTCATCTGCTCTCAGAAATCATCCTCCATCATCTCATATCATGTAGAAGATCATATTAGAAATGTCTTAGGAACGGATGCAGGGATCATTTTCTCTTGACATGAAAATCACACTCTTCATGTCTGTTGATTTCCACAGTCACTTTCATCAACATTGCTCCCAGGATCAGGAACGACTTCCTACAATGTAAGTCACTGAGAAAACAAGCAGGAAAACTCACTGAGTGTGTTCATGTTCTTCCTGTAGAAGGAGAAAGAAAACATGACAGAAGAGTTTTAGAGTTGATCATGTGAATGATTTGCACAGGATATCTTGTAAACTGTACTGAGACACTGCTGATATAGTTCACCTACATTATAAGATCAGATTCATAATTCCTGATTCCGGTGTGTTTTCTCTCCATCAGTTTTTCATCAGTTGACTCTGGATCGAACACAGTGAATAAACGCCTCCGTCTGTCTGAGGGGAACAGAGAGATTACTAACACTGACACTTCCGAGTTGTATCCTGATCATCCAGACAGATTTGATGTGCGTCAGGTGTTGTGTAGAGAGAGTGTGTGTGGACGCTGTTACTGGGAGATTGAGTGGAGTGGTGAAATGTTTGGTGTGTTTATATCAGTGTCATATAAGAGCATCAGGAGGAAGGGAGCGGGTAATGAGTGTTGGTTTGGACGTAATGATCAGTCTTGGAGTTTGGTCTGCTCTCCCTCCAGATACTCATTCAGACACAATGACATTGTGACTGAACTCCCTGTAAAGCCCATCAGCCGTAGAATAGGAGTGTATGTGGATCACAGTGCAGGAACTCTGTCCTTCTACAGCGTCTCTGGAGACACAATGAGCCTCATCCACACAGTCCAGACCACATTCACTCAGCCGCTCTATCCTGGGTTTAGTGTTTATTATAGATCATCAGTGAAACTGTGTTGATGAATCAGAATATCTGTAAAATAATCTTAAAGGGTTGAAAATTGAAAATGAAATTCTATCATTAATGGCTCACCCTAATGTCGTTCCACACCTGTAAGACTCCGTTCATCTCCGGAACACAGTTTGAGATATTTTATATTTAGTCCGAGAGCTTTCTGTTCCTCCATTGAATGTATGCACGATATACTGTCCCTTTCCAGAAAGGTCATAAAAACATAATCAAAGTAGTCCATATGTGACATCAGTGGGTTAGTTAGAATCTCTTGAAGCATCGAAAATACATTTTGGTCCAAAAATAACAAAAACTATGACTTTATCAAGCATTACCGCCACCTACTGGTGGTTTGGTGTGTTTTAAAGTATGTGTTTAAACATTTCTTAATTGTATTGGACTATTCAAAATTTTATTTAAAACATTATTTTTTTGCAGTTGTAATTTTGCACTGTAAATTATTTAATTTGATTGTTAACAGCCCTATATTACATTGTTTTTATTTTTTTATTTGTAATACCACCAAAAATTTTGTTGATACGATACTTTATGGGGATAAATTGGGCTTTCATTTTTTTTTTTTTGTTAAACTGTAGTGGACATCAGTGACCATCTCAACTATGTTATGAAAGACATAACAGAATGATTTAATATACTATTTTACTTTATGTAATATGTGTGTAAAATGGCCATAAATAAATGAAAAAAGAAGGGGATATCTTGTTTTCTTTTTGCATTAATGCATTAAAAATTACATATACATATGTAATATAATGCGTATTTCCATCACAGGTTTGGTCTTAAATTTCACATAAGGTGGTATTAAAAAGGTCTTAAAAAGTCTTAAATGTAACTTGTTCATATCTGTAGACACCCTGTAATAGCTTCAGACCCACAAACTCTTCTTTTGCCAGCTCAGTGTTGATACCATTTCTGGAATAGACATGGATTAAACCTCCAATCAATGTTTAAATTAACAAGATTGCTACCAGCATACATACTGTGTATTTGTCCATCATGCTACCTTGTGAGGACAGGGGAGAAGTGATCCAAGAGGAATGCAAGGTAATCAGCACCAGGGTCCACTAACTTCTCTTGGTCTTCAGGCCAGCTGTCATAATTGAAGATGTTGAAGCATTTGACAGCCTTGGTTGTGGCAGAATTGGTATCATCCTCTCCTATTGGAAGGATAAAGAGATCTTAATAAACGAGTAAGAGAATTTCTGGTCTATCAATGTGTTCATGAGACAGAGCACACTTGCCTAGGAGACTACAAGATCAAATGTTTTGTCAAGATGTCAAGATCTTGCTTTCAAATGTTTGACAGTGGATTTGATTGTCGCCTCCATTGCTCTTTAAAGTTTAGTGTTAGCAGTATCATCTTCGGCCAGCTTAGACACTTCCCCTTTGATTGCAACTGTCTGTGTGTGACATAAAGCATAAACACACATTGTGAGTTCGATATTATAAATATTTTGTTTATTAGAGTATTTCCTATATCAGAGACAAAACCATAAATGTACCTGGAATTTGTAGATTGGCATTTCACCGTGACCCAGCTCGTCCTGGTGCCTCTTCTGCTTCCTAAGGTTAGCCAGGAACTGGGACAATCTGCCGCCAGGCTTAGGTCTTGCCGTCATCACCTCTGTGGTCACCAGCAGATTTTCAAGAGCACAAACTGCCTGTTTAGACATATACAGCACGTTTACAATACAGCTGATGCTAATAACAACGTACAAGTTGAAATTATATCGCATTCATCTCCCTTACTTGATGAAGGATGGTCTAATGTATCTGAAGTGGAAGACTAAACTTGGTTATTCCAGCATAAACATCAGCCAGAAAGTGACAAAAAGCCACAAAAGTGTCATCTTCTATTGATTTCTTGACCTGTCTCACACAACCACAGCAACTATTCAGATACAACATGGGAAAACTAAATTCTGGGGGAAAAATGACTTGATGGCCATTCTGTCCAGGTCTGAGGAAGGTCTCCAGGGCCCTGGAGACATGTGGAAGCCACTGTGTTCCTGTAACGCCACCAGGGACTAACACATCCACTCCCAGGTCCTGTCCAATGGCCTGCAGCTCCCTCCACTAAAACGATAGGTCTTCCACACAAAAATGTAGCATATCATTCACTCTGTTTCTATTTGTCCATCTCAGTCCCTGCGTCACGCTCTCCTGCCAGCGGTGTTCCCGATCCTCTGCCATCCGCGCTGGATTTGTTCTTTGCATCGATCTGTCTTTTCCCTTGAGTATTGCTTCTAATATCCACTTACTTGCCTTGCATTTGCTTCCGTCCAGTTTATCATTACATGCTATAGGCAGAGCCGGATTAACGCAAAGGCAAACTAGGCACGTGCCTAGGGCCCGATTGGCGGGATGGGGCCCAGACAGAAAGACAAAAAAATAAAATAAAAATAAAATGTACAAATGTCTTATCTACAATTTATATCAATATTTATTAATTAACTGAAAATAGTGACGATGTTTATCTTAACTGTGAGAGGCGCGCGCAATCTCCGCGTGATGTGCGATCGGCTATGTGTGTGTGTTGCAATGCAGCGCGCATTAGTTTAGCGCGATGATCAACTTACGTGTACAATAAGCGTGCATTCTCCCGATCAATTTTGAGCATCCAGATGGTATAATCAAGCATATCTTGTGGAGAGCTCTCGGAGTATGCATTTATTTGTAATTTTTTAACGGTTGAAATGTATCTTTATTTTAAAGACATCATCGAGGACTTCACCTCATCAAAACTCAGGAGAAAGCATCTGTAAATCTAAGTTTTCCATTTAAATATATAAATCTGAATAAGTAATGTGATTATTAAAATCAAATGTAAGATGCATATAAATTAAACGTATAATATAGGGCTATACTTTCTACTATAATGTTTTATAAACCCTTGTCAACCATTTATACTGTAATAATTTAAGCCGCGTGTTTATGATTTGCTTTTGCGCCTTTAAACATGCTTCAGTCCATTCAAATTCCTCTATTTCTTCTTGAATGTCTTTCCTCCATGTGTTTAATTTGTCTACAGCAGACTCTTTAGAGTTAGACATTATTACATTATAATATTTTGACAATTGGCCCTTTTCACCTCTTTTTTCAATTATTTCCTCAATTAATGACAGTCTGGGAATGTACATAATATCTGTAGACCTGGAAGACATAAAACTTTTAAGCTGTGAATATAAAAAAAAAAATGTTTGTGGTGTTTATCACACAATTCTTGAAATGTAAGAAGTATTCCATCCATATGCAAGTCTTTAATAGTCTGAATACCTTTAGTTTTCCATATTTTAAATCCTCCATCCTTATATTTATTATTATTTATTGTTAGACAGTTTCTTAATGGTCTTGATGAATGTGAAGGGGTCATGTTTGCCTTCTTGTTCTTATTTGCTCTCTTTACATAGTTTACTGACACCTATTGGGTATTTACTGGTACTACTGCCTTAACAATGACACTCCCAATGGATGAGGATAATTTAATAGGATTTAATAGAGCCGTGTAATGACGTATAAATAATGAAAAATAGTCAGATAGACTGTTTAATATACAACACAACCAATTTGTAACCAAAGACTAGGCTATGTCAAATGTGAATTAACTTTTATTAGTAACTTTGGTAAGTTTCAGATTTCAATTCATAAATAACATCGATGGAGGGGGGGCCCAAAAAATGCAGCCTGCCTAGTGTAGTCCGTTTATTTAATCCGGCTCTGGTTATAGGCAACATTGAATTTTATTATCATTTCTGAAATGCAGCCGGGAGAGGGGCCACTTTAGTCACACACTTATCGTGGCATGAAGTGTTTTTTTTTATATTGTGCTTTTTCAGCGTTTCAGTTCGAAACATTGTTGATCCACTTACAAATGCACTGTTCCCTGCAATGCTCTGACCACATTCTTTACAATAAATGCAGTGCATTATGTTCTCTTTCTTACTAAACCCTAACCAGGGAAACTGGTCTAACCAGTCTTTATTAAATGTAGGGGTGACCCCGTATAGTCGAAGATATGCGGAGCCTGATTCGACCACCGATCTCGCAGTCGAATCTTCGCAGGTGTTGTGAAACGAGGATCATACCACTTCGGCAATATGGGGGTGCTCAATGTCTAATTTCACACATAACTACTGATTTTGTGAGATTATATTAAGTTTTATACAGCCTTTAATTATGATAATACAATAAACATTTTTTTTTTTTAAACATGAAAAGAAAGAAGCATTCAATAAATATTTTTAACGTGCGTGAATAAATCCAACCACCCCTGTGACAGATTTAAGTTTCACTTTCCCTCCGTGACAGACGAGGAGCATCTTGGCAGCCGGGATTAATTTAATAATGTCTGGAATAAGGAAATCTAAAGTGTGGATTTTGTTTTCGATCGGGTAGAGTACAAGTGTTTCCAAACATTTTATCAGTTTCTAATTTTAATTTGCTGTGAACACGTTTAGCTAAAAAACTGCCAGTTTAGCCTTTATTGTTGTTTCCGCAGTTAAAAAGAGAGTTCACAATTCTGTCTAAACTTTCGTTGTTTTAATAATTTATTTATTTTATTTTATTTATTGATCACTCAGGGATACCTAATTTAACTGTGGCTTGTGTTTTTTTAATATATATATATATATATATGTTCCCCTGCACTTTGGGGACTGCACTCTGCAAATAAATGCTCCAAATGACAATATTTGTCACTGAAATCAATAGTTTGTAGAATAAATCAAAAATGTTAATTTAACTCAACAGATACATGTCAATAATACTTCCGAAGAAACTGATAATTTTGCGGTGGTCCCTTAATTTTGTGACGGATATACCTCTAGAGTTACAGTGTTTCTAGAAAACGAATTGTTGCATCATGTATGCTATCATATTTTTGGCATTTAAAGAAAATGTACATGTACGGCTTTAATTAGTGAACCAAATTCCTTCATACTTCCCCAATATTTCATTTCCATCTAATCCTTATAGAAGAAGGATTTATTGTTATTTCATACAGGGATTTATGTGGAGTAAACTCTGTAAATCAATTAGGAAATATGAGAGCTTAATAAGTAACTTGTTTATATTATAGTCACATTTCCACACAAATTCCACACCGCTAATTTAAATCAAAATAATCTGGGGATATATAAACCAGATGTCATTATCATTTAGATTTTAAACTATTGTAATCCATGAAAGGCCCTTTTAAAATAATTCACTTTAATCAAATAAAGTTGAAAATGATTTTATTTATTGCCCTCATATTCTGTGGAAAAACTGAGGTGGAATAAGATAGATATATTTTGATAAGAATTCAGTTTTAGTTCATAAATCAAACCACACATTTAATCATTTGTACATTTTAACGAGTTTGAAATATTTAAACATTCTTTCTAATAATATGAATTTTTATTTTTATTAAGAGAGTGGACGGGACTTTTATTTTGGCGTGGTAACATGACGTCATAAGGCTGCGCCGCGCTCCAGCGTCTGTGATTCGGCTGAAGAAAGGTTTGTGTTTTGACTCATTTTAAGCGTTTACATCAGTTTAAGCCCTTCGTGCAGTTTTATAGAGGACTCAGAAATGAGTGAATAATTTTTGAGTGTAATACTGTAATGTATATAATATCATTAATGAGCGTTATTGTTATGAATAAAGCGCATCCACACATGAATAATATAAAATATGCGTCTCTTTTTGCTCCTTATATCGCAAATAATAATTCAGTCGCAGGATTTTTTTTGCGTATATGTATAGCTGATGAAAATGCCATTTATCAACAAAAACTTCTTTATCTTTTTTCCCATTTCACTGTTTTATTATTATAAGTTCTATATCGACACTTCAAATGTTGCAGTAGTTTGGAAACTCAGTTTCTCTGTTGTTCAAATGTGCATTAATCATATTCATATTATTGAGTTATATCTAAAATTATATGTTCTTAACGATTGGTGTTTGTTAAGAAGTTATTTTCTTGATTAGAAAACATCTTAATTTGAAAAAGTGATATTAAGTGACAAGATAGTTGTTATCTCAAGTTAAATCATATACAGTTATTATAATGAGTTGATAGCTAATTTAAATACTTTGTAGAGTGTATACATTCTGAATAGGCAGTTGTTTTACACGTTTAAAAAAATAATAAGCCTATTACCAAGCAATAAAAGGCTCTACATTAAGCTTTGCCATGTGTAAATCAGTCATTCACTTGGGAAAAAAAAAAAGGATTTTAATAGTCTAAATAAAAATTATTCTGAAGCAATATTCTTATCAGTGTTCAATCAGCTTTGATTCATTTAAATATGAATATTTATGATTTTTACCCTGATTAAATATTGGCAGGTGGGTCCTCTCTCAGAATGTTTATTTTATTTTATTGGAGTAACATTAGATGCCTAAATGATTGCTTGGGCCAGACAAAATTACGGATATCACTGAATCATATACTGCAGTAATAGTGTAGCGGTAAGACACATAGCATCAAGTTTTATCGCAAATCGATCTGAGGTTCAAATACGCCTTTTGACAAACTCGCTCTACTCCCCTTTTCCAATCACATATCAGATCGGAAAGGCATTTATATTCAATAAAACTTAAGAAAATATTAGAAAAGTGGAAACAAAGCATCTTTCATGTTTATCGGTTAGGTAAACCGAGACGAATTAGAGATGATAAAAGTGAGTGGGTTCAATATTATTGGCCTTAAAAAGTGTTCCACTCACACACAATGGTTCCGACGCCCATGAGTATGAATGTGTGTAGTATGGGTGTAATCAGGACACACTACAGCCCCTTATTTAGAGATTTAGTTTGGATTTAATTTTTTCTCATCTTAAACAGGACAAACACACAGAAAAGCTCCTGAAGCGACTGAGATCCACGTGACACACTGTTATAAAGATGGCGTTTATTAAAGAGGAGAGTGAAGAATTAAAGATTGAAGAAACATTGAGAGTCAAACATGAAGAAACTGAGGAACAAACAGGTTGGTTTTATTTTCAAAACTCACTCATTTGATCTTTATTCAGATGTCCAGCTCTACAGAAATTAGTGATATTTTTGAAGTCACTAAAAGCTAATTTGTACTCTATCCCAGAGCAGGTTGAATGAAATCTTATGTATCATAGAAAGTCTTTCTAGGGTCCCCACCTCCACTGAGCTTGATGTGGTTTTACATTGAATTGCACCCCGGGCAACAACCCCTTCAAGCGCCCCCCCAAAAATCACACATTGTAAACTAAACTCCAACACTAATTTTTAACACAATACACTATGTCTACCAAAACCCTAACACATGTTCTCTTCCATTGTGAACATTACGTCAATCACAGCACAGTGTCATAAAAACACAAACACTGATGGAGTCACAGAAACTGCAGGATTTATGTGTCAGATCTGCCTTTACACAATAGACGATATTTAATTTATCATAGATTGTGTGTCTTTTGAAGACTCTCTACATTTTTGTTTTGTTGTTTTTAGTAAATGCATGCATTGTGTTTCTTTTGCTGCAGAAATTCAATACAAAAACTGAATGACCCGTCTCTGAGTAGCTTTACAGAATGCCCTTCAGTTTTATTTCATTATCAGCGATCATCATGATGACAATAGCAAGTTCCTGTTCTTCATTTAGGAGCTTTCCTTTGCCCTCAAAGAAGCCCAAATAGGCCCTCTTTTACTGTATACCATATGGTCATGTGCTTGAAAGAATACCAACACCTGAACAATTTCTAGATGGGAATCAGCTGTGATTTATATATTTGCATAACTTCAATTGGCTGTTTCTTAGTACCAATGGAATAAAATACAGGAGATATATTTGTGTTTCAATTCACGATATGAACAGCTGTTTACCTTGACTTTAGTCTTTAAGGTTAGGTTTAGAACAAGGTGTTATCTGTTCTGACATCAGTGTTAAAGCATTGGTAAATTTGGCAGTAAAAAGCCATTGTTTTGGTCTTGGTTGAGCTTGTGTGCAAAAGAAGTTTAAGCATTTTAAATTTGTGTTAACTGTATGCATTTTGTGTCAAAGCAACAATAAATGTGTTAATTGTATAGTCTGCACAGGCAGATGTTGTGCTAAAAGCGTTAAGAGTTTAGGAAATTTGTTAAAAGTATTGTAAAAAACTGTAATCTTATGCCAAATCTGGCTTTGTTAGCATTTGTTAGTTTGTTAATATTTATTTGTTAATTACATTATGAATGACATTGCATAGGCCTATTTTCAATAAAAAATGGCAAAATTAGAAAAAAAGTTTATTCAGTTGATTTGCCTGAATATATTATAGCCTACATTAACCGAACTGATGGGAATTAATAATAACTGAACTTGTAACCATTTGTTTAAAAAAAGCACTATTATGGTGAAATTAGACCAATTTGTATTAGCCATTTCACACAATTCAGAAAAATGTGCAGCAACTATATGCCTGTAGCCTATATTTATAATTTTATGAACGAAAACATCTGTTTGAAGAAAGTTGAGGTGTGACTGACTTTATTGCTCTATATACAGTGGATCCCCCGTTTCCCCCTTGTCCGTTCCCTTTGGGAGAGACCATAGAAACAAATAGCTGAGGTGACATGATCACACATTTTGGCATCAGACAAACATCAATCCACCTGTCACTCAAGTGGCCACGCCCTTAATTATGCAGAGCCTGTCCATAGCGGCCAGTCGAGGAATTACACTACAGTTCAAATCACTTCCGTATTAGCTTCAGGAGAAAAGGGTGGAGGTCTCCGCCGGGAGAGACCCAGAGGTGGACTGTCCCCGCCCCGCCCCTCACACACAGGGCGCCTGCCGCCTGCAGCTGCAGATTGTGCAGAGGGCGTCCGTCACTCCGTGCAATGATAGATAGAAAACCGCATTGCGGCGCGCCGATTATTTTACAGCTGGTGCTGGTGCCGGTGCCGCCCCCCATGTGTCATGAAAAAATGCCGCCCCGGGCGACTGCCCGGTTTGCCCGTGCCCAAAACCGCTACTGGTGGGAGCCCTTAATTAAAATGTTGCTGTTTTAGCTGAATATTCACACTAAGAAGACAATATAATGAGGCAAATGTGATTTCTAAAAATATTATTTTATCTTTAAAATCTGGTCTCGTCTCTTCTCTCTCATCTCCATTTGTAAAATTCTGGAGCATTTATTGTCTTTGATGTACTGTGGTGGAGAAATGTTGATCATTGTACCTTTTTAATAATAATAAAAAAGAACATTGATTATATTATTTTCTAGAGAACAATTGAGGGAACGGCATCTACCGCAGTCACCACGGAAGAGCAGATCTCTTTTGTTAAGCTCCTCAGATAGTGCAAGAATAGAGTAAAGATGTTCTTGATTACACCCCATTTGAACGATGTGAGGGTTAACCAGTAATTTGTAGTCTGCATCATATGCCTAAAACATGCTTCTGCTCCATCAGCATATAATATGTGCTGATCCATCGGGTTGCAACATCTTGTTGTAGGCTTTACTTGCCTGGCCCAATTGTCTTCACATTGTGAAGTCGAGATAATGCAAGAGGCAAATGTTTGAAATGGCCAACTACTATTCTTCTTATCAATACCATGTCAGTTACAACACACTGTAAGAGCAACCCTACAATTACTGCTAGCTAAAGCAGGGCTCAACACTAAGGATTTTTTTCTACTGGCCCGGTGGGTCAGATTTTAACTTGCCCAGCAAAAACTTTGTCCACTCATTATAATTTATGATTTGCCTTGTTGCCACTGTGTTCTCCATGTGTGCCAACATGACTTTGTAGTTTTTTATCACTGTGGTTAGAGCTCTCTCCATGTGGGGTAGCCACCGTGTTCCTCCTAAATTACTGGGCTTCCATACTTTTTTTTCTAGAATATTCCCCTTCCGCAGTTCTTCCACTCCAATGAAACTGTTTCTGGGAATACCTTTTTGGAGTATTTGAACATACACAGCCTCCAACTCTCTTACACCTGAATCTGTAGAAGAATCTGCCAGCACACTTATGAAGTAGGCTGCCTTAATGCCATTCAGGACATCTTCCTAAAGAGCCTCAAAAATGTCTGTGACTCTAGAATTAAAATGTATTTAAAAAATGTTATTATATGTTTAATAGGTACAATTTAAAGGGTAATACAAACAAAGCGCCATATGGGAAACGTACTGGTATGTTAATACAGCTGTCACTCTTGAGACCGTAACACAGGGACCTCGTGCTCCGGCACCTCACCTGTTTGGGCCTTCAGGTCATTTGAGGAAAGAGCAAACTCTTCTCTGAAGAGGATCTCTTTTCTCAACTCGTTCACTATGCTCATGCAGTGTGAGCATGTGCAGTCAATGCTGACTTGTCTTCTCCTTTGGAGCCAGAATGTGGTTCCACTGAAGTTAAATTCAGAGGCTCCTGGGGCATATGGCATCTGTAGCCATGGTAACGCAGCTCGGGTTGCTTCATATGAGACCACTTCAGCAGTGGTTTCGGGATCGAGTCCCGAGATGGGCATGGCAACAGGGCATGCTCCGGGCACCAGTGGCTCGAGCCTGCCATCATACCTTGACCCCATGTGAACCTCATTTTTTCTACGAGCTAAAGTTCCCTTAGAATGAGTTTCTGGCATACTAATGCTTCTGTCATGAGCTGGGGTGCCATGCGCAATTGATATGCTGCCACTGGTTCCTGCAGCGCTTACAGCGTGTTAATTGCCTTGGGTTGCTAGCCTGCATTTGCCCTGCACCGTTTCCGAGCCCTGCTTTAGGTCAGACACGTACTGGTCCGTTCTCACATCACGGTGACAGTAGTGTACACCAGCCGTTAAGGTGGTCTACATTCCCGCTGGATGTTGCAACTCGGCCGCCATCTCCTCCTTGGAATCTGAAGCATCTGAGGTGCTTCGTAACTGTGAGCCCGGCGAAACTGAGTCGTGCAGCCTACAAGTTTTCACTGGTTCAGCCACTTAACCGGCGGAATGGAGACTCCATCCCCAGATGGCCAACTGATTGGAAACAGCTCAGCGACGCACAGGTAATCCTGTTTTCTCCCTCTAGCTCCTCCCGTTGCCTACTAGGCTCAGCAGGCCGCGGGGCCCACGCAAGCATGCGTTTCTCCAGTGAGCCGTCTTGCACAGGTTTATGTGCAGATCACAGAGGGCAAGGAGTAGCTCCTTTGGTCACCCGTATTGGGCCGGCCGGACTTGGTTTTATGAACTCTTACTACTTGCGACAGCTCCTGCCTGGTTGTTCCCGCTGAGGCCTAACTAAGAGACGGGGCACCTTTGGCACCCACGTACCTGTCTGTGGTACCCTACTTATGTGGGCCCTGACAGGACGCGGTAGGTTTACCCTACTTATGTGGGCCCTGACAGGACACGGTACCCTACCCTGAAGGTTTAGGTGGCCGCTATATTGGCTCACCACAACCTGGCAGACTTTAGAATGGTAGGACAGCATGACCTGATTTGCAGGTCTTTTTACCCTCTTGTGACCTCACAGTGGTGTTATCTACCCTGCTGAGTGCTCCCTTTGAGCCCTCGCAATCCTTTTTTTGAGTTGTAAGTTCCTTTAGATGAAAGTGACGCTCTTGATTGCCTGGCTCCTATCAAGGTGATCTGAGACCTGTAGGCATTGTCAGTGACGAAGCGTGCCGGGAATTCAAGCTGGCTATTCTCACGTGTTAAGGTAACCTCAGACCAGTTCTTGTCTGTTCGGAGGGCAGCAGAAAGGAAAGACTCTCTCCAAGCTGAGGTCGTCTTGCCATTGATCTTGTGGTTCAGTGCATGCCATGCCCCCTACGGGTCTTGGCACACTCCACTTAGTGTTGCCTCCTCTTGGGCTTAGCGCCTGGCGCGGCTCTAACAGACTTAGAGCATTAGGCTGGGTGACACCCAACACATTCGCTAGATTAAGCCATAATCTCTGAGTGTAGCCAGTTCCTCTTGTGTACTCGCCCCACGTGGCAGTAACCGGACAGGCTCAGGTGTCTTCACTTGCTGCGCCATTCACTCCACGGACTGGATGCGTGTGCTTATTCACTCAGGTGTTCTTCAGTAAACCCTGAGTTCCTCCAGCACTGTTGATGCCATGCCCAGAGTGTCAGCCCTCATGTTAGGCTAGGTGCCCCAATGTGTATGGTTCCCCCATGCAGGCCAAGTAAGTGGTGAGGTGTCCATAAAATGACCAATGAATGGTCCTGTCCGCTGTTGCTTTAGGGAAGGCTGTGTGAAAAAAGGGAGAAACGTTGAGAGGCATGTGTGTGTGAGAGGTGAGACAAGGCAAAAACTTACACAGGATTTCTAGGATGGCGGCTTTGGCAGAGGCGACATACAGGCGTAGAGTGGCCTTGACAATGAGGCGCCTCTGCTTGGCCTCCTTCACCTCGTGTACTATCACTCCGCCTCACCAAACGAATCATGGCCTTTATTTTCCGCCAGGTGGGCGGCGGGGTCTCTCACACGTACGCCAGGAACTGGGCTACATTCTTAATGTAGTGATGTACTGTCGGCTCGCGATCTTGGCCTGGTTGAGGAGTTCAACCAAGACCACATCCTCGCCGTCTGATTAAGAAAACCCAGGCTGGCCAGATCGGTCAGCCCTGCCACCATGTACGTGGCGGATCCAGACATTTTTTGAGGCTGCATTATTCAGCAGCCTCGGACCAGGGTCGGCACCCTGCTGATGGCCCCTGTAGTCCTTGAGAAGAACATTTGCGAAAACAAAACACAAGAACAACAGAGTCAGAACAACGGGTTAGGGAGAAGCAACAGAGGGCGGCAGTTACTCAGAGCTGCCACGTGGTCGGAGAAAGGGTCCTTCTCCCGCTGTTGGCCCGATGACGTGGACGGCTGATCCCGGCAGGCAGGGGGCTGATCCTGAGAGCCCTGGCCGGCCGGCCGGTTCACTAATTTTGTGTGTTTTTGTGCAGGTTTGACCAAGTTATTAGCCAAAAACCACGTTTCAAAATGGCGACCACCAATGACATCACGGGCTCAGCGGAAAAACGCTTGTATCTCATGAACGGAAAGACCCAGTGTGGTCAAACTCTGGGTGAAAGGACCCCTCCCAGCCCTTTGCCCGAACACGACAGTCACGGGGCTCCGGGACGCCCCCCCTCGAGGATTGCTACTCGGCAGAACCCCCAACTTCGATCAGCCGTAACTCCCTTTATCCAACGAGCATCAAGACGTGGGTGGGCTAGATCGAAAGGCCTTGTCCGTCACTATAACAGTCCTGATTTACAGACGGTTTCGAGATGTAGCCAGTTAAGATATCTACTGGCTGGGACCCCCTGGACTTCCGGGGCATGGGTGATCTCGTTCGATCCTCGTTCGGGCCCAACAGGAAAGGATGCCCCTCGGAATGAAGGGTCCCATGGGCTTGGGATTTTGGGGTCTCAGAGGGCCCCTAGGACCCCTCATCACCCCTTTCCGAGATGTAGGCGGTTTTGTCCAAAAGTCCCTTATGTATAACCGGTGTATCTTGGGAGTTAAGCCAAGTTGGAGCTTGTGCTTCCGGGAGTGGAGGGATCAGGTTGGGCCCCTTCCATCCCCACTGTCTCCAGCTTCTGGGACCTTACGGTTCCGAGATACGGCCACTCCCTGTCCAGCTTTGAGCGGCCGTATCTCGGAAACCTAGCTGAGTTGGAGCTCCAAACTCCGGGTGTGGGGAGGTACCCTGAGGCCTCTCAAAACCCAACCAGGGTCGTGGGGCGGGTTGGTGGAGGGCGTCAACCATACCCCCAAAATCTTGGGTGGACGGGCCGCACCGTACGTGTATAGTGTATGTGAACCCACTGGCTAATGGTCCGTTTGTATGCTTTACGGATCTTGGGACTGCTGAAATAAAGAGATAATATTGTGAAGAGGTTTTGAGATTGTAACACCTATATTAGTAGCTTAGTGCATATAGTATCTAACATACATGTTGGTTTTGATGTTTGTTGCTTTATGCCATTAAACTGGGCTTATTTTTGTTTTTGCTTTAGACCTAATGCCACTGAAAGAGGAGAGTCAAGAACTGAATGCAATCGAAGATGAAGACAAGTATGAACATCATGATCTTATTACTGAAGAAAATCCATGTAGTTGCTCACAGACACAAAAGACATCATGGAAAAAAACAAATAGACATTATTTCATCTGCCAACAGTGTGGAAAAAGTTTCAACAGAAAAGGACATCTTAAAGTCCACATGAGAATTCACACTGGAGAGAAACCATACACATGTCAACAGTGTGGAATAAGTTTCACTCAGGAAGTGGTCCTTAACAGGCACATGAGAATTCACACTGGAGAGAAGCCTTATACCTGTCAACAGTGTGGAAGGAACTTTACTGAGAAAGGACACCTTAAAGTCCACATGAGAGTTCACACTGGAGAAAAACCTTTTACCTGCCACGAGTGTGGAATAAGTTTCACTCAAAAAGTAATCCTAAACAGGCATGTTAAAATTCACACTGGAGAGAAGTCTTACACCTGCAAACTGTGTGGAAATGGTTTCATTAAAAGGAAGCCTCAAAGGTCACATGAGAATTCACAATGGAGAGAAGCCTTACACCTGCAAACTTTGTGGAAATAGTTTTATTCAAAAAGGAAGCCTCAAAAGCCACATGAGAATTCACACTGGAGAGAAGCCGTTCACCTGCAAACTCTGTGAAAATAGCTTCAATCGAAAAGCAAGCCTTAAAAGCCACATGAGAATTCATACTGGAGAGCAGCCTTACATATGCCCTCAATGTGGAAAGAGTTTTACACATAAACCAACTTTTAATAACCACATAAGAATTCACACCGGAGAGAAGCCGTTCACCTGCAAACTCTGTGGAAAGAGTTTCATTCGAAAAGCAAGCCTTAAAAACCATGTGAGAACTCATACTGGAGAGCAGCCTTTCACATGCCCTCATTGTGGGAGGGGTTTTACATATAAAACAACTTTTAATGCTCACATGAGAATTCATACTGGAGAGACGCCTTACACATGCCCTGAATGTGGAAGGAGTTTTAGACAAAAAACTACTTTTAATGCCCACATGAGAGTTCACACTGGAGAGAAGCCTTTTACTTGCCAACAGTGTGGAAAGAGTTTCACTGAAAAAGGAAACCTTAAAAAACACACGAGAATTCACACTGGAGAGAAGCCTTTCACCTGCCAACAGTGTGGAAAGAGTTTCACTCATAAAGAACATCTTAAAGGCCACCTGAGAGTTCACTCTGGAGAGAAGCCGTTCACATGTGAGCAGTGTGGAAAGAGTTTTACAAGGAAAGTAAACCTAAACTCCCACATGAAGATTCACATTAAATTATGATTGATGTAATAAAAAAATATTTGCCATCACATCAGTGTAATAAATTATTTGCCATCACGTGTTCAGATACACTCAGAATATTAAACTTCTGTCTTGCTGTGAAATGCTCAAGGCTGGAGCTACCTATAGGCAGAAGGCCACTGCCTAGGGCCTTGGACTTTGAGGCAGGGTCTCCATACCCATCCACTAGTGATGTGCAGGTCGAAGGGATGAAACGATTACCGGTTTCACAATAAACCATGATAAAATGTACTGACGGTTAGTAATATCGTTTAAAATTTAATTATCATTAAAACCGTGATTATCATGATTTTGAAAACTCGCGGTAAAAGCTGTCCAGTCAGCATCAGTTTAGCGCAGGCGCAGCACACAACACTGTTTTCTTAATGAGAAGAAAGGACAGAAGGCAGTGACAGCGCCGGGAGATTGTTCAGCCTTCTAAAAGGACCAAATCTGAGGTGTGGTCATACTTTGGCTTTTACAAAAGTCCTGAGGGAAATTTAATCGAAAGTGCTCTGGCCACCCTGTCTACAGAACAAGTCTCTGTAATAGGGGAAAACACTTCAAATCTGCGAAGATTTGTGAATGCAAGGCAAGTGGACTTTGACCTCAATACCAAAACTACGTCTGGGAAATAACGTGAAGCTTGAGCCAAAGACGAACGAACAAGTTCAGACAAGACTAGGATGACATTTAAGGAATAATAATCAGGGCTTGACATTTAGGCCCAATCTCAATTCTATTTTATACCCTTCGCCTTCCCCTACCCCTGCCCCAACCTGTTCTACTTGCCCCTTGAAACAGAGTGGTAAGGTGTAGGGGTGAAAATATTCCCCTAAGAAATGGGACACCACTATTACACCATCATACGTCATCATACACCGTTTCTTTTATTAGTGTCCTGTAACATTTAACCAGTATAAACAGCAATAAAGTGTGAATGCTATATCTAACAGAAATCAGGCACGAGCACGTATAACACATTACTCACTCCCAGCGTAGTTTTGAGCTGTATTTGGACTTAATAAAATGTTGCTTGTTTTCCATTAAAAAAACGTATAAGACTTTGAGTTTCCTAAGATGATACAGAACATACAAGACTGGTGGAGCCGCTTTTCCATCGAGCCAAACTGTTCATTTTGTTTATTAACTGTTCCATTCCATGCTGATCCGCCGGCTGGTACTGATATGGTTTCATTTTCTACTGCGATAACGGAGCTCTTTGCAATGTAATATAAACGAGTCAGGTGTTGCCTTGGTTATGCGAGCTTACAGACGATACACATGATGTAAATAGCGACTGTTATGAAGGATGGCCAGATATATTTTTTAAACTGTTATTAGTTTGTGTTCACATCACTCAAACAATGCGTTTAGCAACAAGTGATCGATTCTGAATGGCAACATCACTACACACATTCTAGCAGCGCGGTAGTCTGTGTATGCAGGGAAAATCATCATACCCCTTCGTTCGAAGTGTGGTCCTGAAAAATCTCAGTTTGAAAGGCTATCTGGCCCTTCCCCTTACCCCTACCACTCCAGCCAAAAAAGAAACGAGACACCCCTACCCCTTCACGTGAACGCACAAAATGGTATGCGTGTTTCTAACTTCAATAGCATTTGAAGAGAATGACTTGCAGTCATAAAACTGACTGTTAAGTGTTAATCTAGGTGTCAGGTATGATGAACACCTTTTGGATTTTTGATACTTAATCAAATAACCTGTCAAATCATATGAAAATATGAATATGCATTATTTCACTATTTGGCAGGCTGCGGCGGGCCAAATAATTTCATAAAAGCGGGACCCGCAGGTTGGAAAAAAAGCCGACCCGTGCATCACTACCATCCACCAATCAAGACAGGCAGCAAAATACTAGGCATTTTGACAATTCATCTATAATCAGTGGACACTCACCTGTAATGAAACCAATTATTGTCACTGTAGCAAAGTGGGTACATTCATGAGTACAGTGAATGACATCACATCAGGAGCTGACTAGCATAATACCAAAGTAAAAACAAAGAAGTTTGTATTAAAAGTTTCCCAAACTTTTTAGAGTGGCGAGAATGGCAGTAATGTAGCTTGGTTTGCTGAGGCAGCTGATTCCGCACAAAACCTATAGTGTGGATTAGGACTGCACGATTATGACAAAAATCAGTATTGTCAATTATTCCCTTGAAATTGTAATATTGTGATTATTAAATACGATTATCACAATTTACATTGAATGTTATTAATGTTTAAGGGATAGTTCACCCAAAAACGAAAATGTGATGTTAATCTGCTTACCCCTAGTGCATCCAAGATGTAGGTCTGTTTGTTTCTTCAGTAGAACACAAATTAAGATTTTTAACTTCAACTGATCCAGTCATAATGCATGTGAATGGGTAACATTTCTATGAGAGTAAAAAAAAAAACATGCTTAGACAACATGCACAAAAACCCTGCTGCTCCTGACGACACATTGATGTCTTAAGACACGAACCGATCGGTTTCTGTGAGAAACCGAACAGTATTTATTTTTTTTTTTTTACCTCACATCCAGACGAATCTCATCTCGTATCAATACTTCCTTCTAGTAAGGTCAAACTGGCACGATCATTGATATATATAGTGCCTGCGTGGATCGGTCGAATGAGGCATCTACATAATATATATCTATACACGCGCCGGTTTGACCTTTCTATGGTCAAACCGGCCATACTTGACTTACACATTTTCGTTTGTGGGTGAACTATTCCTTTAATTTTATTGTTGTGACTTATTTTGACAGCTGAGAACACCAGAGTCTGAGCACACACCATATTCAGCGTCTTGATTAGCTTAAGATCTTTTTAACAGTCTGACTGTTATACTAAGAAAGTAGACATTATATGAAAAAGTATGAGTGTTTGCCGTGTGGTTGATGTCCAATGTCACTAGCTGACAAGAAATACATAATCATGTTTCGCTTGGTCCCCTTAAAGTTGCATTGGATTGTCTCCTTAGCATAAGGGTTGAGAGGTCTATCTATTACCTTTTTCCATGTTTGTTAGTTCATATAGGCTGTGTGCACAGCTTTTTAAAAATGGCAGGTGCTATTGCGCATGCATTCTACCAGTTAGTGTGCACTTTCATCACTGGTAGTTACTATTATTCTGGGTTAAGCCTTGTTTATACTTAGGGTTGGGCATCGAGAACCGGTTCCAACTTGGAACCGTTTAAAAAATAATGATGCCATTGGAAAATTTGTTTTTGATTCCGACATGCTAGTAGCAGTCCTAATATGACTGCTGTAAATACTGTTGTGATTTTTACTCAATTCACCGATGACGTAGTGTTTTTTAGATCATGTGTCACTTGAGGTGTGGTTATGAGTGTATCAGATAACCCCTCCCCCTTTTTGATATGGGTCACCAGCTAAGAATACTATCTTGACAATATGAGAATGCTCCCCAAAAGAGCGGTTCAATAATTCAGAATTAATGTAAATTAGAGGGAGTTGGTCAACTGATTTATCTGAAGGATTTGTGAGTCTGGACATCTAGTAGAGTCTTTGAACATCAACACAATGAAGACACAGTGTAATAAAATAAATGAAATGTATTAACAATAGATATGCAAGAGTAAATACTTCAATGATTTATAATGCTAGTATAAGTATAGTATAATATGCACTATTTAAGGATAGTAAACTAATAACCAAAAGGAAAAGTAATGAATAAAAAAATAACCCTAACCCTAATTCAAATTGATCAGGAAACCCTAGTCGACATTCGCCTCTCACAACGTAGCGCTCTAAACACACCTCTTCAGCATACAGAATAATATTAAGTGTACTTTGAATGATTACATAATCGTGATTATTAATTTGATTAATTGTGCAGCCCTAGTGTGGATCATAAGCTGCTTGTGTGGATGCACACAAAGGATGAGGTCACTTGATTGGATGTTGTACATTTATGGCATTGCACCAGTTAGAAACGTGCTTGGTTTTAATGTTATTTTAAGGTGGGACAGGATTAAATGAATGGCAAAACTCAGCATTGTGTTCACATAACCCCGCTGTCACCTCAGATACACCTCAGTTTGGGAGCCACTGCACTTGAGCATTTGAATGTTTCAAAAAAAGTACCTATCTTCTAAATTCTGCTGATGTGTACATTACTGCTCTAATTGAAAAATAAATGTACAATTGTGTGATATTCTTGACCTGTCTGCAATCTCCCGCTGGAATGTTCCTGTTGCCAAAAAGCCAAGCATTGACAACAGGCGGTACGTGTAGAGGAATGCTTTGGGATCTTCTGGACTCCCTTCTGATGATGCTTTTCACTGCATGGTAATTGCTTGCAATGGTGCTGGAGGTAGCACAGATGCTGGCGCTGGATTAAAATTTAAATGGTCTTTTTGTGGTTTTATATTGACAGACACAAGTATATATCGTGATTCGAATAAAGAATACATTTCTCCATCAAAATCCTCTGGATCCGTTGTTATGCGAACTGAAAGCATCTTCTTCTAAGGTAAATTATTCCATTAATTACATAAACAGAGAATATTTGTTTTCAATTGGATTAATATTATTTAAAACCTCACATTTCAACATTTCTTAAGACATGTCTCATGTTTGTGTGACAAGTATTGGCTAAGTTACAGTTCATTTTCTGACAAGTATCAGATTGGATTTAATTGAGAGAGAGGCTGCAGATCAAGCACAACATTTTGTTTTTATTGTGAGTGTACACAAATAAAAGTAGACACTTGACAGATTATAATGATGTATAACACTTGCCTGAATGACCAAAAGAGTATTTTGAGTACATAGCTTGTCAAAATGTTATGCTTGATCAGTGTACATCATATTCATAATTCCCCTGCTATATTGCTAAATCTACCCAACAGAAAAATATTCCACCAGGAGCATTGCTATTGTAAGAGGGGCTAGGGTACGCCTGAGGAAGCTCCAGTTGCTTTTAAATGGGTCCAATATAGTAATGCAGGCATACACGTAAATATGAAACTTTTAGGGACTTCATTTATTTGTCAGAGGTCATATCGTTACACACACACTGACATACACACACACTGCAGTCTAACTCACTTCACCTGCATGCTCTCTCGCACTTTCTTTGAGGATATCCCTTTTTAACATTTTTGTTTTGTTTACATAGGAGTGTGCATGTCAGTGCGCCAATTCCACATACGTATTAATAACATCACTGCATCAACCAAATTACTCAATTTACATATTACAAAATAAATCTTACACTATGATTGGACATCAGGGTTACTCTTCCTAAGTTGAAACATTGGTATTTTGTTGTTTAATTAAAATAAATAGTCATTATCTGCAAATAAATGCTCTAAATTACAATATTTTTATTTGAAATTTGGAAATAAGAAATGTTAATAATAACATCAGAGAGACTGTACATTTTTTTCCAGAGCTGTAGATAGTGAAAATATGAACAATTATGCTGTTGAAATCCAACAAGTGACAGTATTATATATATATATATATCAATCAATGATTAAGAGTATTCTCACACATAATATTGCTTCATGGTATGGCAATTTGTGTCAAAGATACATTTCTGCTCTGTGACAAACAGAATGGACAATAAAGTTCAACTCAACTATTAGCCATTTCTACTGTAGAATATACACTCACCTAAAGGATTATTAGGAACACCTTAAAATTTCTCATTAATGCAACCAATCACATGGCAATTGCGTCAATGCATTTAGGGGTGTGGTCTTGTTGATGCTAGAGGTCAGAGGAGAATGGGCCGACTGATTCAAGCTGATAGAAGAGCAACTTTGACTGAAATAACCACTCGTTACAACCGAGGTATGCAGCAAAGCATTTGTGAAGCCACAACACACACAACCTTGAGGTGGATGGGCTACAACAGCAGAAGACCCCACCGGGTACCACTCATCTCCACTACAAATAGGAAAAAGAGGCTACAATTTGCACGAGCTCGCCAAAATTGGTTAGTTGAAGACTGGAAAAATGTTGCCTGGTCTTGATTTCTGTTGAGACATTCAGATGGTAGAGTCAGAATTGACTGAACACAGAATAACATGGATCCATCATGCCTTGTTACCACTGTGCAGGCTGGTGGTGGTGGTGTAATGGTGTGGGGGATGTTTTCTTGGCACACTTTAGGCCCCTTAGTGCCAATTGGGCATTGTTTAAATGCCACGGCTTACCTGAGCATTGTTTCTGACCATGTCCATCCCTTTATGACCACCATGTGCCCATCCTCTGATGCCTACTTCCAGCAGGATAATGCACCATGTCACAAAGCTCGAATCATTTCAAATTGGTTTCTTGAACATGACAATGAGTTCACTGTACTAAAATGGCCCCCACAGTCACCAGATCTCAACCCAATGGAGCATCTTTGGGATGTGGTGGAACGGGAGCTTCGTGTCCTGGATGTGCATCCCACAAATCTCCATCAACTGCAAGATGCTATCCTATCAATATGGGCCAACATTTCTAAAGAATGCTTTCAGCACCTTGTTGAATCAATGCCACGTAGAATTAAGGCAGTTCTGAAGGCGAAAGGGGGTCAAACACAGTATTAGTATGGTGTTCCTAATTTAGGTGAGTGTAGTTGGTAAACTTTCTTTCAGTCTGTCTGTCAAACACCTCAACCACTCGTAATGTCAACGAACTGATTTTTCTATTTTCATTCTAGATAAAATGATTATTAAAAAATACAACAACAAAAGAATACAATAAATAATTTAGCACAAAACGCCATTGAGCAATTCAAATAAACAGCAGATATAAAATATAAAATAAATTTACATACAGTTCTGTCTCTTGTGAGTTCTGCCCTTGTTCCGGACGAAGTCTCTTATGTTTCGGATTGTTCGAGAATCAAGAATGGGGTGCTCTGCCTTCTTGCAAGCCACACATTCAGAAACAGTTGCCAGCTTCCCTTTTGTGATGTGCTCCCCAAAGTACTTCATGACTGCTTTGACCTCTGAACTGGCCCATGGTCTTTTCACACAGGCTCTTTTTTCCTTTCGTCTGTCATCTTCTATAAAAAATACATAGAGTTGGTCAATTTCAATTTACAACATAGTTAAATCCTGTATACACAAGAAAGTAATTCAAGGGAAAGTTCACCCAAAAATGAAAATTCTGTTATTAATTATTCGCCCTTGTGTCATTCCAAACCCTTAAGCCCACATGTGTCGAACTCAAGGCCCACCACATAATTGTATGTGGCCTGCGAGAGCATATGATTGTCTTAAAATTAAAAGTGTATGCTGCTTTATATCGTAAATTGACCATAAACTACATCACCCACAATGCATGCATCAGTGTTTTAACTAAGCGGTGAAGTTAAGAAATATATACAAATAAATCACAAAATGTTCAAAAAGAGAAAAACTGATGCAGAAGGAAGGCAACTTAATGAAAGGTGGGAAACCGAATACATGTTTTTTCTTCAGAAAGAAAACCCGATATGTGTTTTGTGTTGTTAGGGAGTTTCGGTAGTGAAGGAGTACAATATACGTTTGCATTTTAGACACCAGACACGGAGCTATAGGTATGCCAAATTTAGCCTCCAATAAAAACAACAACTTGTCCAAGAACTAAAAGTCAGACCACAATCACAGCAGGACATGTTCACAGCCCTGGATGGGAGACCTGGATAGGAGACTCCTGGGAAAACTAGGAGTCTGCTGGTAGAGGTGTTAGTGAGGCTAGCAGGGGGAGCTCACCCTGTGGTCTGTGTGGGTCCTAACAACCCTGTAAAGTGTTTGGGAAACTATACTGTCAAAGACCACTGTCCTTCGGATGAGACGTTAAACCAAGGACCTGACTCTCTGTGGTCATTAAAAATCCCAGGATGTCCTCCGATAAAGAGTAGGGGTGTAACCCCGGCATCCTGGCCAAATTTGCCCATTGGCCACTGTCCATCATGGCCTCCTCATCATCCCTAGACAGGTCCTTCTCAAAAACTTAGCATATTGTGATAAAAGTTCATTGTTTTCCATAATGTAATGATAAAAATGTAACTTTCATATATTTTAGATTCATTGCATACCAACTGAAACATTTCAGGTCTTTTATTGTTTTAATACTGATGATTTTGGCATACAGCTCATGAAAACCCAAAATCTCAAAAAATTAGCATATCATGAAAAGGTTCTCTAAACGAGCTATTAACCTCAGTCATTTTATGTAGGCTTTACACTCTGATGTTTACATTTTCAAATAAACTGTGAAAATGTGTCAAATTAACTTTTTGTACCAATGGAGTCTGTGTGTCATACAGTAAGATAGACCCACTGTACTCGTATGATGACATTCATTTTTGAGAGAACTACTTATTGTATTAAGCTGAAATTTAGAATTTTGACTAATTAGGACCTTCTGGCCCCAACAGCAAACAATATTTCAAAAAGTTATGATAGACCCACTGTCCTCACATAAGGACATCTTTTTCTGCAAAACGACTTCCTGTACAAAAACAAATTTTAGGTATTGTACTTATTAGGTCCTACATATCCCAAATAGCAAGAACAATTATAAAATGCACATCAGGCAAACTCGGGTCTCCGGAGGTTAAGTCCAAGAATCCAGAAAAAATTTGTCATGGTTTGCACAAAAATATGAAGCAGCACAACTGTTTTCAACAAAATGTTTCTTGAGCAGCAAATCAGCATATTAGAATGACTTCTCAAGGATCATGTGACATTGAAAACTGAAGTAATGATGAATAATTTAGCTTTGATCACAGGAAGGGTTTTTCCAGCATAGAGAATTATGAGACGACTGTCAAATTTTGTGCCACCTCTGGCAAACAACACAATTCAGACAAGGCGATCAAAGACTTTAAAGAAATAAGAACAGTGCACTCACATACTTCTGAATAGGAGAAAGTGGAAAAATGAGTCCCAGCTTTTAAATAAAAGAGCCAATCGCTAGTCGAACATTAATTCAGACCCCCTTTGGGCGAAAATCTAGTTTTGGTACGGGATAGTATAAAAATCATTATGTCTATGGAAAGCATAGAATTTTGCATTGAATTTACAAACTTTTTGAATTCCCTTGAAAAGGGGGGGCAAACATAGATGGCGTGATTACCTGGAAAATCAGTTACAGGGGCAGCTGCAACCGGTGATTCTTCTCCTGGCACATCACCGGAATCATGCTCCATAAAATTACGGAAATGTGAATTACGCCTGTGAAGTGAAACAATCATATTACTTCTCAATAGGTCAACACTGATAAAGTTAAGTATTTATCATTATGTTAACCTTTATTTTTCTTGGCCAACTGGTGGATAATTTTGCTTGTTTTAAGCAAAAACTCACTTCATTTTGATATTTTTCCCCAGAAAACAAGAATAAATATCTTATGTCATTTTTCTCATCTAGTAAATGCATCTTGATTTAAGAATTTGTAGATATTTAGACTAGAAACAAGACAAAAATACTAAGTAAGAAGAGCATTTTTTGCAGTGTAACTGTTTACTAGGATACACTGCAAAAAATGCTCTTCTTACTTCGTATTTTTGTCTTGTTTCCAGTCTAAATATCTAAACATTCTTAAATCAAGATGCATTTACTAGATTAGTCAAATTACATAATTTTTCTTGTTTTCTTGAAAATAAAATCAAAATGAAGTGAGTTTTTGCTTAAACAAGCAAAATTATCTGCCAATGGGGTGAGAAAAATAAACTTATTTCTGTTTGGGACAGAAACAAGAAACAAGATTTCATTCAGAAACAAGATTATTTTTTGTACTCGCCATGCCAGGCATTTTAAGAATGTGAATTTGATCATTTAAGTGCCAGGAGACTTGAAAGAGAATGGCTTTTGATAATCAATTTCAAAACGACCACATTTTAAAAAACAATTAAAAAAGCCCAGCCCTAGTCTTATGTCGATAGACCTCAAGATCTCTGAAGGGGCATAGTAAATGTAGCTTCTCGGGATCTGCCGACACATAAGGATGCGGATGAAAGGCCTGAAGGTTTGTTGACCAGGCCACACTGGTGGGCACCTTGGGCTCACTCGAGAAGAACTTTTTCATCCTACCCGGGGCAAACTTAATACAGGAGAAGAGCCTGCAGATCTCCCACTATTTTAAGAGAGATAATCACTAACAGAAATGCTGTCTTTAGAGCATACAAAAACTCTTCTCACCCTAAATATACACGAATCCCTCCAGTGTGAGCTTTCATGTGGCTGTATCGAGTTCCTTTATGAGTGAATCTCTTTCCACACAGTTTGCAGGAGTAAGGCTTCTCTCCAGTGTGAACTACCACATGGGCTTTAAGACTTTCTTTTCCAGTGAACGCTTTCCACACTGTTGGCAGCTGTAAGGCTTCTCTCCAGTGTGAACTCTCATGTGGACTTTAAGGTTTGTTTTGTTTGCTGCAGCTCATCCCACAGTGATGGCACATGTAAGGCTTCTCTCCGGTGTGAGTTATCACGTGTGTCTTAAGCTGTTCCTTGTCTTTGAAACTCATTCCACATTGATGGCATACACAACAGCTCTCTTTTATGTGAATCTTCATATGGTTAATAAGGGTCTCTTTACGTGTGAAACATTTCCCACACTGATCACATGTGAAAGGCTTCTCTCCAGTGTGAGTTCTCATGTGAGTCTTCAGATTTCCTTTTTGATTCAAGGTTTTTCCACACAGTTTGCAGGTGTAAGGGCTCTTTCCAGTGTGAACCATCATGTGGGTTAAATGGGTTCCTTTCTGTGTGAAACTCTTTCCACACTGATCACATGTGTACGGCTTCTCTCCAGTGTGGATTCTCATGTGAGTTTTAAGATTTCCTTTTTGAGTGAAACTCCTTCCACACTGTTGGCACGTGAAATGACTTTTATCTGCTGTCTTTTGATCTCTTTTTGGTAAAGTCTTTTCGGTCTGTGAGCAACTAAATGCATTTTCTCCAGTTGTGAAATCATGTTTCTCATACTGATCTTTCTCTTCTGTTTCATTGAGATCTTGAATCTCCTCTTTCAGCGCTATTAGGTCTAAGGCAAAAAAGGAGAAAACATGTTAACCCCAGTTTAATGGCACAAAGTAACAGACATCGAAACATTTAGACATTTAAAGCATCAAAAACCCTCAATATAGCTGCAAACAACAATAAAAGGCTCAAGCTCTACGACGCCATCGTCACATGGTGGGAAGTTGCATTTAAATTTGTAAATGAATTGAACTTTCTAGAAAAGTTCAGTTCAGCCCCAATTAGACACACCAGAACCAGCTAATCAAGCTGGAGCTAAACTCTGCAGGACAGTAGCTCTCCAGGACCAGGTTTGGACACCCCAGGTCTAGATCAATCCCTAATCAAACACACCTGAACTATCTAACCAGTCTCCATGGTTGCTTGAAAACTACAGGCAGGCGTGTTTAAGGACGGAGTTAAACTCTGCAGGACAGTGACCCTCCAGAACTGAAGTTCATTGTTTCCTCGATCCTGAGGCATCTGAGTTTCTCCCAGTTCCTGATGCTAAAAAACATCCCCACAGCATGATGCTGCCACCAACATGTTCCACTATATTGGCCAGGTGATGAGCGATGCCTTTTTTTTAGGGAAGTTAGGATGCATCATGAAATTTGTACTTAAGCACGGTTCACACCGCCATTGACAAAGCGACATGATCCCATTCAGTTTAAATGAAGAGCTGGTGACGTCCGTCTTTGGTAACAGAACCCAGGCAGGTCAACTGATAGGACTCACACAACAAAAGTTCAGAAATAATAACTTTATGCAAATGAGGAGCGTATTCTCACAGTAGAAAGACTAGTGGCATACAAAGAGACAAAGGCTTCAGGCTGCAAAAGATATAGGAAATAAACCACGGCTTGTAACCAGCTATTTAATCTGTGACATTGTCAAATCATTATGCTATTTTGTTTGAAAACCAAGCGTTTTTCACACTGATGTATGATGTTCTGAATATTATTAGCTTTATGTGCGTCACACAAAATGGTGCAAAATATAAAAACAATTAATTTCTGTAGAGCTAGTCATCTGAATAAGGATCAAATGAGTGAGTTCAGCTTTGAGAATGAAACCAACCTGTTTGTGTCTCAGTTTCTTCATGTTTGACTCTCAATGTTTCTTCAAACTTTGTGTCTTCAATTTCCAAATTAATAAACGCCATCTTTGTTTGTTCCTTGGTGTCATCGTGTTTCACTCCGAAAGTCTCTTCAATCTTAATGTCTTCACTCTCCACTTTAAAAAACGCCATTTTTATATTAGTGTGTCACGTGGATCTCAGCTGGCAGAAAACAAGAAATAACAGTGTTTTTCATGTTGGTCTAACAGTAGTACAGCAATCATGTATCATCAAATGTGAAAATCATTATGTAAATTAAATATACACGAATTCTTATTAAAATTATTAAGTCAAGAGTTGTGGATGAAGTTGTCGTCTTTTGTTGTTTGATTAATCTTAAAAACAGACAGCAGCGCAACAGAGATATTAGGCTATGTTTACAAGGATACTCACTAAGACACCATTTTAATATAATTATGAGAGAATTAGAAGAGGTGAAAGTGAACTCAATTCAGTATTCGAGCGCTGTCTGAGAAGCTGCTTTCCGCTTTTCCCCAGACGGTCCTTATTAACAAGCCCTGCTGTATTTTGTACAGACTTCATTTCATTTTAGCAAGTATTTAATTTAGAAAATTATGCAACAGACATAATACAGCTCAGTAACTTCACAAATTTTATTAATAAACCATCGGTTTGTTGTACCGGCATTTTTCATGCTATCATTATAAATGTTTGTTTTTGTTCTCACTGCATTTACACCATTTTGACCAGCAGGTGTCGGCAGGGTGTTTCGAGTGAATCTTTTGGCGTAGCAATTGGTTCACTTGAGTTTACTTGCCAATGCATCCCAATCATGCGGCTCCTCCCCCAGTATCTGTTGAAGCCGATACGGAAGTGACTTAAACTGCAGTTCCTCGACTGGCCACTAGAGAACGGCTCCAGAAGAAGCAGAATCTCATTGAGCTCATGTTAAAATGCCCAACTTTACAGCAGAATTAAACATGATTACAGTCTGGGACAAATTGTGGTTTTGGTCTATGCGGTTTTGCCCTTCATGACGACTGTGAGGGAGGTGATTTTTTTCTCATTCGTTTACATTATACAACGCCTTAAATTTCTGCATAATTAAGGGCGTGGCCACTTTGAGTGACAGGTGGATAGCTGTTTATCTGTTAGTCATCGCGTCACCTCAGCTCCGCCCGTGTCCCGCCTCTTTACCCATTGTCTGTTATCCGGGAGTGATGGCGACGGCCAGCTCGACCCTACTTTATGCTTCAGAACTGCTCTACAGAATCCTATGGGTGACTACAGACATATTTTTATATCCGCACACTTATGCACTATTCTATGCCATTTTGTCATATAAAGAGTGTAATCAATGTTCACACTGAGAATTACAACAAAAATAAATGCACTACAAATACCCCGATGATGCACTTATTTAACCATAAAACCCTAAGTGTGCTTTAATTACATCGAGGAAGAAGAGGGGCGATCAGACTCTGATGATGTCCGCATGTGGTCCATCAAATTTGTTTATTTAACCCTGTTTCTACAATATATTTCATTACTCTTCATCTTCAATATATTCCCTTTTCCTAATATCCAATTGATCTTTTATTATTATACTTTTAATTTCTTACCTTTAAAGTTCACTATAGTTTTA
This sequence comes from Gobiocypris rarus, assembly GCA_023029165.1. Lineage (NCBI taxonomy): Eukaryota > Metazoa > Chordata > Actinopteri > Cypriniformes > Gobionidae > Gobiocypris > Gobiocypris rarus. The sequence continues at coordinate 2,620,004 of CM040923.1, forward strand.
AATCTCTTTATATTATATTTCCTACATTTTAATATTGCATGCTCAACCGTTTCTAATTACCCCACAAAAGGCACATTAACCTGTAATATGTTTACCTATTTTGTATAGTGATGCATTTGGTGTAATCTTGTTAAACACAGCAAAAAAAAAAAAAAAGATTTTCTTATTTAGTATTTTTGTCTTGTTTCCAGTCTAAAAAATGCTTACATCAAGATGCATTTACTAGATAAGATAGATATTTTTTTCTTGTTTTCGGAAAAATCAAATCAAAATAAAGTGAGTTTTTGCTTAAACCAAGCTAAATGATCTGCCAATGGGGTCAGAAAAATAGTCATTTTACTCATCTAGTATTTTAAGAATTGAACTGGAAGACAAAATACTATATAATAAAAGCCTTTTTATCTTTTTTTTTTTGCTGTGAATTCAGCTCATATTTCCTATATCTTCCAAAATTTCTTTGACTGATCAGCTATGTCTCACTTCTTCCACAATCTTTGATTTAATTTGTCCTCCTCCTAATGGAACTTAAATCTCGATGTCCTTTATTTTTTGCTAACGGATCTGCCAGTTCATTTCCATTGATTACTGTGGGCCAGTATCCAACACAAATTAACATATATTTTCACATTTTTGAGAGATTTGAATATGGGGTGTTTCCGTGACATGGCCTTTACACTGTCACACAAGATAAAAATGAACTGAATTAGTATTGTCATCATTTAAAATGCAATACATGGTAAAACATTTCTTTGTCTTAAATGGACATGCTGATATAAAAACTGCCTTTTCTTTAGATATTTTTGTCTCAAGCTTGGTTCAGTAGACTACATCTTTTATAAATTAAAAGGAAAAGCATCCAACTGTTAATAAATACATCAGGCATACTTTTACAAGTGTCTATTTTAGTAAATGACAATAATCGTACTAGGCTAAGGATTCATTTTGTCACTGAAAACCACGTCCTCCGGTGTGACACTATATCCGAGTTTAAATCGGGCAATCGAAGTTTAAGTGTAATTAGTTGTATAATTAGTTGAAGGACTCTGGTCAAAGTCATGTTACTGTGAAGCCCATGATGTGCACTTGGTAAGATTTTGCAACACCTCTATATTCCTAATTATTTATGTCACAGCATAGGACACATTTCAGTAAATATGTTCAAAAACAGTGAAAGAAATTAGTTAGACTTCACACTACATAACAATATGCATGCTTTCCTCAAAAGTCAAGTACATTAATTTGGCTTGTATATATTTCTCTCAATATAATTGTTTTCATGTACTTATTTATTCTTGTCTAAGTTTACATCTACCTTTGCCATGGTGGGGTTATTCCTACTGCTACAGATGATCCTAACACTATTAGTGAATATTTATCTACTTCACTGTTTACTGTCCATCCATAACCCCTTCCTGGATTACTTTTAAATTCCCTTCAGTCCTCTAGTACTTCTTTTGGCTTGATGTTCTGGTTTACTGCTTTTCAATCTACTCCAATATGCCAGAGATATTTAGCTGCTTCTTACATCTATTGGCAGTTTTTCTGTCTCTATCATTAAGGCATTATGTTGAGGTGCCCCGGTGCATATTCTGAAAGCTTTAGCCTGTATTATATTTCATTTTTAATGCTTTTGCATAGATTTAAACACTTAAATGATTAAAAACACTGACCTTTCTTCAGCCGAATCACAACAGAGCAGCAGCCTGATGACATCACTCCAGCACACCAAAATAAAAGTCCCGTTCACATGCTGAAATCACAAAAGCACACAGAAACTTGCATTCACTGCTTCTCCGGCTTGGTATTTTTGTCTTGTTTCCAGTCCTAATATAAAAAAATTCTTGAATCAAGATGTATTTACTAGCTAAGTACAATGACATACAATTTAAAAAATAAAAATGTCGTTTTTGCTTAAAACAAGCAAAAATATCTGCCAATGGGGTGAGAAAAATAATCTTATTTTTGATTGGGACAGGAGCAAGAATTCAATCAGAAACAAGATTATTTTTCTCCCCCCATTGGCAGATAATTTTGCTTGTTTTAAGCAAAAACTCACTTCATTTAGATTTGATTTTCAACAAAACAAGAAAAAACATCTTATGTCATTTTACTTATCTAGTATCTGAATATTACAAAATGGAGTTTTATAAAGTGTGTGATGTGGATATGCAGGACGTTTTGAGCAGGAAGGGTTGCTGATGCTAAGGAGTCTGGAAAACGTCCTGTTCACTGGGGTTAGATGATAATGTGGTACAAATGTACCCAGAACTGGACAAAATATCCCTCACCGTACAGTTGACAATGCTCAGAGTAAAGCATACACTCAAAAAAATGCTGGGTTGTTTCTGTAAACAAATTGTCGGGTTGATTGTGCTGGGTCAAATACTGTAGTATATTATAGTAAAATTACTATTTTATAATGTTTTTGAACCATATACACTCACCTAATTATTTCAATTTCTCATTATTGCAATTATCTAATCAACCAATCACATGGCAGTTGCTTCAATGCATTTAGGGGTGTGGTCTTGGTCAAGACAATCTCCTGAACTCCAAACTGAATATCAGAATGGGAAAGAAAGGTGATTTAAGCAGTTTTGAGCGTGGCATGGGAGAAGCGTCCAGGTCCGTGAAGAGCCGCGAGCCATATGTAAGTGTTTTTGTAAATACTCCGTTTTGTTGTATTACTTAGTGTATTGCGTGCTAGAAGAAGGATACATTTCGATTTTGCACTTATCTATCTTGTCATAATCGTACTGTGTTAGCATATTGCATTTGAATTATAACCAGGGCTGTTTTGCCGCGCTGCATAAGTCAAACGTTATTGTTATTGTTATTGGTGGCTTTTAGCACAGGTAGTGAGTCATACTTTTCGTTTCGATTCGAGCCATTGACAGGCTTTTGACTTGATCCTTTGGGCTAATTACAAAAGCGTCCACAGCTGTTCTTGCTCAAATAGTAAAAGGTGTGTATTTAATAAGCTTGTCAGCGCTGGCGCGGAAGCGTCAGCGGAAGCGTTCAGCCCTCGTGTTCAGCCTCCTCGTGTGAAGACCGACTCGGGTAAAGACATCTTCTTTCGACTCTACCTGTGATCGACTCCACCGAAGAGCGAACACCGATACAGCACTTAAGTATCTCTTTTTTCTGTCCTTTTCCACCTTCCTTTCTCTTACAATGTGCTTTCAATACATTCCCACTGTCTCTCCACGCTCCACTTTCACACCCAGAAGGCAGCGCAACACTGCTAATCTGCGTCCTATTCCCTCCTCTACTAAAGCCCCTCCCTCTTTTTCTGTTGGTCTATGTAACTGTCAGTCAGCTGTCAACAAAGCTGATTTCATTCCGGCCTTTGCCTCTCACTCCACTCTCAATATCTTGGCTTTGACTGAGACCTGGATCCGTCCAGATGACTCAGCAACCCCTGCTGCGCTCTCTAACAATTTCTCTTTCTCACACACTCGTCACACTGGGAGGGGCGGAGGAACAGGTCTTCTCATTACTAACAATTGGAAATACTCAACCCACACCTCTCTATGCAACAACAACTCATTCGAATACCATGCTATTACAGTCTCAACTCCCGTTAAAATCCATCTTGTAGTCATTTACCGTCCCCCAGGTCAATTGGGCACCTTTGTTGAGGAACTAGATGTGCTGCTGTCCTCATTTCCGGAGGATGGCAGCCCACTTCTAATTCTTGGCGACTTCAATATTCACCTGGACAAACCATATGCTACAGACTTCCACTCCCTCCTAGCCTCATTCGATCTCAAACGACATGTCACCTCACACACCCACAAATCTGGTAACCAACTTGACCTCATATACACACGCAACTGCACTACAGATAATATCCTGGTCAAACCCTACACACCTCAGACCATTACTTCATCACTTTTAATCTACAACTTACTGCCCCCGCATTCCCAATCCCACAACCAGTTACTTTCAGACGAAACCTACGCTCTCTTTCTCTCTCTCATCTCTCCTCCGCTGTGTCATCCTCTCTTCCCTCACCCACACAGTTCTCATCCATGGATGTCAACACTGCAACAGACACTCTATGCTCTACTTTAACTTCTTGTCTAGATAGTCTCTGCCCTCTGTCTTCTAGGCCAGCACGCCCCACTCCTGCTAACCCATGGTTATCTGATGTTCTTCGTGAACACCGGACAAAACTAAGGGCAGCAGAGAGAAAATGGCGAAAATCAAACGACCGCCTGACCTGAGTAAATATCAATCTCTGCTCTCATCATTCTCAGATGATGTCCATGTGGCTAAATCCTCATATTTCCACAACAAAATCAACAGCACCTCTAACACACGCACACTCTTCAGAACATTCAACTCTCTCCTCTGTCCACCTCCACCACCTCCCACCACCTCCTTATCTGCAGACGACTTTGCCCACTTCTTCACAAATAAAACTACAACCATAAGCAGTCAGTTCCCACCCCCGCACACACAGGATTTTAGATCAGCCACACCCACAGCCAAACATCTTCTCTCCTCCTTCTCTACACTCACTGAGGCAGAAGTATCTAAACTTCTCCTCTCCAGCCATCCCACCACCTGCCCTCTAGATCCTATCCCCTCACACCTTCTACAAGCCATCTCTCCCACACTTCTACCAGCCCTCTCACTCACACACACACACATCTCTCCCACACTTCTACCAGCACTCACACACATCATCAACACATCTCTCAGCACTGTTTTTTTCCCTACCACATTCAAGCAGGCCCGGGTCACCCCACTGCTTAAGAAACCCACTCTAGACACATCACTTCTAGAGAACTACAGACCTATTTCTCTCCTGCCTTACATAGCAAAAACACTTGAGCGGGTTGTTCTCAACCAGGTTTCATTTTTCCTCTCACAGTCAAATCAGCTGGACGTTAACCAGTCAGGTTTCAAAAAGGCCCACTCAACAGAGACTGCATTACTGTCAGTCACTGAAGCCCTGCGGATGGCAAAAGCTGCTTCCAGATCATCAGTCCTTATCCTCGATCTATCTGCTGCATTTGACACAGTGAATCACCAGATTCTTCTGTCCACCCTCTCATCACTGGGCATCACAGGGACTCCACTCCACTGGTTTGAGTCTTACCTCACAGGTAGGTCTTTCAAGGTTGCCTGGAGGTGAGGTATCCAAAGCACATCAACTGACCACGGGGTTCCTCAGGGCTCAGTGCTGGGACCTCTACTCTTCTCCATTTACACTACGTCACTGGGACCCATCATACAGGCACATTACTTCTCATACCATTGCTATGCTGATGACACTCAACTCTATCTTTCATTTAAACCAGATGACCCCACAGTAAATGGACGCATCTCAAGCTGTCTGGCAGACATCTCGGCATGGATGAAAGAACACCACCTTCAGCTCAACCTGGCAAAGACTGAGTTTCTCGTCTTCCCTGCCAATCCGACTCTACAACACAACTTCACCATCCAGCAAGGTTCATCTCTGATTACCCCTCAGGGTCGGTCAGAAATCTTGGAGTAATCTTTGACGACCAGCTGTCCTTCAAAGACCACATTTCAAAGACAGCTCGATCATGCAGGTTTGCTCTGCACAACATCAGGAAGATCAGACCGTTCCTTACAGAGCATGCAACACAACTTCTCGTCCAGGCCCTTGTCATTTCTAGGCTTGACTACTGCAATGCGCTTCTGGCTGGTCTTCCATCGTGTGCAATCAAAACTCTTCAATTGATTCAGAATGCTGCAGCACGTCTTGTATTCAATGAGCCCAAAAGGGCCCATGTCACACCTCTCTTCATCTCTCTGCACTGGCTGCCACTTGATGCCCGCATCAAGTTCAAGGCCTTGACACTCGCTTATGGATCCACCACAGGCTCGGCACCAGCATATTTCGACTCGCTCCTACGAGTCTACACCTACCAGAAGCCTTCGCTCAGGTAAGGAGCGAGGCTTATGGTACCATCACAGAGAGGCATGAAATCCCTCTCCAGAACTTTTTCATTCACCGTTCCTGGCTGGTGGAACAATCTTCCTACCTCCATCCGGATGGCAGAATCACTGTCATCATTCAAAAGACAGCTAAAAACTCATCTCTTCCGTGAACACTTATCATAAAAAAATAAAAATAAAAAATAAAAAAACTCTTCTCTGCCTTCCTTATTCTAGCTTAAGCTTATTCTATGTAATATCCAAAGCTTGGTATTTAAGGCACTTTTTGCATTTTGCGCCTATTCATGACCGATCGCTTCCTGTACTCCTATGTTGTAAGTCGCTTTGGATAAAAGCGTCTGCTAAATGCCTAAATGTAAATGTAAATGGCATGGTTGTTGGTGCCAGACGGGCCAGTCTGAGTATTTCACAATCTGCTCAGTTACTGGGATTTTCACGCACAACCATTTCTAGGGTTTACAAAGAATGGTGTGAAAAGGGAAAAATATCCAGTATGCGACAGTCCTGTGGGAGAAAATGCCTTGTTGATGCTAGAGCTCAGAGGAGAATGGGCTGACTGATTCAAGCTGATAGAAGAGCAACTTTGACTGAAATAACCACTCGTTACAACCGAGGTATGCAGCAAAGCATTTGTGAAGCCACAACACGCACAACCTTGAGGCGGATGGGCTACAACAGCAGAAGACCCAACCGCAGAAAAATGCGGGAGTTTTTCGTGATCGTTGTGGGCAAAAATCCTTGATTATGCGGCGCGTTTTCTTAAAAAATGCGATGGAATATGCGGCATATTTATGCAATTTTATGTGATGAAATTGCGTGAACTTGCAAAAACTGTGGTTTGATGAAAAAGAGAAAAAGTGATTCCCCAAGACCCTGTCCTAACTAGGCTACTACCTTAATGTAAAGAGTAGTGGTGGGCGTTATCGTTATGAGACTCTTATCGTGCGATTAAAAAAATATTGCCGTTAATCTATTCTCAAAGTTGGGTTGGGAGCTGGGTCTATACTACGCAAGCTATGATGACTTTCACCTTTAGCAGAATTGCATTGTAGGGAGCGAGAACGAGTCTTCGAACCTGCGTGTATGCTGTGAAATTACCACATCAAGCGTGAACGCTGTCTTCCTAACTCGGGTGCGCACCCGCGAACCGTTCTCGAGTCCTGACGAGCGTGACTGACGTACTGTAAGCAGAGAGCTGTACATGTCATTTCTGCTCGTCTTCAGCGTTCTTTAGAGTATTTACAGAACACCCCTGGCAGACAGACCCAAGTGCCATTACATACTGAAGCTTTGGTAACAAAATCAACAGTTCAAAAACAAAAATATTAAAGTGAGGTGAACAACGCTATTCATTCTGCCACCTTCTCGCTCGCAGTCGTTACCAAGTAATGGGGTAAACAGCTGCTGCTTTGATGACGCAAACGCACCCCCGGACCCAAATAATATCATATGAACACGGTCCAGGGAGCAATCGAACTCAGGTTCAGTCCTGGCAATCGAACCAATGTGTGAAAGCACCAGTCATTATTTAAGTAGCACACTTATTCTGAATGCCTTCAGCAGAATTCAAATGAGCCATTTAAATCTAGATTAATTCCAAATGAAGGAATTCGGCGTGAAGTCGGACAGCCGTTGTGTGTTCATCTGCTGTACACTCTTTATTGCGGTGCATTGTGGGATTGAATGAGTGCACTTAATAATGTCCACTATGGTTTCGAACACCACTACAAATGGCTGGCCCCTCAAATAATGCCCTATCCGAGGGAATAGGGGCCGATTTTGGATTCAGCCTGTAACTGCGTAGCTCATTGTCGGGGTTTGCAGCTTGATGTTCACGTCGCATCATTACGTTACTTCATAGCGTTCCCATGACAACAGGCGGGAATGGCTGCTCTTGTGTGAAGTAAATGTAACATTTTTCAACTTTCTGCTAAGATATATGGGACTTATTTGCAATGAAAATGCGGGGATTATGAAATCATGCAAGGCCACATATTTTGCATCCGAAAATCGGCAATTTATGCGGAAAAAGTGCGGCGTATTTGAAAAATTGCGGTCCCTGCATAAATATGCAGACTTTGGCTGATTATGCATTAAATCAGGCGATTGCCTGCAAAAATTAGGGATAGGCATTCGATTAAATTTTCTTAGTCGATCGTCAGCCGATTAATCATTTATATTTTTATAGGGTCTAACGGTTCTATATCTGCCAACTGTTTTGTGATATTTAGAAAAAAATTATAGATTTGTTACATGAGATTGCATAAAAAAAATCAATGGATTTCAATGACACCCGGTGGCTATTTGTGGTACAGCGCCTAAACAAAATCTCATGGGAACTTCAATTTTTGTGATATCAACTTCAAATTTGAAACACAAATTGGTTAGACATATGGCTTTAATTTGATACTAATTTAAGAGAACACAGAATTTTGTAACAGATATTTTATATAAAATATTAAATATTTAGTACAGTAAATTTGATTTTCAGTAAATTTTAACTTCCATAACTTTTTCATACTTTTATTTTTTGAATATATAATCTGCTGACTGTCTTCTTTCAAATGAGACCAAATGTATGCCTATACTCCAAAGCATTCTTGAATTGCAACCATTTAAGTTTGGATAGTGCATTTCATGTATATTTTTAAAAATGGGGGTGACAGTTAACAGGTTAAGTATGTCTAATAGGAGAGAACTGATGTGTAAACTGAATTTGGAGACATTTGAGTGTGTAACATTGAAGCTATTAACTCTTTTTGTAGAAGCCTTATGCTTTTCTGGTTTTACACTTTGCAGACAGTCCCTTAATGAGCCCCTACTCATCTCATAGAGATCTATTCATATTTTAATTTAGAGGGAAATTAGGCTGTAGCTCACTGTCTACGTTAAAGATTTGTGTTTTAACAATGCTGTTATTGTTCCGGGAAGTTGGATTCTGTGAATATATTGATAACTGAACTCATTAAAGTAAGCACAGACTATTTCTTTATATTTAAGCACAAGTTCAAATGAAACCCAATGCTTAACTTTCAAAACTTTCACTTAATTCAGATTGTTTGTGTTGCAAATGAGTGGCAACAAGACTGCAAACTAAAGCAAGTACACCAACAATACTGGCTTCCAAATACTTGATCATTTATTCCTTTTTCTTTTTTAGCAAAAAGCTCTGCAACACTTGAAGCGAGCTGAGGAGCTCTTAAACATTGTAACCGACACTCACAAATGTACTAGAAATCAACGTACAAGTGACCATTAAATATAAGGAACTACTATAAAAATATACATGGGTCAACCATTCAGATTCAAGTATTCAACAGCTCCACAGTATAAAAAATAATAATACATTGTAAAAGAAAATGTAAGTATTGAGAAAAAAAGTTTTGCAGACAAAATTTCACAGAAATAATAAAATAACAGGAGCGAACTAAGATCTAAGCAACAGACAATACAAGACAATAGGCTAAAAGAAAATGATGGCTTAAATATACAGAGCTAACAAAAGAAACTAGATAGGACAGGTGAAAGGAATCAAGAAAAAGGGAAACCCAATCAATAACTATGACTACCAATGAGGAGCTTGAACAAAAGGCACAGAAACACAAGGAAAGGAGTCCGAAACAAACTAAAAGTCCATAACACAGAAAATAAACCTGACATTTGATCGTTTTATATCTCTGCAACAGGTTTTTAGCAGCAATGATTTCCTACTAATTCATTTACAATGCTCCTTTTAATATAGCTGAATAAAGAATAATATATCAATATTTAATTTTAATATATTTTCTGTCGGATTTTAGTGTGTTACTTTAAATATAAGTGTGTTTATTTAATTTTATTGGATTTTTTTCATTAAAATTATTGAATTTCATTGAAAAGTCTAATATTAATACAAACATACAAAGAAACTAATTTAAAATACGAAATTTTTGGTTATTTCACTAGCATTAAAATGTGTATTGTTGTTTTGTTTTGTTAACTAAAAGTGTTTTAAAAGTGTTTGCTTAAGTTAAAGAAGTGGATGGCCTTGCTCTCAGTTCCTTTCCTACTTCACACACTCCTCCTCCATTATCTGTGCCAATGCCAAGCAAGTTCTCCCTCTTAAGATCACACTTCCCAAGAAAAGCTGGAACAGCTCTGGCTATTGATCAAGCTTCCCCGACCTCCAGCTCAACACGGCCTAGGTAGGTGGCCAGCACATTTGCCTTGTCCTCACTAAAATACTGAATTACGGTCCCAAGGTTCTTTAAGATGCTTGCATTTGGTGCTTTCATCAAGGAGGCTGTATTTGCTGTCATCCTCCAGTCTTTTAAGGACATAAGTGCCCCATTGATAATTTCGCTACATTTGGTACGTGCATCTGAAAATGTTTGGCTGCACTGCAATCTCGGAAAGCAGCTTTGCATGCCTTACCGATTAAGGGTGTCACAAAATCGACCAAAATAAAGTCACAATCTCGAACATCAAATAAAAAAATGGAATCGTCGACGCTGCCACACCCCCACGTCACGTCCAGTTGCTTGCCAAGCTGGAAAAACCCACACGTGTTGAAGTGCTGCGAGTCAACCTCCTCTAGCCTAGCTACAGCCACTCAGAAGATAGCTCATATTTATGCCAGCCAATTGTTTATGAACTAATGCTGATGAATAAAGACAATGTTTAATTTACGATGTTTATATAGTCATACGTTTTAGACGGTTGTAATAATGCATATTTTATCTCCCTCATCTGTACTTGAATGAGCATCCTGCAACTGCAATAGTAAGACATTTCAAAATAAGAGTCAATGTGTATTTAGGCATTTAATTCATGTGCTAGAACTACGTTAATAAATCCCAAGTAGAACGCATCTCACAGCTACGGTGATTCCCTCCATGTACAATAATGTAGTACAGTTTATTGAAGGTCTGAGCTGCACATTTAGTTGCCTTGACTACAGTTTGCTGGGTTATTTTGCTTAAGTTTTCAAATGACTGAAGATATAAATCATTGTTACATGATGTTGGTAATAAAATAAAAAAAATTGACAATGTAGTGTGGTAAATGGAAAACAAAGGTCAGATATTATATTGCATAAAAGTCTAGTCTAAAAAATGGCATAGCAAAAAAAATGAATGTAGAAATCGAGAATCGAATCGTGACCTTAGAATCGAAAATATAATCGATCGAGGATTTGGAGAATCGTGACACCCCTAATACCATGGGCTCACAGAAGATAAATTAACAGAGCTCTACTATAGCCATTGATATTGTTGCCTCTGCCTGTTTTAAAAGTCTTTTTAAAGATTGCTTTGCTTGATTATAGGGTTTGGACTTGTGCAGGGTTCCCACTGATCCTTAAAAAGTCATATATTTTATATGGTTTTATATTTTAGATGACACTAACTTAGGGTATGTTTACACGACAACGATATGCTTAAAACGGAGTAGTTTTTCTTTTGAGTTATCCGTGTACAAACGAGACCACTGTCAAAACAATCTCAGCCACACGGATCCGTAAAAAGCGCTGTATTCTGCTGCCAGGCCATTAGTTGGCAATGAAACACTATAGATTGAACATGTAATACGCACATGCATGACGTCGTTTTCAAAAATGTGCCCTTTAAAACCCATCTTCAAATGTTTGTGATTTCAGGCACCCAAAACGCTGCTGTTGAATAAATGAACAGCCAAAACGCATTTAAAGTTTTACGGTTTTAGTTGAAAACGATATTGTGTGTAAACAGCCCATTAGACCTATCTAAATACTTCACCAAATTAAATTAACAAATTAAAATGGAATGATTTACGTTATATCTTATATATTTGCTGCATTTACAACAGTGCATTACGTACTGTTTCCAGCACGCAAAAGGAAGAGAGTAGAAGAAAATGTAGAAATGTCAATTGTAATTTCATTCACTAACACTTTGGATTAGGGTCCAAATCTCACTAATAACTAGCTGCTTATTAGCATGAATATAGGCTGTTTATTATGACTTATAAAGCACATTTTAATGCCTTATTCTCCATGACCATATTCTACATCCCTAATCCTACCCAGTACCTAAATTTAACTACTTTATCGACGAGCAGTAATTATGTGCGATATGTATCATCTATGATGATCAAGTGCAAAAATAATCAGAGTACTCAATATTCAAAGTGCAAATAGAGAACATTTTTCTTCAAGCATGATACAGAGCTAAAAGATGGTTACAACTACACAGATAGCTTTCATGTTGAGAGATATCAGCATGCCTCAGGGAGCCGCTTTCAAACAGCGGTAACTTATTGACATCGTGTTTGAATGCACACTCATGTTTACTTTCACTTTCAATTTTATTCTTTCTTTGTGGACTTAGTTGTTCACGTTACAATTTGGCATTTACAATGTGGAACAAGATCTCATTACAACCGGATAATTCCCAGTTGACATTTGTGTTGGCTACTGTATACAGGCCACCAGGGCACAATACAGACTTTATCAAAGAATTTGCTGATTTTCTATCAGAGTTAGTACTGGCTGCAGATAAAGTACTAATTGTTGGTGATTTTAATATACATGTAGACAACGAAAAATACACATTGGTATTGGCATTTAGAGACATACTAAACTCTATTGAGTTAGTCAACACGTGTCAGGACCCACTCATTGTCGTAATCATACTTTAGACCTAATATTTGTCACATGGACTAAATGTTGATACCATTAAAATTCTGCAGTAGAGTGATGACATCTCAGATCATTACCTAATCTTGTGTATACTTAATTTAGCCGAGGCTAAAAAATCAACTCACTGTTACAAATATGGTAGAACTATCACTATCTACTATCTACCTGGTAGAACTATCTACCACTAAAGATTGCTTTATAAATAATCTTCCCGATCAGTTTAATCTCCTCAGCATCCCAGATAGCTTAAAGGAACTCAATGTTGCAGCAGAAAATACTGTCTCTTTTCCAGCACTTCAGACACAAGAAAATAGTCCAACGCCGTGTTAGAGAGCACACCCGTGCCCTTAAAACAGCAGCCAGAAAAATTGAGCGCAGCTGGAAGAAAATAAAACTAAAGGTTTTTCATATTTTGTGGAAAGATAGTGTTTCTTCCTACAGAAAGGGGTTTAAAAACTCCTATATCTGCTTACTTTTCAACTCTTTTAGAAGAAAACAAACAAAACCTTAGGTATTTATTTGATACAGTGGCTAAATTAACAAGTTTCAACCCCAGACGTTTCCAAACCGACTTTATCACATCATACTGAAGAATAGTTAAATAAACTTGTTAAATCATCTAAATCAACGACGTATGCTCGACCCTATACTGACTAAGCTACTAAAAGAGATGCTTCCAGAGGTCATACATTCTCTTCTTAATATTATTAATTCATCATTGTCATTAGAATATTTACTGAAAGCTGGTGGCTGTTATAGAGAATTAGTTCACAACAGTTAACTACACTATCTCCCTTTTTTGTCAGAAATAATGGAAAAGGCAGTGTCTTCACAACTATGCTCCTTTTCAGAAAGAAATGGCATCTGTGAGGGTTTCCAGTCAGGATTTAGACCATATCATAAGTACTGAGACTGCTCTCATCAGTTACAAATGATTTACTCTTATCATCTGATCATGGTTGTGTCTTTCTATTAGTGTTACTTGATCTTAGTGCTGCATTCGACACTATCGACCAAAATATTCTTTTGAATAGATTTGCATTGGCATGGTTCAAATCTAGACTGGATGGAAAAACTAGATGAGCCCTGTGAAGACCTCATCGACTAGGCAGCCTTCCCCACAGATCCTCAGCAAAGACCACGAGAACCAGAAAATTATTCTGCACTGAACTCAATGGCCAGTTCTGACTCCTCTTAACAATATGTTAGCATGATGCATCCCAATCCTTAAGATGAATGAACAGGATTAAATATTCTTAATGATACCAATCAATCAGATTTATGTTGTTAACCTCACCATGTTCATTCACTTTGTCATCAGAGACCTCAATAATCAAATACTGCATATCAAAACAAGCTGTTTTACTCCCAGGATTTACTCCCTTCACACTTAAATTGGAATGTCATGGTTTCTGTCACTGCAACTTCCCAAAAACATACATAAAAAACAAAAACCTTCAGCCCAAGCAAAGTCTGGATATAGTCTTTATTAGTTTATTGTCATATACATACAGCACTTAACAAACGTTACAAAAATCACATACCCATCACGTGATTGGTCCTGGTTAACTGCTTCACTAAAACGTTCCCACACTGTATTTTCCTTTTTGAAATGTATCTTAATTTCTGTCAAAATTTTATATTTTAAACACGTTCACATTTTGTACAGTTTGTAGTTAATATTTCCATCATTGATGATTTCTCATCCACCCACAACCCACCTGCAATCAGACTACTTTTTTTTATTCCTTGGCCCACTTGACCCAAGGATTATATCTGTGGATATAACCGCGATCTGCGCATCACTTTCACACATTTATTCTGACATATTTTAGAGACAGCAGTTCAGCTGTAGAATTAATGAAATGAATAGAAAATATGAGGCTTTATAACATCTCACTGTCACTGATTGAGCTCAAAGCGTTAAGGGGAGAATCTCTCATCAGTCTATTCTGATTCATCAACACAGTTTCACTGATGATCCATAATAAACCCCAAACCCAGGATAGAGCGGCTGAGTGAATGTGGTCTGGACTGTGTGGATGAGGCTCATTGTGTCTCCAGAGAAGCAGTAGAAGGACAGAGTTCCTGCTCTGTGATCCACATACACTCCTATTCTACGACTGATGGACTCTACAGGGAGTTCAGCCTGTATATTGTTGTGTATGAATGAGTAACTGGAGGAAGAGCAGAACAAACTCCAGGACTGATCATTACATCCAAATCGACACTCATAACCCGATCCCTTCCTGCGGATGCTCTTATATGACACTGATATAAACACACCATATTCTCCACTCCACTCAATCTCCCAGTAACAGCGTCCATACACACTCTCTCTACACAACACCTGAGGATAATCAAATCTGTCTGGATGATCAGGATACGACTCGACAGTGTCAGTGTTGGTAATCACTCTGTTCCCCTCAGACAGATGAAGGCGTTTATTCACTGTGTTCAGATCCAGAGTGAACTTTTGGGAATCTGGTTGAGAAAACACATCAGAATTATGAATAATGAATCTGATCTTATAATGTAGCAGAACTCTTCATGATCAATATATCAGCAGTGTCTCAGTACAGTTTACCAGATAATCCTGTGCAAATCATTCACATGATCAACTCTAAAGCTTTCTCCTTCTACAGGAAGAACATTAACACACTCAGTGAGTTTTTCTGCTTATTTTCTCAGTGACTTACATTGTAGGAAGTCGTTCCTGATCCTGGGAACAATGTTGGTTGGTGTGACTGTGGATATCAACAGACAAGAGTGTGATTATCATGATCCCTGCATCCGTTCTAAGACATTTCTAATATGATCTTCTACATGATATGAGATGATGGAGGATGATTTCTGAGAGCAGATGGATCTCCAGGACTTTACCTCCGTCAGAGATCTTCTTCAGCTCCTCTTTGCAGAAATCCTCCAGTTTGTCTCTCAGCTGACGGACAGATTCTCTCACGCCATCAAAAGAGGAGAGAGAACTGAAGGGACTGTCATTGACGTCTGTAGATTCAGGAGGAGCTGAGAGAGACTGGAAACTCTACAGGAAACAGAAATCAAAGCTCATCACCTCCACACTTTAGCCAATAACCTGCACTACTGTCAGATTTGATCTTTAGTAACTCTCCTCAATTCAGCACTTTTGATCATTGACTTTAACCTTTTCAAATGTTGACTCATGAAAAATGTTTTAACACGTTTCAGTAGTTGAAAAGCATTTAAATGTTTAAATAAATTTTTAATGTCAGGTGGTACAGCCAAATAGTTGTATGTATACACCAATCAGGCTTATCAGATATAATAGATAATATAATATTGTGTTGGTCTCACTTTTGCTACCAAAACAGCCCTGGCCCGTCGAGATATGGACACCACTAGACCCCTGAAGGTGTGCTGTAGTATTGGGCACCAAGTCCTGTAAGTTGCGACGTGGATCCATGGATCGGACTTTTTTGTTCAGCACATCCCACAGATGCTCAACTGCATTGAGATCTGGGGAATTTGGAGGTCAAGTCAACACCTCAAACTTGTTGTTGTGCTCCTCAAACCATTCCTGAAGCATTTGTGCTTTGTGGCAGCGCATTATCCTGCTGGAAGAGCCACAGCCTTCATAAAAGGTCTGCAACAATGCTTAGATAGGTGGTACGTGTCAAAGTAACATCCACATGGATGGCAGGACACAAGGTTTCCCAGCAGAACATTGCCCAAAGCATCACACTGCCTCTGCCGGCTCGCCTTCTTCCCATAGTGCATCCTGGGGCCATGTGTTCCCCAGGTAAGCCACGCACACGCAACCGGCCATCCACGTGATGTAAAAGAACACGTGATTCCTCAGACCAGGCCACCTTCTTCCATTGCTCCGTGGTCCAGTTCTGATGCTCAAGTGCCACTGTTGGTGCTATAGGCGGGGTCAGGGGTCAGCATGGGCACCCTGACTGGTCAGCGGCTATGCCACCCCATACGCAATAAACTGTGATGCACTGTGTATTCTGACACCTTTCTATCAGAACCAGCATTAACTTCTTGAGCAGTTTGAGCTCCAGTAGCTCGTCTGTTTGATTGGACCACACGGGCCAGCTTTCGCTCCCCACGTGCATCAATGAGCCTGGGCCGCCCAAGACCCTGTGGCCGGTTCTCCACTATTCCTTCCTTTTGATAGATCCTGACCACTGCAGACCGGGAACACCCCACAAGAGCTGCAGTTTTGGAGATGTATCCCACCCACTAACAGGAGCCGTGACAAAGAGATAATCAGTGTTATTCACGTCACCCGTTATATTGTTATGCCTGATCGGTGTATACTGTAGTCATACCTGACATGGAAAGTGTATCATACTACCCATCCTTGAAATAAGCTATTTTTACATGTATTTGAGAGAGATAAACCGTATCACTCTGGATGATGCCTTATCAAGTTTACTGTTATTACCTTGTCAATTCATAGCTAGTGGTGTTAATCAGTTAAATATATCTCCCAGAAGAAAGAGCTAAGAAAATCTATTCTTAAGAGATTTCCAAAGCTGAACTGCATTTGTTAGTGTGTCTCTTTCAGAAGATGATCAGATGAGAGTCTGACTGATGATTATATAATAACCAAACACACATATCAACACTTCAGTCAAAGGCTCATTCTGCCCTCATGATCTCTGTTACCTGCAGGAAATGGATGTGATCTTGTGTGTGTGAAAGCTGCTCTATCTCAGCGTCTCTCCTCCTCAGATCATTGATCTCCTGCTCCAGTTGCTCCAGTCGTCCTTCAGCTGGACTCACTGCAGTCTTTTCCTGATCTCTGATCCGCTGTGTGGCCTCAGAGCGGCTTCTCTTAAAGGAGTGGATGAGCTCAGTGAAGATCGTCTCACTCTCCTCCACTGCTGTCTGTGCAGAGCGCTGTTAGGACACACATCACAGTAGGCTTCAGTGTGACTGAAAGGGGAGAGTCCTAACGGAGACTTCTCAAACTGCTCTTCTTCTCCAGACTCACCTTGTGAGCCTCCACAGCCTTTCTCAGATGAAGAAGATTTTTCTCTCTCTGCTGGATCCTCTGTTGGAACGAACTCTGCGTCTCTTTTAGCTGGTGCTAAAGACAAATGAACAACAGTTAATGTACGAGAGAGTCAGATTAGCTCTACTGTCATTTCAGCTCTATACAGCCTGTACACAGCAAAACGAAACAGTGCGTCCTCCAGGATCATAGTGCTACACAAAAAATAGCTAAAAATAAGTACTGAAGAGTTGAACATTATACACCGACTATAGAAGACTACATTAAGTACATGTGTACATACCTGAGCAAACAGTATGTGACAGTACAATTTTAAATTAAATGGCAGAGTAATTACTTTTTTTTTTTAATTGTGCAAAATTTGTGACTATGCGTAGATTGATTTATTTAACGTGGATGTTCGCATGAGTGTAGTTGTTGTCTGAAGGTTTGGTGGAAGAAACTGTCACAATCTGACTATGAGGACCCTAAAACTTCTGTACCTTCTGCCAGGTGGGGTAGGAGGATGAGGAGTTGGTGAGAGGTGTGTGGGCTCATTTGCAATACAGATTTCTTTGTGGATACAGCAAGTGGCTTAAATGTCTGTGCTGGAGGGAAGTTCTCAACAGTCCCTAGTCCCAATTTGGTAAGGATGGGGGGTGGGAGACGGGCTTATCTCAGCCATCTTCGAAACTAGACACCACTGGGCATTCCTTGCTATGTGTTGAATGCAGTACTGAAGTCTATGAACAGCATTCTTACAAAAATGTGCCCTTTTTGTCTAGGTATATGAGAGTCAGATAGAGGGGTGGTGGCAAGGGCCTCGTCGTTGTTTAGCTTGACACTGGAGCTCAAGTCAGCTTAATTGACCATCTACCCATCTACCCAATGTAGACATAAGACCACTTTTTGAGTTAATGGGAACTACATACAGGCTGGAAGTGTATGCAGTAAATGGAAACCTAATTCCATTTCATGGTAGGGCCATCATCACTGTTAATTTGCAAGGAAATGATAACCCCAACCTCTCAATCAATGTTCCTTTTCTAGCAAGTTTTTCAGAGGTCCTCATTTCTCTGTCCCAATTGGTAACAATTCCACATACAATATTACCCTGTCCAATAACACATTCCTTGGTTATCTACAGCCAATTTATGAGGTATTGGAGGCTGAACTGCCAGAAAAAAATAGATCATGTGAGGGTTCAGGGCACATCTGATTCAGCTACTGAAGAAAACTAGTAACTTTGGCATCCTCCTGTAGACCTGTAGAGTCATTTGAGTGATGACCACCAAACAGTGTTCAGGAAAATGCTGTTTCCGGCCTTTGCCCATAATGGAAGTGACATCAGCTGCATCACAAGTCTGCAAATGCCAATCAACCTCAGAGGCAACATACCAGTGCAACATGCATTCTCATCAGTTCCTAAGTCTTTGTTGAAAGAAAACAAGCTCATGTCTGAGAAGTGCTCATGCCTGATTGCCCGAGAAGTGTGAGCTCTACTGCCGCAAAGTTAGATGTGTTGAACATCGGAGAACACTTAAAGTCCCTGTAAAGTCAAAATTAAACATGTGTTCTGAGTTTCACACCACAGATAAATGTGTTATTAACCAACTAGCCAAATTTGAATCATAAAAAAATCTGCTAAAGTACAAAAAATATCTTATCGAAATCTTGAAAAAATAAGCAGCATTCTCTGCTCTCAAACGCTGGGGGCGTGTCCGCTGATCTGCGCTGAAACCACACCCACTCGCGGGAAAGAAGCCGTAAACACACAAGACAACAACAACACTCAAGTACAGCTCACGAGTAACGGCAAAATTTCGTCTTCTGCTAATGTGCAGCACAAATAGACTGCTGCTGACACATGCAGTGTGAATGCATGAACATATGAAACAAGCCTACATGTTAATATTATTTATTCAGTGCCTAGTTTATAGTCATACCTGTTTCTCTGTCCTCTGAGCTGCAGCTGATACAGTGTCGTGGCTTTTGTGTTCATCTATCGTACACAGCACACATATACACGTCTGATCAGTGCGGCAGAAAACCTCAAGGAGCTTGTCGTGTTTCTGGCAGATCATCTCCTGCAGTCGTCCAGTGGCTTCAGTCAGATTGTGTCTCTTTCCATTAAACAAACTCTCATGTTGTTCAAGGTGATTCTGACAGTAAGAGTTCAGACACACCAGACAGGACTTGACGGCTTTGTGTTTTCTTCCAGTACAGACGTCACACTGCACATCTCCAGCTCCAGCGTAACAGTCAGCAGGAAGTTTAGTCTTCTTCAGTTTCTCCACCACTTCAGCTAGCATGGTGTTTTTAGCTAAAGCAGGTCTTGGACTGAAGGTCTGTCTGCACTGAGGACAGCTGTAGACTCTCATCCGATCCTCCTGATTCCAGCAGCCCGTAATACAGATCTTACAGTAACTGTGTCCGCAGGGAATGGTCACTGGATCCTTCAGGAGATCCAGACACACTGGACACAGGAACTCATTCTGATCCACTGAAATTCTGGCTTCTGCCATTTTACTGCATACAAAGAGAGAAACAAATACACAATAACTCAACTCTACTTCAGAAGCACCAGGTCAACAGTTTCATTCTCTTCAGTCTCACATGAATGTAATAAAACAGGCAAATCGTTTTTTTAGGGGTGAGAATGATTTAGAATCTTCTATTCTCAATAGAAAAATCTATTCTCGATTTAGATACATGCATAGATATGACTGTAAACTATTCATTTTATTATTTATTTTAACTAAAACTAAAATGCGAAGAGAATAAATGAAATATCTTTTGCTCCTTAACAATGTGATTGGTTTATGTGCTTGCCAAGTTGAGAGACATTTGAAATCAAAGGAAGTGATTAACAGTTCTGATCATTGGCCAATCATTTGGAGCATTTCTATAAAGTTTTCTACATCAGTGGTGCGACATGTCAATCACTGATTGGGTGAATTGCTGCTATCACCACATTTTCAAAATTTTAGTACCTCCTATTACCGAAGTACTAGTACTTTTGACAGCCCTACTCCTGGATCAATTAAAAAGGCCTGATTACACAGTACTATACAACTACCACCTCACACTATTGGTGTTGTGTGCAGTAGCTTACTATACATTGTGGATCCAGTCCCTATCTCAATGAACATTAAATGCAGTAATATACAAAGACCTAGGTTCCTGTGTTTCTGCTTGCCCTGCCCAAAAAACCTACTTGAACCAGCCTAATCAGCCAAATGACTGAGAATTAACACAGTGATCTAAGGATGTCCTAATATGTACACCTGAGTACCGAAGTAAATTTCAGAGTGGATGAGTACTCAAACAAACCCATGAGCAACAGCACTAGAGCAGCAATGTAGCAATATCTTCATGATTACATCACATGATCATTCATTTATAAGCACACATACCTCTTTGGTAAAGTAGAGGGAGTGGACGCACCAGATGACCTTCAAAAGACAATACAATTAGGAGTTTCAATAAATGACATCACAATGGTTTCTACCCTCTTGAAGTACCACGGAGTTAAAGAATATTCAGAAGGCAAAAAAGAGCCAAAGCAAAGTGCTTTCACTTTGCAATGATATGATCAATATTTCAGATCCAAAAGCTCACTCACCTAATGGTTGAAGGGCCGCGAGGCCACGTGCCATCTTCCTTCTTCTGTTCTACAACTATTACCTGCACAGAGAAAGACAAATTATTAGGAACACCATACTAATACTGTGTTTGACCCCCTTTCGCCTTCAGAACTGCCTTAATTCTATGTGGCATTGATTCAACAAGGTGCTGAAAGCATTCTTTAGAAATGTTGGCCCATATTGATAGGATAGCATCTTGCAGTTGATGGAGATTTGTGGGATGCACATCCAGGGCACAGCTCCGTTCCACCACATCCCAAAGATGCTCTATTGGGTTGAGATCTGGTGACTGGGGGCCATTTTAGTACAGTGAACTCATTGTCATGTTCAAGAAACCAATTTGAAATGATTCGAGCTTTGTGACATGGTGCATTATCCTGCTGGAAGTAGCCATCAGAGGATGGGTACATGGTGGTCATAAAGGGATGGACATGGTCAGAAACAATGCTCAGGTAGACCAGGTGTGCCAAGAAAACATCCCCCACACCATTACATCACCACCACCAGCCTGCACAGTGGTAACAAGGCATGATGGATCCATGTTCTCATTCTGTTTACGCCACATTCTGACTCAAGGTTGTCCGCTCAAAAAATTAGCATATTGTGATAAAAGTTCATTAGTTTTAGATTCATTGCACACCAATTGAAATATTTCAGGTCTTTTATTGTTTTAATACTGATGATTTTGGCATACAGCTCATGAAAACCCCAAATTCCTATCTCAAAATTAGCATATCATGAAAAGGTTCTCTAAACGAGCTATTAACCTAATCATCTGAATCAACTAATTAACTCTAAACACCTGCAAAAGATTCCTGAGGCTTTTAAAAACTCCCAGCCTGGTTCATTACTCAAAACCGCAATCATGGGTAAGACTGCCGACCTGACTGCTGTCCAGAAGGCCATCATTGACACCCTCAAGCGAGAGGGGAAGACACAGAAAGACATTTCTGAACCAATAGGCTGTTCCCAGAGTGCTGTATCAAGGCACCTCAGTGGGAAGTCTGTGGGAAGGAAAAAGTGTGGCAAGCGCTGCACAACAAGAAGAGGTGACCGGACCCTGAGGAAGATTGTGGAGAAGGACCGATTCCAGACCTTGGGGACCTGCGGAAGCAGTGGACTGAGTCTGGGTAGAAACATCCAGAGCCACCGTGCACAGGCGTGTGCAGGAAATGGGCTACAGGTGCTGCATTCCCCAGGTCAAGCCACTTTTGAACCAGAAACAGCAGAAGCGCCTGACCTTGGCTACAGAGAAGCAGCAATGGACTGTCGCTCAAATTTTGCATGTCATTCGAAATCAAGGTGCCAGAGTCTGGAGGAAGACTGGGGAGGAAATGCCAAAATGCCTGAAGTCCAGTGTCAAGTACCCACAGTCAGTGATGGTCTGGGGTGCCATGTCAGCTGCTGGTGTTGGTCCACTGTGTTTTATCAAGGGCAGGGTCAATGCAGCTAGCTATCAGGAGATTTTGGAGCACTTCATGCTTCCATCTGCTCAAAAGCTTTATGGAGATGAAGATTTCGTTTTTCAGCACGACCTGGCACCTGCTCACAGTGCCAAAACCACTGGTAAATGGTTTACTGACCATGGTATTACTGTGCTCAATTGGCCTGCCAACTCTCCTGACCTGAACCCCATAGAGAATCTGTGGGATATTGTGAAGAGAAAGTTGGGAGACGCAAGACCCAACACTCTGGATGAGCTTAAGGCCGCTATCGAAGCATCCTGGGCCTCCATAACACCTCAGCAGTGCCACAGGCTGATTGCCTCCATGCCACGCCGCATTGAAGCAGTCATTTCTGCAAAAGGATTCCCCACCAAGGATTGAGTGCATAACTGAACATAATTATTTGAAGGTTGACTTTTTTTGTATTAAAAACACTTTTCTTTTATTGGTCGGATGAAATATGCTAATTTTTTTAGATAAGACCTGAAATATTTCAGTTGGTGTGCAATGAATCTAAAATATATGAAATTTTAATTTTATCATTACATTATGAAAAATAATGAACTTTTATCACAATATGCTACTTTTTTGAGAAGGACCTGTATATAAAGAGCATGCTAGAATCTCACCTGTTCGTCAAAGAGTCCAGACTCCTGAATGGTGCTGTTCGGTTTATTCAGCGGCTCAAACGTGTTGTTCATGTACTTGCTCCATAGCCTGGTTTCCTTCTCATCTGGAATGCTGAATAATCTCCTCATCTCTCGTTCAATGGTGTCTGTGGGAAATTCATAGTGTGATACATCCGTTAAAATCAATAATGTAACTTACATATTAATAAATACAATAAATCAATACAAACAAACAAATACAAGAATTTAAATGGGTACACACAAAATATGTTAGTTTAACACAAATCTTATTTTGACTGTTAGCCAGACGTCAATCAGTTACTTGATCCAATTACTTTTTATTGATATCCCATTCCCCCAATACCAAAAACTCATCTTCCCGTGGATTTTCTAACTAATAAAATCTTGGTCGACTAAGCCTCGTTTCATCGACTAACGTTTAGTCGACTATTAGGGGCGGCCCAAGAACGAATGATTCTGTGTGTTTGTGAGGCAAAATACATACCAATGGTGTGTGCTTTGCTGAACCTCCAGGTGACGATATTCTCCATGTTACCATCTTCACACAGTTTCAGTTTGGTGAGGTAGACTTCCACCCTATGATGTTTCACAAACATCCCCCCTTTCACCACCTGAGGAGACATGATGGGTTTCCTGCTTTATAATCAGTCAGTCAGAGCGGGTTCTCTTCCACGGATAGAGTTACCTTCCGAGCGATGGGCTCCTGTCCGTCTATCAACCCGTACCAGCTCACAAGCTTATTCCAGCCCTCCATGGGCACCGAGATATAGTCCAGTTGGTCAATGAGATGTTCCTTAATATCGAGCATATCTCCATCTATAACCGGGAGAGAGAGAGAGACACATTTCTCAGCTCAAAACTCACCAGCGGGTGTTTGATAACTTCCGATTGCAATCCAATGTGGACTCTGATCACAGGAGGAGTCAGAAATACATAACGTTTAGATTATTGTGCAATGCTAAAGGTTACGCATCAGTGATTCAATGATTGACAGAAAATCTGTCCAGAATCGTATTGAAAACATTACTTTTAACAATTGCCAAACACGTTACTTCCTTATTTACTTTAAACGAAAAATCTATTTCTTTTCTGTCAACTCTTTCACTGAGAAATTAGGCAAAGTGTAGAAATAACACTGGTAACAGAGTTTGACAATTTTAAACTTTTTAGCCAAAAACTTCACTTGCTAGCATAAATGTTAAGAGCACATAGCACTAATGAAGTCATGATTAAAAGACTAAGCAATATTGACTAATGATATTGTGGTAACAATTTTGACATTTTACAAAATAACTCTTGGACTAAGAACCTTTTAGATTAAAATACCTTCTCAGCGAGCACACACACACACACACACACACACGCACACACACACACACACACACGCACGCACCTTTCAATGCTTCAGATCTTATCAGTGAGGGAATGTGACAATTCCCTGTATCTTATATAGTCATGGGAAGTAACTGCACCAATTTAAAGGCAAATTGCGGTACAGTAACAGAATTGCCAAAATTGATGTACACAATTTTAAAAGATAAAAGTTATTGTTAAACAATTTAATGTAGTAAAATTAAGAAAATGACTTTTACACTTTTAGTAGTAAAACAAATTAAATATAACCAAAAGAAATATATAAATATACACGATCAGCCATAACATTATGACCGGTGAATAACACTGATGATCTCATCACGGCTCCTTCAGACGTGCTTTCGCGCTTTGGCTGGAGCCGAGCCAGAGACAGACACGCTCAGCGCTCTCACATATCACAACTATTCAGTGTTTTTAACCACATCATGTTTATTTTGGGTTTTCAACCCTCTACGCACACCTTGGCAATGCAATCGGCATTGGCTAGAAAAACACTGTAGGACTTCAAATATTATTCAACACAGTTTGTGCTTGTTATTAGACTTGAGGCGCGTCAAGTTCATTTGAAATTCACACACACACACACACACACACACACACACACACACACACACACACACACACACACACACACACACACACACACACACACACAGGTGATTTTACTTTGGTTTACTTTGATTTACTAGCATTGGCTAGTAACTTTTTTTGTTTACTCACCAGACTGATATACTGTTTTATTTATATTAGTGCTGACAAATTGATTTATCGCGATTAACCACATCTAAAATGAAAGTTTGGGTTTACATAATATGTGTATATAATTATTGTGTATATACACACACACACACACACAGTATATACGTGCAAATGAATGTGTGTGTATTTATATACAGCCTAAACAATCATTATACACATTACACACACACACATATGAATGCATGTTTGATATTTTAACTGAATCTAGGACTGGTGGTGGTGCCTGAGATATTGTTGGTCATTCAGTGTTTCTGTAAAAAAAAAAAAAAGAATAGTAATAGATCATTTTAATTATTAATTAGATAATACTACTACTAGCACTAAAGACTGCTGAGCTGCTGGGTTCATGAATATGAATCATTGTCAGCGTTGCTCAAACTGATTTGTTGGAATTAAAACAGTGACTGTAATAGATGTGCGCCAGCCAATGAGATTGCCGTTTGTGCATTAGTCCCGCCCACTACCGCATATCTTCCGCTTCTTAAAATCGGAATAATTACAAATGAACTGTTGTTTTGACAGAAGAATATTGTTTACATGTAGCGCGTCGATTCTGCGTGGTATGTAAGACTCTCTCTTTGCGTGTTTGTGCGCGTGCATTAGTCGCATGTGTGTGTGTTGTGCGAGTTGTGCACATTCACAGTAGAGTTTATGGTACGTCAGACAAAGGTGCGCACGCATCCGTTGAGCTGAACTAAAATAGAGATCGAAACGTGTTCAGCGAGTGAAAATATATCTATGAAAAACGTATTCTTAGCCTCTAACACACACTGGCGAGTAAAATCTAAGCATTTATTAGCCAATGGCTAATGATAGATATTGTTTAGTCACCCAGAATGAAATATACTCGCATATGCGTGTGTTTTACTCGCATTGTAGAGGGTTGAATATCTTCGTCTCCATGTTTTCTCCTGATGTTGCAAAGCAAGCATCTCTAAAGAGCGAATCTTATCTTCCACAGGGTCGAGACATTCAGGCTGTGTTTGATTACGCACTGCCAGAGAAAACCAAAGTAAAATCACCGGTGTGTGTGTGTGTGTGCGAATTTCAAATAAACTTGACGCACCTCAGGTCTAATAACAAGCACAAACTGTGTTAAATAATATTTGAAGTCAAAAGGTTTTCGTCCTACAGTGTTTATCTACTTTACCACAGTAAAGGAGGGGAATGGGTGTAATATACTTCAACGAAAGGAAGAAACGTTTATAATCCCCTGGGAAAATGAGTGTGGCGCGAGTGAAGATTTAGGAAAACAAAATAGTATTTATGTAGAGATAGTAAAATAAAGATAT